>JAMPIV010010926.1:0-41136 GCA_024509875.1 Oreohelix idahoensis
GGAGAGATGCCCAATAATAGGAACTCCCTTCGAGAGAGTAGCTGTGGATATCATAGGACCTCTTCTGAGAACTAAAAGGAGGAACCGCTGCATTTTAACACTAGTCGACACATGTACAATGTGGGGTGAAGCCATTGCACTACCCTCATCAGACTCAGTGCATGTAGCAGAAGCATTAGTGAGTATATTCACCAGGCTAGGTTTTCCTCGACAAATACTTACGGATAATGGGTCACAGTTCAAGGGAAAGTTAGCGGAAGAGGTTTTCCGAGTATTTCGTACACAGCATATTCACACCTCGCCCTATCATCCTCAGTCCAATGGACAAGTTGAGAGGTTCAATGGAACTCTCATCACTATGTTGCGCAAATTGGCTCAGGAAAAAACCAAAACCTGGGATTTGTTTCTGCCTGCAGCACTATTTGCCTACCGAGAAGTGCCACACTCTTCGACAGGTCTCTCTCCCGCCACCTTATTGTTCGGGCGTCCAATCAAAGGACCGCTTGAAGCTCTTCTTCGGGCTATGACAGATGAAAGTGCAGACGACAGTATTGTTACGGCGTCAAAATATGTCCAGGAACTCAAGGAACGCTTAAAGGTTGGTTGGGAGATGGCATCAACAAACTTGCGACGAGCGCGTAGTAAGTATGCCAAACATTACAACAAATCAGCCAAGGACAGGGAATTGCATATAGAGGAGAAAATACTTTTGTTGTTGGCCAGTGCCAACACTCAACTTCAAATCGGTTGGCAGGAACCATTTGACGTGGTATAGAAGATTTCTCGTACTAATTATAAAATCTCCAAGAAGGGGAAACATAAGATTTATCATGTAAATCTTCTTAAAAAAAAGTACGTTGAACGCCCAAAACCCCGAACCAGCTCATCTTATGACCCTGGCGGTTGCCACAGAAGTGGATAATGAAGACAAAAATATATGTTGAGTATCCGCTTCGTCCACAAGAATCGCACAAGGATGTGCAAATAAGCTCAACTTTAGGGAGTGCAGAAGGTGAACAAGTCAAACAACTTTTAGAAGAACACTCAGAAGTGCTCACAGATAGGCCGGGTCTGACAAATCTCGTCGAGTTTGAGATGAAAGTGACAGATCCAACTCCTGTCAGGGTGAAAACATACCCAATACCGTATGCAAAAGCAAGTGCATTGCAAGAGGAAATTGAGCAATTACTAAACGCCAATATAATATCCAAATCTGAATCACCCTATAGTGCGAGTGTTGTGCTCCTCCAAAAACCTAGTGGAGAAGCTCGTCTCTGCATCGACTATAGACGACTTAATGCTGTGACAGAGTTCCAACCAGAACCCTTACCTGACCCAATGGACTCTTCACCCAAATTAAGTAAGGCCAAATTCTTCACAAAAATTGACCTGAGCAAGGGTTATTATCAAATCCCGGTCAAGAAAGAAATTAGGCCGTTGCTTGCTTTCAGTACGTCTGAAGGACATTATCAGTTTAATGTTCTGCCATTTGGGTTGAGCAACGCTCCGGGTATCTTCACCAGAATGATGAGGAAATTACTCACCCCATTGCAAAATAATGCCATCCACAACTTTATGGATGACATATTAATATCAACGAGCACATTTGAGGAACATTTGGAAGCCCTCGCCCAGCTGCTCCAGCGACTGAAAGAGACGGGACTTACGGCGCGACCCAGTAAATGTTTAATTGGTTTCAAGGAGTTAGAATTTCTGGGACACACGATCACTCATGGCTGTATGTGGCCTGTGGATAAAAACGTTGAGAAAATAAAACAAGCACCGCGTCCTATTACCAAGAAAGACACCCGTTCATTTCTGTCCCTTTGTGCATATTACCAGCGCTTTATTCAGGTTTTAAAACACACTGACCGCCCCGCTGACGGATCTGACCAGGAAAGGCCAGACAGAGAAAGTAGTTTGGACTCCGGATTGTGAAGAAGTGTATGCTACACTTAAACTTAAGCTGACATCACGACCTATACTGAGACTACCGGACCTAGCAAAGCCATTTGTGCTGCGCGTAGACGCATGTAACATTGGAATTGGGTCTTCACTGATGCAGACAGATGATAACAATCCTGACTTGTTGTTTCCTGTAGCCTATGCCAGTCGTAGGTTAAACTCAGCAGAGAGGAATTATTCAACAATTGAAAAGGAGTGTCTTGCCTTGGTATGGGCGGTACAAAAAACATCAGCCATATCTCTATGGAGTAAAATTTACAGTACAAAGTGACCATGCCCCACTTATGTTTCTAGCGGCGTCAAAGAAACTTAATGCACGACTCATGCGTTGGGCTTTACTACTTCAGCCCTATTCCTTCAAGGTGGAATACATCCTGGGGAAGATCAACGTGGGAGCAGACTTTCTGAGCAGGCATACGCTGGCAGAATTAGACACAATCGAAGAAACACCATCGGATTCAGCATCGCTGTCCGAGAGGATCGTAAAAGTAAATGAAGAGAGTGAAGTTTAGACGTGACGTTAGAATCATACGTGATAGAATGCACAGAGAAAGTTAGACTCGCGTTGTTAGTCTGACCACTAACTTAAATGGGGGGCTATCTGTCATGGAGCAGTCTATCCTTTCTCTTCCTAAATCTTCCACATTCCTTTACTCAGTCCATCCTGTCACTGTTTTCTAGTCTTCCCTATGACCCCCTTCTTTTTTTTTTCTTACGAGAAAGCGAGATCAGGTGAAGTTCTTGTATTAAATTTCGTTAACAGGCCATTTAGATTCCGCAGGTAGGGTTTTGCGAAGACGCGATGGTAATGGTGGGTTTTTCTGGGTGACATCAATTAACCCGTGACCCATAGACGACCACCTATTTCCGGTCTTAAACTGTATTTATCAGAGGAAAATGTAACTTTACTTTACTCTCTTGATGAACACCGTGAAAGCAGCCTAAACTAAATTTTAAGTACATAAGACTTTTAAAGAATATACACAGATTGTACACAACTGTGTGTAAAGTCAATAACGTGCTTATGAATATATTCGAATATTCAAGTTCTGATTGTGTGAACCTGAAGTGATTTTGTGTGGTGAGTTATCTCCCAAAATTATTTGTTTAATTATTGCTTAATGATACAAGTGTAATTTGCAGAAGAAGTATGTGGTTGACTATGATAAGAAACATATGTTATGCTATTGGATTTAGTTCTTCCATATCCATTATGTACCTGTATAACATATTATTAATTTTCTTATATGATTTGCTTATAGTATTTTATTACTGTGCATTATTGCTTGCCTTATTAGAACACAACTCTGTTATGAGTATACATTATGAAAGCTGTTGTTCCTTGCTGAAAAATAATTAAGAATTAATTATTAACTAAAGATACACCAGACTACAAGACAGACTGTTGATTGTGGAAAATAGTAAGACATATTAAGTGTAGAGGAGAGACACTTGACTTGGAAGGATGAGGACAGAGCCTGTTAGACAATGGTCACTGAGATATATTTTACATACAGTGTACTGGACAGTCAAAGTCTTCAGTGGTAAGTGTGCCTATGCTCTGAGACCAAAAGTCTTCGGGGAGGAACTTAATACATGTAAAATCTCTTTAGACAAGAGATTAATGGTCCCCTTACTTTGTTCTCCAGTGCAGAGTGTCAGTAACATAGGACCTGGCTTCGACCTCCCTCAATTTTGCTGACCCCAAAAATCAAGAAGGGACAGGGACTGAATCTTCACCCCTGAGTGTGAACCAGACATCCTTAAAGACACTAGTGCCACACAGGGCAGTCAGTCACCACCACGTGCTCTCATCAAGAAGTCACAGCAGAGTGTCCTCTCAGCCTACATCCTACAAGAACACTACGATAAGTATAATAAAGCGAAGGAAGACCACATACACCCATAGCCATCAAACGCTCAGACTTAGTCAGGGAAGAAAATAAGGCACCCCACTGGGACCTAGATTCCTGTTTATTTTTCAGATTTAAACGTCCATATTTTTTTTTTTCATCAGATGTAAAATAACCCTTTGTAAATGTGATTCCCTTAATAAATAGCATATTGTTTATTTACTTACTACACGTCTGAGTCAATTTGATAAAATATCATAAGCCTGTCCAGGGCTCTCTTTTTGTGATTACTTCCCTTTCTTGTTTACTGTCCTTTTTTTACTGTCGAATTGTCAACATCGTGTGGTGTATGTTAGTTGTGGAACAAAGTCACGTGGGAGAACAACTTGTCTGATATTCTTATATGGTATTTAATTACCCTTGATTCCAGACAGTTAACCTCTTGGTTTCATAACAAATAACATCATTATTACAGTATTGCAAGAAAATCAATCTATATTCTTAGTGTTATAGTGAGCAGTTGACCTGTGTCGACCTTGCTCTCTCCCTACGCGTGACAAGCAGCAGCTGTCTAGAAGTGACCATTGACAGCCTGTTAAACTTTAACATAGTGTGTGATTATTTCATTGATTACGGTAAGATAAATAATCTTTTTAATACATTATTTGATGTAGAGGCCAACCCAGATAGGGCGCCCTAACATTGTGTGTGTACGACATTTTGCCTTTGTGGAAGATTGCGACATATTAGGAGCAGAGGCATGTCTTAGGAAGCAAATCAAACTAAATTTGAGTTGAATATTGTCATACATATTTTGACTGTAAGACCAGAAAGTCACTGGCAGGCCTATTGGTATATTAACTTTGGAGCAAAGAAAAGATTGTATTTCAGAAGAAGAAGATGATGTATATTGACAGGGGTGTTGAGACTATGTGGAAAAGAAGATACCAACTGTTTATGAAGAAGTCACAATAAAGTTAAAAACTGTAGCTAATTTAGTTAGCTATTTTATCTGATCACACTACTTGTTTAATGATGTTAAATTGGTAGTGGTGGAGACCATCAACTAGGGACTGAGGAAAGCCTGTTCCTCTTGTTTTCAGGGTTACATCGCCCAGTTTCAAGTTGGTCAGAAGTTGGAGCAGCAGAAGTTGAGGCAACCTACCGGTTGTTTCTTTATACAAGTATTCGCAGTTTCCAGAATACATTGCAGTGGAGAAGTGTGCAGTGTTCTCGAACCAATCATCCAGGGTCTACAAGGACTATAAGATAAGCCTATATCTTGCGGGCTTATGCAAACTCAAATGTATTTAATCTCCACCCTATTCAGTAACAGTTTGTGATATGATGTGAAAGCCAGTTTTCCAAATATTTACTCTTCGTATATCAGGGTTTTTCCACCAGGGAAAAACAGTTTAGAAACTTTAACATATTAAAATATATTGGACAGATGTCCTTTTTGTGTATTTAAATTGATAAAACCATATTTTCATTTTAAGTTAAACATTCCTGTCCTAAAAAAAATTTGAGGGACAAGAAATTAAATTGTATATACCTATATATCTGTGGCGACAGGGTAGAAGAAAGGATAGATATAAGAAATAAAAGAGAGTACCAATCTCTTCCACAGTGTCTTTTGGCTCGCTTTAGGTGATAGTCCGACACTTATAGGAAGAAATATTTCAGGAGACTGAAATTTAAACTCTTCTCAGTTAAGCAAAGAAGCAAATCACATCAAGGATCCTGAGAGTATGTTAGGTCTTCAGCCACACTTCCCCTGAGGTACTGATATAACTCATGAGACCCCCAGCTGGTAATTAAGATAATGATTAACAAAAAACAGTTAACTACCAAGCAATACAGAACATATAGTGAAAAGAAAGAAACTACAGTGAAATTCGTTTCTGTGAATATATATATTAGACCGAGCTAAATTGGTTACAGAAAAACACAAGGAAGAAAAAACACATATATATATATATATATATATATATATATATATATATATATATATATATATATATATATATATATATATATATATATATGGTTATTTGTATACAGCACTGGGTAAAGGGAGATAAAAATAGTCTACACAAAAGTTGTTAATTATTTGGGTACCCTTCACGATGGCTGAGGTTTCTGTCCTAATTTTAATCAGACTGGTATGACCTAAGATCGTTTAATGTTTGGTCCGTTCTAAAAAAGCACTTATCATGAAAGGTGTTGCTGCTGTATGACGTCACAATATCACTGCAAGTTTTCTCCCCCTGACCAAGTTGCTGGAATAGTTCGTAGCAAGTACTGCAAGGTTTCACTACACGACTGCGAGTTCACCTGCATTCGTCACCACCAGGGAGCTAGGAGATACACACAAAGGAACAATCTATTTAGCTCTTCTATTTAGCTCTCTGGTTACAGGCATTAATTTGTCCTGAGTGTGGTCCATAAACCAGGCTCAGATATCAGTCATATTATAACACAAATGGCATGGACCAATGTTGAGCGCCATTCTTCGAGCTGCAAACATATGATATTAATAGGGTAGGGGCATACATATATCATCAACTGTTGTAAAGGCATACAAAGATCATACACCATTAAATACATGAATGCGATAACATATACCCATTAAATAAAAGAAGCGGGCAGGGTAGTGCATATGCCTTCTGGGAACCAACCTAAAAGGACATCAAAGGCATACAAAAAGGCATACAAAAAATCATATAACAGTAAACATATGGATTCCCTAATATATACAACCATTACATGAAAGTATGAAATTGCCTGAAAAGCAGTGCAAGCATTAACTCAAGTTAATTGCATATAATGAGATAATAATGGAAAGCAGTTCAAACATTCAATACAAATAATTGCATATAAGAAGATAATGCATTTAGCTCACCCGCTTTGATTCCAATATTGAGTTTGGCTACAAAGACGGCATATACTGTAAAAGCAATTCTTTGGTCCTCTGGTCTGACAGATTATATGCTAGAAGTTTCCGCCGGGGCTTGCAAAATGTGAGTGAAATATACACGATCTATTCTTTCATATATACAGCTAACAGCGGACAATGAACTCATCAACGCTAAGGGAATTCCCCTCTACGGATCACGGGTGAATGTCCTGAAACACTGGGAAATCCTGAATATTCTGGGTCACTGGCCGGATATCACCCGGTCACTTAGAAATCCCCGGCTTATCTGGGTGATTAGCCTCTCAGGTAAATAACAAAGCGACATTGAACTGGAAAATCCCGAGGAAGGTCATTGTCCGATCAGGCATTCAGAATCATGGGAGAGAGAGAGAGAGAAAGAAAGACAGAGAGAAGATTGTTGGTCGAAGAATTTCGCGACAATAGCCCCCTGTGAAAGTTTATCGTAAGGTGAACTAGTTTCGACTGACATCTTCTTCTTGATCCCTCTCCGTCCTAGTTTGATTTCCCTCACCATCCTGGAATTTTCTAGAGAGGTCAGGATTATTGGGTCGCTGATGACTTACCTGTTCTTCCCCACTGCATGGGTGATGGCTGAGAAAATCTGCTCCGACATTGCGTTTCCCAGGTATATATTCAACCTTGAAGTTATATGGTTGCATTAACATCGACCACCTCATGAGCCTTGAATTCTGGTTTTTGGAAGCTGCTAAGAACATCAATGGTTGATGGTCGCATTGAACGGTGAAGGGCTTTCCATATAAGTATGGTTGATATTTTTGAATCCCCCATACCAAAACTAGTCATTCCCGTTCAATAGTGGAGTAATTCCTTTCTGCAGCATTCAACTTTCGGCTTGCGAAAGCTATGGGGAATAATGTAGACGCATTGTCTTCCCCAGATTGTAGCAAGGGTGCTCCAATCCCAATCTGACTAGCATCGGTGCGTAGTATGAATGGTCGGCTTAAGTTCGGTAGGTGCAGAATAGGTTTCTCTGTGAGTTTTTCCTTGAGGGTACTATAAGCATTCTCACACTCAGCGGTCCAGATCACTTTTTCCGGAGTATTCTTTTTTGTAAGGTTCGTAAGTGGTGTTGAAATCCTTAATGTAGCGTTGGTAAAATCCACATAACGCGACGAACGATCTGACATCCTTTTTAGTAATAGGGCGAGGTGCATTGCGCAGTTTGTCAACATTACGTTCCTCTGGGAACATGTACCCTTGTGAAATGGTGTGGCCGAGAAACCCGAGTTGGTCAAAACCTATCTGGCATTTAGTTGGGCGAGCGGTTAAACCTGTCTCCTTAAGCCTTCGGAGTAGCATCTCTATTGCATTCAGGTGTTACTCAAAGGTGTCTGTGGCGATGAGGATATCGTCCATGAAGTTTGTAATAGCAGGGTTATGAAGGGGTGCGAGAAGTTTTCTCATCATTCTCGTGAATGTGCTAGGCGCATTATGTAATCTGAATGGGAGGACATTAAATTCAAAGTGTCCTTCCGGGGTGCTGAATGCCAGCAGGGGTCGGATCTCTTTCTTCGCAGGAATTTGATAGTATCCCTTGCTAAGGTCGATTTTAGAGAAATAACGAGCTGTATTTAGCTTAGTGAACAGTGAGTTTTGATCTGGCAGAGGTTCAGCCTGGTACTCCGACACTGCATTCAGTCTCCTATAGTCAATACACAATCTATACTCTACGGTAGGCTTTCGAAGGAGCACAACACTAGCACTGTAGGGTGATTCGGAAGGAGAAATAATGCCTGCAGTGAGCAATTTCTTTATTTCTTCTCTCAATGCATCCGCCTTGGCATAGGTTATAGGGTAATTTTTCTCACGGACTGGCATTGCATCGGTCAACTTCATATCGAACTCTACTAAACTGGTTTGGCCTAGCCTGTCCGTGAGAACTTCTGCATACTTTTCCAACATTGTTTGCACCTGCTCATGTTGTTCCAGGGTTAGAGTGTGACTTATGTGCACATCGGCCTGAGTCTCACTCAAGGACAGAGGGTATTCGACTGCTACACTGGGTTCATCCTCTACTTCACTGGCTACTGCAAGGGCCATCAAATAAGCTGGCTCTACTGATGCACGTTCGTTGTACTTTTTCACCAAATTGATGTGGTAAATTTTCTGTTTACCTTTAATTGCTATCTTGTAGTTGGTGCGGGAGATTTTCTCGACAACAGCATAGGGTCCTCTCCAACCAATCTGAAGTTTATTATGGCTTCTTGGCAAGAGCAATAAAACTTTATCCCTAATGTTCAGTTCTCGATCCTTAGCTGTCCTGTTATAATATTGCGCATGTTTCTGACGGGCTTTGCGCAAATTTGCAGTTGCCAACTTCCAACCTGTTTGGAGGCGTTGCTCCAATTCCTCAACATAAGGTGACGCGGTAATGACTGTGTCATCCGCATTATCGTCTGTCCAGGATCTCAGAAGTGCCTCTAGAGGACCTTTGATTGGGCGCCCAAACAGCAGTGTGGCTGGTGAAATTCCTGTCGAGTGATGACGTACCTCTCTGTAGGCAAACAGTGCCGCTGGCAGGTAGGAATCCCATGAACTTGGGTTCTCCTACTCCAGCTTTCGCAGTATGGAAATTAAGGTTCCATTCAACCGTTCTACTTGGCCGTTGCTCTGGGGGTGATATGGAGAGGTATGAATGTGTCGCGTTTGGAAAATCCGAAACACTTCTTCCATTAATTTCCCCCTAAATTGTGATCCATTATCCGTCAGGATCTGAAGAGGGAACCCCAACCTCGTAAATATAGTAAGGAGGGCTTCCGCTACATGAGTTGAGTCGCACGAAGGCATTGCGACTGCTTCTGCCCACATGGAGCATGTGTCGACCAACGTCAAGATGTAGCTATTCTTTTTCTTTGTTCTAATCAGGGTCCCAACAATGTCGACTGCCACTCTTTCGAACGGGGTACCTGTTACAGGCATTTCTCTTAAGGTTACGGGAGCTACCCAGTGCTTAGGAGCCACCTTTTGGCACTGTGCGCATGACTGAACATACCGTTTGATGTCTGCGTTCATTCCTGGCCAATAGTAGTGGCAAGAAATGCGCTGCATGGTTGCTCCTATTCCCATCTGTCCGCTTAAAGGTAAGGCATGGCCCATTTCTAATATTTGGGTCCTATAGGATGAGGGGACAATCAGCTGTGAGTGTTCGCTCGCTCCTTTGCCTGCTCTGCGGTACAACAGATCATTCTTCTTATAAATCTCTCCCTTGAGAGGCGGGGTATGAGACTTAGGAAGTATTTTTTAAAAACAAGGCGACAAAGTGCTATCCGCTGTTTGTGCCTTCTTCAACACTTCTGGGAAGATGCTGGTCGGAGTTCCAGACTCAGGGTTCTGCCTGCATTGATCCCTGGTCTGTACGGCCGCAACTGACAGAGGCCGGGCTGGTTCTCCTAGGAACACATATCTTCAGCCAAAAATCAGGGGGTAGATGGGATCCTTTAGAACAGCGGCTCTGATTTCTCCAGTCATATACCGCGATTGAACCTGAATCTTGCACACTGGTAGAATCATGGGCGCACCAGATTTGGTGGGTCCTTGTATTTCAATCGTCTCCTCTGTAATTTGGTCAGAATTAACAAGAGAAGCTGCTACGATTGCGTCAAAAGATAATCCAGTGTCATACAAACAGAGAGCTCTCTCCCCATTAACCATAACAGATTCAATGACAGCTGGTCACTTCGAGGAATCTATGTCATCCTTTGAGGACTCAGGGCTGTGAGATCTGGTTGTTATGCAAGCTGCATTCATGGGGAGGGGTAGGCGCTTACAATCACGAGAACTCTGTTTAGGCGACCGGCAGTGTTGGCACACATCTCTCTCTGTGTTTGCTGTATAGGAAGTTTTCCTTTCCGTGTTCTTGTGGGTTTGACCATTGTTGGGCCTATCATGGTGAGTTTTCATGTAGGGTGGCTTTGAGCTTGTAATACTATTGGAGCTGTTAGGCGCAGTCTGATGAGCCGGGTAGTCTGTATATCTCCGTCTGGAGGTCAGAGTCTCAGTCTGTGCATTCTGAAAGCGTTCTGATAAGGTAACTATGGTATTTAACCTTTCTGTCCCGTTTTCTACCAGAAATCGTCTCATCTCAGGGCTCATCATTTCTTTCAGTTGCTCCATTAGTATTAATTCTTGCAGTCCTTCGTAAGATTTCTCGAATGACGCGAGAGTGAGCCATTTCTGCAAATAAGCTTCCAGCCGAGCAGCATACTGGGTGTACGATTCTCCTTTTTTTACGGAAATGTCTGAACCGTTTCCGGTAAGCTTCAGCATTCAATTCATACCGAGCTAAGAGGGCTTTCTTCAGACAATCATAGTCATCCTGTTCATGTGGAGCCAGTTTTAAGAATACATCACTCTTACTTTTGCTGTTTCTGTCATTGCAATATTGGATCAAGTCGAATGAGCTTGAATAAACCTACTCACAAACCAATACAGGTAAAAGTAATACTGTCTAATATTAATAATATAGTGTATTACTGCCACAACAATGAAACAAAATTTAGCAACAACAACAATTTCAACCAGCAGGATAGCTCTTAGTTAAGTAGCTCAGTTAAACCTTGTATACAAACTTAACTAATAAATTGGACCATACACTAGAAGATCAGTCACCAGTTATATTTTGTGTACTATTCCATCTGTGCAATATACTGCATATAAGATCAAACCAGTTACGTGCAAAGTGTACTGGAAAGCTGTATAAGATTACTTGATAACCAAACTACTAACCCAAGTTTGTTACCCAAAAGTAAAATGTATATTAGTAATACATTAATTGTAGTCTATGGAACATACAAATGCTATGAATTCATCCCGGACAAGCAGTCCAGTTTGTGGCGACAGAGTAGAAGAAAGGATAGATAGAAGAAATAAAAGAGAGTACCAATCTCTTCCACAGTGTCTTTTGGCTCGCTTTAGGTGATAGTCCGACACTTATAGGAAGAAATGTTTCAGGAGACTGAAATTTAAACTCTTCTCAGTTAAGCAAAGAAGCAAATCACATCAAGGATCCTGAGAGTATGTTAGGTCTTCAGCCACACTTCCCCTGAGGTACTGATATGGCTCATGAGACCCCCAGCTGGTAATTAAGATAATGATTAACAAAAAAAACAATTAACTACCAAGCAATACAGAACATATAGTGAAAAGAAAGAAACTACAGTGAAATTCATTTCTGTGAATATATATATATTAGACCGAGCTAAATTGGTTACAAAAAAAACACAAGGAAGAAAAAACAAAAATATATATATATATAAATATATATATATATATATGGTTATTTGTATACAGCACTGGGTAAAGGGAGATAAAAATAGTCTACACAAAAGTTGTTAATTATTAGGGTACCCTTCACGATGGCTGAGGTTTCTGTCCCAATTTTAATCACTGACTGGTATGACCTAAGATCGTTTAATGTTTGGTCCGTTCTAAAATAGCACTTATCATGAATGGTGTTGCTGCTGTATGACGTCACAATATCACTGCAAGTTTTCTCCCCCTGGCCAAGTTGCTGGAATAGTTCGTAGCAAGTACTGCAAGGTTTCACTACACGACTGCGAGTTCACCTGCATTCATCACCACCAGGGAGCTAGGAGATACACACAAAGGAACCATCTATTTAGCTCTCTGGTTAGAGGCATTAATTTGTCCTGAGTGTGGTCCATAAACCAGGCTCAGATATCAGTCATATTATTACACAAATGACATGGACCAATGTTGAGCACCATTCTTCGCGCTGCAAACATGTGATATTAATAGGGTAGGGGCATACATATATCATCAACTGTTGTAAAGGCAAACAAAGATCATACACCATTAAATACATGAATGCGATAACATATACCCATTAAATAAAAGAAGCGGGCAGGGTAGTGCATATGCCTTCTGGGAACCAACCTAAAAGGACATCAAAAGGCATACAAAAAATCATAACAGTAAACATATGGATTCCCTAATATATACAACCATTACATGAAAGGATGAAATTGCCTGAAAGCAGTGCAAGCATTAACTCAAGTTAATTGCATATAATGAGATAATAATGGAAAGCAGTTCAAACATTCAATACAAATAATTGCATATAAGAAGATAATGCATTTAGCTCACCCGCTTTGATTCCAATATTGAGTTTGGCTACAAAGACGGCATATACTGTAAAAGCAATTCTTTGGTCCTCTGGTCTGACAGATTATATGCTAGAAGTTTCCACCAGGGCTTGCATAATGTGAGTGAAATATACACGATCTATTCTTTCATATATACAGCTAACAGCGGACAATGAACTCATCAACGCTAGGGGAATTCCCCCCTACGGATCACGGGTGAATGTCCTGAAACACTGGGAAATCCTGATTAATCTGGGTCACTGGCCTGATATCACCCGGTCACTTGGAAATCCCCGGCTTATCTGGGTGATTAGCCTCTCAGGTAAATAACAAAGCGACATTGAACTGGAAAATCCCCAGGAAGGTCATTGTCCGATAAGGCATTCAGAATCATGGGAGAGAGAGAGAGAGAGAGAGAGAGAGAGAGAGAGAGAGAGAGAGACAGAGAGAAGATTGTTGGTCGAAGAATTTCGCGACAATATCATAACTTTAAACCCAGTCTTGTTTATTTAATTTTAGTAATTTACAGGTGTATTTGTTTAACGCAATTATCACTACATTTCCATTACCCTAGACACCAAGCCATATAAATTAACATCACAAACACTAGTTACCCAAAATAAATCGCAGAGTGAGATCGTAGGGTGGTAGCAGTCAGGTACCCTGAGAACATCAACTTCAACTATTAGACTCAGAGACTTGCATAGCAGACCTCACTCTGTAGACACATTCTGACTACTTTTTCTTTAACATCAAAACCCACCACATATATTGGGGTCCCGTCCCGGGATTTTTAATAGTAATAAAATTAATAATATTTATATGGTGGAGAATTGTTTGAGTTGGCATAGCCCTTAATTAATTAAGTAATTATAGCATTTGTTAGTATTTTAGTAGAGTAAATATAATTTGGTGCAAAAGATGGCAGATTTGGCCAAATTTAGATCGGCTGCTCTACAGATTGCAAAGGAAATGGGAATGGAGGGGCAAGTTCTGTTTCAATACGTAACATCAGAATGCGATAATTTCATTGAGAGAGAAGATAAGAGATTAACTGAAGAAAAGAGGTTACAATTAGAAGATGCTAGAGAGGCTAGGAAATTAGAGCCTGAGCGGGAGGCTGAAATAAAACGATTACAATTGGAAAAAAAGAGATTAGAGGCAGAAACGGAAAAAGAAGAAACGAGATTAGAGACTGAAAAGGAAGAAAGAAGACAGGTTGCAGAAGAAAACGGTTACAAAGGGAACATGAGCTACGACTAAGAGAGTTAGAATTGCAAGGTCATGCTCCTGAAATTAGTCACAGCCCATCTACCTCTGATGCTACTGCCAGTCAGGGAGCCTCCAACTTAGCCATGGGGTTTCATCTAGACCCCTTTGTAGAAAAAGAGGATGACATTGAGTCATTCCTCACTAGATTTGAAAGGTTAGCTACAAGTTATGGTTTAGAGAGGGAAAGGTGGAGCTTGAAAGTATCTCAAGGACTTAGGGGAACCTCGTATGAGGTTTTTTCCAAATTGAGCCGGGAAGATCAGGAAGACTATGACATATTAAAACAGGCTCTTTTAATTAGATACGAGAAGAATGGTGAGTTTTATAGAAAGAGATTTAGAAATGCTAAGCTCCTGTCTGGGGAGACATATCATCAATTCTCTGCAAGGTTGGAAACCTATTTGGAGAAATGGACTGCTCTGGGGAAAACCCAAGGCTTAAAGGAAATGATTATGATAGAGCAGGTGAGAGAGTCCATGGCTCCAGACATGAGAAAGTTTCTCATGGAACAGGGTGCGGAGAGATTAGATGATGTGCTCAATGTAGCTGAGAGGTATCAGGCAGCCCAGGCAGAAGTAGCTGGCGCTGAAAAGAAACAAGTAGACAATAATAAAGCTCCTCAACCCCATAATAAGTTTGACAATAGAGA
This sequence comes from Oreohelix idahoensis, assembly GCA_024509875.1. Lineage (NCBI taxonomy): Eukaryota > Metazoa > Mollusca > Gastropoda > Stylommatophora > Oreohelicidae > Oreohelix > Oreohelix idahoensis. Next base: position 14,806 of record JAMPIV010010926.1, read on the forward strand.
TCAGGGTAACACGGGTAAACCCAACTATGATAGACCCAGGTTTGACCCTCGAGATAGAAACCCGCAATTCAATGATAGTGTGATAAAATGCACCGTTTTGAACTTACCCTCTCAAATTAAAATAATAATACGGTATTTGAATTTTTGTTCCAATACGCCAAGATAGCTACCATTGCCCTTCTTCTTCTTCTTCGATCCTTAACCACCGACCGTCAAAGCAGTCAGTGGCCATCACGCCTAGTGGCGTCTTATAGGGCAACAACAAATTGATTCCACTTTGCACGGTCGGTGGTCATCCTTCGTACAGTGCCCCATCTCTGGTTCATTTAAGCAGATCTTGGTTGGTGATGGTATTCGGCCAAAAGATGCGGTGAATTTTTCTTAGGCATGTTGTGTGAAAAGAGGACAATTTTGACATTTCCTTCTTTGTGACTCTCCAGCATTCCGCACCATAGAGAAGCACAGAAAGCACGCAACTCTGGTATAATCTTAATTTTGTGCTTGTGATGTACTGGGAGGACTTCCAGATGTTATTTAGGCTAAAGAAGGCTGTTCTTGCCTTATTCATTCTGATGTTGATGTCTTTGCCTGCCCCACCGTCTGGTGTTACTATGCTTCGTAGGTATGTGAAGGTATCTGTCTGTACCAGTTGCTGATTCCTTACTGATATGGGCTCAGGGTTGCTCACATTGAGCGTCATGACCTCAGACTTCTTTAAATTGATGTTCAAGCCCACCTGCTGGCTAAATTTATTAAGTCTATCCGTTTTTTCCTGGATGTGTTGATGTGAATGTGCCAGCAGTGCAATGTCATCTGCATATTCCAGATCTTCCAATGTAGAAAATGTAGTCCATCTTATTCCTCTTGGACTGCCCTCTGTTGTCTGGCGCATCACCCAGTCTATGACTGTTAAAAATAGAGTGGTTGATAAGGGGCATCCCTGTCGTACTCCTGTCTTCACCTCGAAGGTTAGGTTGCTCTGCCCAACACTACACGTAAAGTTGGCATAGAGGCTTTTTATGATTGACACTATGCAGCTTGGAATTCCATAAGCCCTCTGTATTTTCCATAAACTGTCCCTATGTATGCTGTCAAAAGCCTTTTCAAAATCAACAAAATTTATGTAAAGCTGTCTTTGCCATTCTGAGCACTGCTCTATAATGTTCCTGAGAGTGAATATATGGTCTACACATCTTCTGTTCTTTCTAAATCCTGCTTGTTCTTTCCTCAGTTTGTAGTCTACTGCGTTTGAAATTCTCTGTATATTTATCCTGCCTAGTATTTTGCTGGGAACTGAGAGAAGAGTGATTCCTCTCCAATTATTGCAGTCTGCAAGATCTCCCTTCTTAGGCAATTTGACAATTATTCCTTTGTTCCACTCTGATGGTGTTGTCCCCGTTTTCTACACTTGTGCAAATAGTGGTTCTAATAGTTCTGCTGCTAGCTCAGGGTCTGTCTTAAATAGCTCTGCATTTAAGTTATCAAGGCCCGGAGCTTTACCGTTCTTTAACCCTTTGATTGCTGTGATGATTTCTTCTTTTCGTGGAATGTCTGTATTTACATCTAGGTCGTTTTCAGCCTCAGGAACATTCAATTGTGTCTCTGGTATTTCCTTGTTCAGAGTTTCTCTGAAGTGCTCTGCCCATCTGGTTTCCTGTCCCTCTGCTGTCTTGATGAGATTTCCTTGCTTATCTCTTACTAATGTAATATTGTTTGCACCTTGTTTTCCGCTGATGAATTTAGTTATTTTGTATACTGTGCTTTGTTCATTTCTCAGTGCTGCCTCTTCTGCCTGTTTTGCAAGATCGTCTAGGAAATTCCTTTTGTTGGCTCGGGTTTGGCATTTAACTTCCCTGTCCAGCTGACTGTACTGTTCGCTATATAGTTGCTTTAACCTGGGGGACTTCGCTTCTGTTTTCTTTCTTTTCATTTCCTTTCTCATCTTTATGGTGTTTAGTGTTTCTGGTGTTATCCAGTCTTGCTTCTTCCTTTCCTGGAATCCTAAGCATGATTTGCTACTTTCCTTATATATTGTTGAAATGGTGTTGAAATTCTGGTCTATATCATCAGTCAATGTCTTTTCCTGGCTTTTGGCAAATTGATATCGTTTCTTAATGTCGGCCGCAAAAGCTTTTCTGGTAAGGGGGTCCTTCAATTTGCTGATGTCAAACCTTTTCTGTGTAGTTACAGTTGGTCCAGCCCTTCTTAGTTTCACTTTCAGTTTTGCTACTACTAAATGGTGATCACTTCCCACATCTGCACCTCTTCTTACCTTCACATCTTGTAATGCATGTCTCCATCTGCCGTTAACCATGATGTGGTCTATCTGGTTTCTGTCCCGACCATTTGGTGATTCCCATGTTAACTTGTGAATTACCTTATGTGGGAAAAGTGTTCCTCCAATGACCAGGTTGTTAATGCTACAGAAACTTATTAGCTTATCCCCATTTTCGTTTGCTGTTCCGCTGCCGCATTTCCCCATTGTTCTTTCATTATATGTATTGTGTGTACCAACTTTCGCATTTTTAGGTCTCCCATTACTATAACAAGATCATATCTAGGTGTGTCTTCCATTTCTTTCTGCAGTTGTTGATAGAATTCATCCTTGACCTCCTCATCGCTATCATTCGTTGGTGCGTAGCATTGTATTATTGTAGTGTTGGTGAATCTCCCTCTCAATCTCAATCGTATCAGTCTGTTGTTGATGGGTTTCCATTCCAGTAATGTCCTTTCTATCCCTTTCTGCAGAATAATGGCTACGCCTTCACTGTGCTGTCCATCCTCTCTTCCAGAGTAAAGTACTGTTTCTCCTGTTGCTCATCCCGCAGCAAAGTTTGTTCATTTGATGTTGTTTCCGTAACTTCATTATTTTTTTACATAGACAGGGGTGTCAGCCCTATGCTAAAACCCCCAACCTGGAGGACCAGGGTACCAGCTTTTGTCTGACCCCTACCCACACAGACCAGTCCAGTTTGGTTGAACCTACCAGGAGTAAAACTCCCACTGGCATAGCTCTGGGGATTGTCAGGGTACGCAAGCTGCCATACCGCTACAAGATATAGGTACCATTGTAGAAAAAGAGGATGACATTGAGTCATTCCTCACTAGATTTGAAAGGTTAGCTACAAGTTATTGTTTAGAGAGGGAAAGGTGGAGCTTGAAAGTATCTCAAGGACTTAGGGGAACCTCGTATGAGGTTTTTTTCCAAATTGAGCCGGGAAGATCAGGAAGACTATGACATATTAAAACAGGCTCTTTTAATTAGATACGAGAAAAATGGTGAGTTTTATAGAAAGAGATTTAGAAATGCTAAGCTCCTGTCTGGGGAGACATATCATCAATTCTCTGCAAGGTTGGAAACCTATTTGGAGAAATGGACTGCTCTGGGGAAAACCCAAGGCTTAAAGGAAATGATTATGATAGAGCAGGTGAGAGAGTCCATGGCTCCAGACATGAGAAAGTTTCTCATGGAACAGGGTGCGGAGAGATTAGATGATGTGCTCAATGTAGCTGAGAGGTATCAGGCAGCCCAGGCAGAAGTAGCTGGCGCTGAAAAGAAACAAGTAGACAATAATAAAGCTCCTCAACCCCATAATAAGTTTGACAATAGAGATCAGGGTAACACGGGTAAACCCAACTATGATAGACCCAGGTTTGTGATAAAATGCACCGTTTTGAGCTTACCCTCTCAAATTAAAATAATAATACGGTATTTGAATTTTTGTTCCAATACGCCAAGATAGCTACCATTGCCCTACCCTGCTCATATTTTTCACAAGTCCAATTCTAGTGACGTAAAGTTACCGTTTATAACCGCTACTATAAGTTTTGAAAATTGTCAAGGACGATAAAATCTGATGCAAAGATTAGACGCTCCTTGACTTTTTTTTTTAATTAACGTATTCTAAGAATCTATTATTAGTTACAACATGCGACAGTACTTATATTTTTTTTTCTTTTCAAGAACGTCGAATTTTCAAAAAAACGCCAACGAGAGGCATGCGATTTGAAATTATTAACGCCAAGAGAGTACCCATCCCCAAATTACAAAAGGCTTTTCGTTACTCCGTACTAATTTTTAAGTCTACAACCCACTTGGGAGTGAAACGGATCGCAATGGGAAGGCAAACTCCCTTGGTCCAGGACCAGCGAACCAAAAAATGCCGTGCAGAAGTCGGATGTGTCGACCGAAAGGTGCAGATATCACAGCTACGTTGGAAACAGACACAACGCAACCACCGTCCTTTTCAGGGCGAACGAGGAAGAAGAAGAAGAAGGACTAAAGAAAGACAGAAAACGTAAATAATATACTGCATTCTATAGAAGGATGAATAAAAAAGAAAAGACAGAATGGAATTAAAAGCGATAATGTTGTTTATTCAATACTATACTATTTCCCATGAAAACGTATCTAGACTTATAAATAAATTGAAAAGTACAAAGATGCAAACTTAGATAAAGACGTAGATGAAAATCTACTGGATAGATCGAGGACACCAGCCTGATTAAAAATAACTTTTCATCTTTTAAATCGCTTCAAAAGTGACTGAGTTATCGCATAAAATAAAATTTGACACACAGGTGAACGATCACACTGATGTCCCAGCTCAAATTAAAAGTTAACATTTTTCGAGTCGTTGCGTGGAAACAAGGCAAATCGGCTTGCCTCATTTGATAGACACTACTAGGAGGAAGAGGGGAGGTAAATTTGAATTTTTGCCAACCTAAAGCGATTGACGAACTTATTTTCAAAAATAAAGGTTTGGGATTTTCAAAAATAAATGTCGAATCGGTGTAGTTTAAACTGATTGGTTAATGTTAGAATAGACATAGAGGGAAATAAAACTAACGCATCTACGATGCAGGGTACCACTTGAGAGAGATTTTTCATACACGGAAGGTTCAGAGCAATTAATAAGCAGATTGCCTTTGCGTCTGAAGCAGCAGCTGTCTAGAAGTGACCATTGACAGCCTGTTAAACTTTAACATAGTGTGTGATTATTTCATTGATTTCGGTAAGATGAATAACCTTTTTAATACATTATTTGATGTAGAGGCCAACCCAGATAGGGCGCCCAACGACATTTTGCCTTTGTGGAAGATTGCGACATACTAGGAGCAGAGGCATGTCTTAGGAAGCAAATCAAACTAAATTTGAGTTGAATATTGTCATACATATTTTGACTGTAAGACCAGAAAGTCACTGGCAGGCCTATTGGTATATTAACTTTGGAGCAAAGAAAAGATTGTATTTCAGAAGAAGAAGATGATGTATATTGACAGGGGCGTTTAGACTATGTGGAAAAGAAGATACCCACTGTTTATGAAGAAGTCACAATAAAGTTAAAAACTGTAGCTAATTTAGTTAGCTATTTTATCTGATCACACTACTTGTTTAATGATGTTAAATTGGTAGTGGTGGAGACCATTAACTAGGGACTGAGGAAGGCCTGTTCCTCTTGTTTTCAGGGTTACATCGCCCAGTTTCAAGTTGATCAGAAGCTGGAGCTGCAGAAGTTGAGGCAACCTACCAGTTGTTTCGTTATACAAGTATTCGCAGTTTCCAGAATACATTGCAGTGAAGAAGTGTGCAGTGTTCTCGAACCAGTCATCCAGGGTCTACACGGACTATAAGATAAGCCTATATCTTGCGGGCTTATGCAAACTCAAATGTATTTAATCTCCACCCTATTCAGTAACAATTTGTGATATGATGTGAAAACCAGTTTTCCAAATATTGATTCTTCGTATAACAGGGTTTTCCCCCCAGGGAATAACAGTTTAGAGACTTTAACATATTAAAATATATTGGACAGATGTCCTTTTTGTGTATTTAAATTGATAAAACCATATTTTCATTTTAAGTTAAACATTCCTGTCCTAAAAAAATTTGAGGGACAGGAAATTAAATTGTATATACCTATATATCATAACTTTGAACCCAGTCTTGTTTATTTAATTTTAGTAATTTACAAGTGTATTTGTTTAACGCAATTATCACTACATTTCCATTACTCTAGACACCAAGCCATATAAATTAACATCACAAACACTAGTTACCCAAAATAAATCGCAGAGTGAGATCGTAGGGTGGTAGCAGTCAGGTACCCTGAGAACATCAACTTCAACTATTAGACTCAGGGACTTGCATAGCTGACCTCACTCTGTAGACACATTCTGACTACTTTTTCCTTAACATCAACACCCACCACACACATATTGTATTAAATCCATTGTCATTATCTTTTATTTTTAAATTGTTATCATCAAGCTTCACCTCCGAAAGGAGCATAGACCCTCATCAAACTTCTGCTGCCTTCCCGTCACGTGTCATCGGCTCCAGTCTTTTCCATGTTTGCCTTATCATTTTCCTTTCTGACTCCACATCTCAACTCTTCTCCATGTTCCCCGCGGTCTACCTCTGCATCTGTTACCCTGGGGGTTCCAGAACAATGATTGCATTGAAATGTTATGAACATTTTCCCTCAGATGATGTCTTACCTGTCGCCAGCGTTTTCTTTGACCATTGCGTCACTAATTATTATTTGTTATTTCCCGTATAATTATTTATCATGTTTTGCCATATTTCGTCTGTTTGTTGTGCCCTTTGTTGTTTTCTTATAACATTTCTATATTTCTCATCTTTCTGTTTGTGACTTTTTCTGACGTAAGGTAACCTCAAAACGGCTAGTGTTTCTAGTGCATTGTCCATTTGTAATTTATTTCATTTATATCACTATTCATTACTTTACTTAGTAACTGAAGTTTTGGAAAAAATACACGTGAGAAAACTAAAATTACAAAGCAGACTTAAATAGACATGCTGAAGAAAACAGGGCCCCTGGTATCGGTGTTAGCATGCTGGTTGCCTCATCCAACCAGAAATAGGTCACACCACTTGTTAACTTGATCTGTTGTTTTTGAAAATATGGTACTTTCACCTCTCGAAAAACAACGTGGGGCGATTATTCGTTTCCAATAGCCCGGCATCGCCTATACATCAACACCCAGTCCTCCACACGACCTCTCTCTCTCTCTCTCTCTCTCTCTCTCTCTCTCTCTCTCTCTCTCTCTCTCTCTCTCCATGTAGATGTGTCTCATGTTTGCTTAGAGTTACAAGCACGAATAAGCACTGAAACCGAGTATTTAATGGAGGGGTGGAGGAGGGGGTGTGTCAAATGACAACAGACGACTAAACACAGAATCGTTACACTTGGGACCTAAATGAAATCCAGCTGGATACACTGTTAGATATAGACAGCTGGTGAAACATATATAAACATAGAGATACAGGCGATAAAATAGATCTAACAAAGAACATAGTATTTAAGCAACAACAGAATGAATGCAGCAAACGATAACTGGATTGTACGTGACGAAACACCACTACTAGATGTAGAATCATATATGTATCTTGGCAGTAATGTAGACAAAGTTGGAGGGACGATTTTTCTGTTTTGTTTTTTTTTAAATAAAATTTTACCTCGTTTTGGCCAGACGTGCAGCGTTCAACCTAGACACAGGGTCCGTCGATTATATTAGGGCGCATGTTCAAATATAAAAGACTGTGCGGTCTGATTATTTTACTAGTTGGAGGAACAGGCCGTGATATCAAGATAGGAATACAAACAAGCAATGAAGCTTTCATTTCATTTGGACACAAAAGGTAATTAAAAAGAAATCAATTCTAACACAAAATTCAGAATCTTCAACTCAAATTATTAGTCAGACCCACTTCTGTTGTATGGCTGTAAAACATGGAGACAGAAAAATAAACGACAACCAAACAGTTACAGAATTTCTTAAATGGGTGTTTGCGTTGAATAGAAGGATTTAAATGACGTAACAAGACAACCAAAGTAGAACTCATGACAAGACCTTGAGCTGATGGCACGTGACAGGAGGGATTGACATATGTTTGTTGCGGCCTATGCTTCTTTGAGAGAAATTTCCGGAAATGATAAAGTCATTCCACGAAGACATGAAGGGAACAGTCCAATACCAGATATCACTATCGATAACTATTAATTGGCAATGGTTCAGCACTTCACATACCTGGGGTCTACCATCAACGACAAACTTTCTCTGGACACATAACTTGACAGCCGCATTGAAAAAGCTCTGTCTACAGAGAATCACTTTGGAAACTGATGAGTCATTATAGAGTTCCCCTGAAGATCATTAACTTAATAAAGAAGACTTATTACAACATGACATGCAGAGTTTTCATGAAGGACAAATTACAGAACCGTTTGGGATTAGAACGGGAGTGCGACAGGGAAGCCCCTTGTCTCCATTTCTTTTATTACTAGCAATAGATTGGGTTATGGAAACATCGACAGCACACAACATAAATCGAATCCAGTGGAATCTGACTAAACAGCTCGATGATCTAGATTTTGCAGATGACTTGTCTCTTCTGTCCCATAGCCATTATCAGATGCAAGACTTCTTCTTCTTCTTCTTCTTGCGATCGCATCTTTGATGTTTACACCGTCAGACGAGTTCTCATGATGAATTCGACTGTTGTTTGAAGTTCCTCTTTAGCTCCATATAGCTTTGAGTTTAGTGTTGAGTCATTGGGCCAGTATATCTTTCTAAACTGGTCATACAGAGGACAGTCCTGTAGAACATGCTCAGCAGAGATGCAAGACAAATTGAAAATAATCAATCAGAGGTCACAACAAGTAGGTCTGAAAATACACCAGGAAAAGACAAAGTTAATGAGAATAAATTCAAGAAATGATAACAGGGTTGAACTTAAAGAAACGCTACTACAAGATGTAGAATAGTTGACATATCTTGGCAGTAATATAGACAAAGTTGGAGGGACAGACAATGATATCAAAATAAGAATACCAAAATGCAAGGGGAGCTTTCACTGCGTTGGGAAACATATGAAGATCAAGAGAAATCAAGTCCAACCCGAAAATAACAATCTTCAACTCAAATGTCAGGTCAGTCCTATTGAATGGCCCTCAAACATGGAGAACAACAACAACAAAAACAACAACCAAAAAGCTACAGACTTTCATAAATGGGTGCTTGCATAGAGTAAAAGGATTGAAATGGTATGACAAGGTCATAAATGTGGAACTGATGACAAGAACCAGACAGGTGTCAGTGGAACAAGAGATGAGAAGAAGACGCTGGCGATGGTGTAGCGGTCAGTTTGCTGACCCTCTCCATGTAAAAGTGCTTGATTAAAAACTGGGGACATTCTTTTGTATTTCCTAGTCTAAGGGCATTAATCCAGGTTTTTGTTGGGATGATTGTTGACAGGGTAGTGATCTCACTTGTCTATTATGTCTGTGGTCTGTTTTGAAAACTGATGTCAGTTTTGCCTGATATGGTTTCAAACCGTCTACTTTGAGCGATGCTCAAAAGGTCTTGCGTCTCAGTGCGCATGCGTGACTTGTGGCGGGATTTTGTGGAAGCCATTACCGACTAGAGTATCGGGCGGTGTTTAAGAGAGTCAAGATGTCTCTTGATAAGTCCTCTGTGGTTCGACAAGATGTCGTATATTATTTAATGTGTATTCTTAGCGCCTTGGAGGCGATGTGAGTGTGGTTATATTTATTCTGAAGGGACAGAAGGTAACTGACTCTTTGAACTGTTTCCCTTATTGATAGAATCTTCATGACTCGTATTATCGATAGTTTATGATTCTTTCTCTGAGCGGGAAAACGTACCACCTACGTATCCTTGAAAGGAAGCTCTCTATGTATTCTGATTATGCACTAGGCTGGTGCATGCCGGAAGTATATATATATATATATTGTTTAGTATCCCGCATGGCGGCGATACTAATTATACAAGGTGGGATTCCCCTTGTTTGATGAAGAACCACCCGGAGGCCATTTGAACTGTGAGTCCGCCATTTTGTACGGCCTGTTGGAGACATCTGATATCTGACTTACTGATGTCAGAGTAGAGTTTTGTTAAACTCACATAGGGGATATATCTTCCCTGAAGCTGATGATTGAGAACATTGTACGAGATCAGCTTTACTAAATTCATGCATAGCTGGATGATGACTGTATTAATATATTATGACCTGTTCAATGACTGTTGATATTAATGTCGGCATACCTGCCGCTTGTGGTGTAATAAAGTCCTGTAAACGTCAGAGCTGTTCTAGAACTCTATGAATTCATACCTGTGTAATTATAGAGAGTGTGATGTGATGTTCCTGCCTACTTTCTACTTCCACGAACTTTCAACACGCATTTGCAAAACAAAAACATTGAGATTCACTCAAGACAACACATTAAGACAAGCTACACGAATGCCAGGATAGATTTGAACGTTCATGTAAAACACATAATATAGATAAATCACTATATGTGGATCAGTTGTCGAATATACTTAAAGGTGAAGCTCTGAGTATGCTACGCATGGTAGATGAGCCTGACAAGAACAATTATGAGGTTGTCAGGGCGGCTTTGTTAAAGAAATACCAACTTAACGAAGACGGCTATCGTCTTCAATTTAAAAATATGGTGCCAGAAACTGGAGTAGAATTCTCTGAATTCATTTCCAAAATACGTCTCACATTTACACGTTGGGTTGAGCTGTCTAAGACAGAACATACATTTGAAGCACTTATGGACTTACTTCTTCTTCCATCCTTAGCCATCAACCGGCAAAGCAGTTTGTGGCCAGTACGCCTAGTGGCGTCTTAGGGCAACAACAAATTGATCAATCTATCGCTGTTTCCACCACGCCTAGTGGCGTCTTTGTGGAACAAAAACAGACCAAACAATGTATCATTGTTTCCGTAATCAGATTGGTTGGCAAGCAGGTGATCAGCCCACTGTGCGAAGTTTTTTACGGGATGGGGTAAACAGCCCCATGCCCATACCCTCCTTAGTCGCTTTTTACGACATGCGTGGTAGGGTGCAGTGTTACTATTCTTTGCTCCCCTTTCGGGCCAAGGTAACACACGGGTGTATGGACTTACTACTTAGAGACAAAGTTATGTCTTCTGTCAACGAGTCTTTTCTTGCTTTTATTCATGAGCGTAAGCCTAAAAACATAAAAGAAATGGAAGAATAGTGTTGCCAGTATGTTACTGCGCACCCCATGTAACCATTAGCAACTCTAAAGTAAAGGAAGGTTTGCCAGTTGCTTCGGCAGCACCATATGGCACAAACTTCCTGCGTAAATTTCAGGGTACTCAACAAAATTTTAATAGGAAGAGTAACCGGAATTATGCTCAGAATCAGGGCAATCAATCACATAGTGATTCTTCTTCGAAGAACTGGAGACGAGCTGACAGCTCTCGCTATTCCACACCCAATAATTATAGACATTTTAGAAGAGGTTATAATAATAGAGGTGGTCAAAACTATTCTTCGCGGAGACCTCAAAACCAAACTAATAGATGTTTTCATCAATATGGAAACGATAATGATAACTATGCAAACTGGGATTCAAACCAGGATAAAAGTTACAATAGAGAAAATAATGATAATTTCAGAGGCAATAATGGCGCGGTAGATCTCAACATAGAAGAAAGAGATATCAACAGGCAAACTCTGTACAGCAAGAGTCTCAGGGAGCCTGTAAGCAGAATAATGATAATAAAAACTCTAGCGCTATCACTTGTTCTGCCTTTGACTTTGGGAGAGCAACTAAATGCCCCTAATGCTCTACTTTGTTCGAACCGACTACTGTAACTACCTTGAGCTGTGGTGACCCTCTTCCCGCTCTGCCCGCTGCAGTTGCGCATGACGGGAGAGGTTCTCTTATCCTACATAAAGGTCTAGTAAATAGTAATCCAGTCTCAGTCCTTTTTTATTCTGGATGCACTACGAATGGGGTTAAGCAATCTCCAGTAGACCCATCCTGTGCTACAGGAAAGGTGATCAAATGTGTCACATTTGGTGGCACTTTGGAAAAATATCCTACTGCCATAATACATATTGCTACTCCCTTATTTACGGGAGATGTCCACGCGTGTCTTCTACCGAATCCTATTGCGGACCTTATTATCGGTCGTATTCACGGAGTTAGGGAATGTACCCCACAACAGATTGCTGCTTGGGAAGATCAAAATATGCATGCTACCAATGCAGTGGTCACAAGAGCACAAGCTCTGGAGACACCTCAAACTTCATTGACTAGTAATAATGAAGTGCATAGCCAAGATAGTCACTTGGTTATTTCACGCGACTCTTTCATAAAGTTGCAAGAAGAAGATCCTTCTTTACAAAAATTCTTCATTCTAGCAAAAAAAGGTGATCCAAATCAAAATACAAATAGAAAGTCTTGGATTACCATGAAGAACGGAGTACTTGTGCGTATGGTACAAGACTCGACTGCGTCTACACATTCACAAATTCTTGTGCCTAAGAGAATGAGAGTGCAAATATTGCAACATGCTCATGACTCGCAATGTGCTGGACATATGGGTTTTTCCCGTACAGAGTCGAGAGTCCTTGCGGCTTTCTTTTGGCCATTTATCAACAAGGACATACGTATTTACTGCAGATCTTGCAAAATATGTCAAGAGGTCAAATCTAGACGACCACGACATGCAGCGCCTATCCAGACTGCTGACATTCCTATTCGGCCGTTTCAGAAAATGGCAATAGATATTATCGGCCCTTTTAGGATCAAGTTGGCCAGAGGACATCAGTTTATCCTCACATGTGTCGACATGTGCACACGTTGGCCAGAGGCTATACCTCTTATGAGCATCTCTACTGCTGATATCGCAGACGCTCTTTGGTTGATATTTTCTCGTTTGGGTTTCCCAAGAGAAATATTGTCAGACCATGGCACGCAACTTATATCTGACACTATGTCACAGGTAATGTCTACTCTACAAATTAAAAGGTCTCTCAGCAGTATTTATCACCCAATGTCAAACGGGTTAGTTGAGCGTTTGAATAGAACACTCAAGAATTTACTTGGGAAGATAACTGAGGATCATCCTCAGGATTGGGACAGGGTCTTACCCGCGGCTCTCTTCGCTTATAGAGAGGTTCCCAATGAACACACAGGGTTTTCTCCTTTTGAACTTGTCTTTGGCCCGCAACCGCGCGGCCCTATGTCTTTGCTCCACGATCTTATCACTGCCGATAATATTAGCGATGACACACAATCTTCATATGAGTATGTCATTGCTCTGAGGCAAAAGATCATCGAGGCATGCAAACTAGCAACTTCTTCTTCCGAATTTGCTAAAGAAAAGGCAAGGCAATTTGCAAATAAGAATAGATGTCTACGACAACTTTGTCCGTGTGAAAAAGCATTCGTTCTACTTCCTTCTAGGGAGAACAAATTCTTATTGCATGGAAAGGTCCATATGCGATAGTCTCAAGAATTTCCGATGTCGACTATGTTGTCGATATTGATGGGAAGCATAAAACTTGCCATATAAATATGCTCACGGAATTTCATGAACGACCGGACTATTTGCAGCCTATTTTTCAGGCGACGGACGATTCTCCTGTACCTCATGGTCATTACTCATCCCTGTCGGTTATACAGGATGAGGAAACTACGTTCTCAGATGTCAATCTTCCTCTTCCTGTAATCCCACTTTATTCTACGGAATCTTGGAAAAACGTTACTGTTTCTTCTAATCTTTCCGCTGAGGAACACCGACAAGTCTCTTCGATGTTACAAACATTTCAGGATGTCCTTACCGACCTTCCTGGACACACACATGTCATCGAACATGACATAATACTTACTGACCATAATCCTATTAGAGTCAGACCTTATCCGATACCTATCCATTTTCAGTCACAAGTCGAAAAAGAATTGGATGAAATGATACAATTGAAAATAATTGAACCATCCACTTCAGCATACTCTTCATCCATGGTTATTGTTCAAAAGAAAGACAATAACATTCGCCTTTGCGTTGATTATCGCAAATTGAACCAAGTTACGAAGTTCGATGCTGAACCTATGCCTTCATTAGAAGAGCTACTAAACAAACTTTCTAATTCTAAATTCTTTACCAAACTCGATTTGTCGAAAGGTTATTGGCAAGTCCCTTTAACTGAACGCGCCAAACCTCTTACGGCTTTTTCTACACCTAGGGGTCTATTCCAATGGAATGTCATGCCTTTCGGCCTTATGAACGCCCCTGCTACATTCGTATGCATGATGCGTCAAATTCTCTCATATCGTACATATGTCATAGCATACTTAGACGATATCTGTCTCTTCAGTGATTCCTGGGAAGATCACTATTTGGGTTTATACGAATTGCTGTCTACTCTTCGTGAGTACAATTTAACTGCAAAACCCTCTAAAGCCTTTATAGGATTTAGTGAAATTTCTTTCCTGGGTCACCGTGTTGGTCATGGTCTCTTAAAGACAGAGGACCACAATATTTTAAAGATACTAAACATTTCTGTCCCTAAGACGAAAAAACAAGTACGTAGTCTCTTAGGTTTGATACAATTTTACGGACGATTCATTCCGAATCTATCATCCATTATGGCACCTCTTTCAACCTTATTGAAAGAAGGATCGCCTAATCTGATCTGCTGGTCTCAAGAATGCCAATCCTCATTGGACCAGATTAAAACTGTATTTTCATCTCCACCTATCTTAAGGTTACCTACCATTGAGAAGACTTTTGTTCTTCGAAGTGACGCCTCATCCACTGGGATTGGGGCAGCACTAATGCAGGAATATTCAGATACTCTGCATCCTGTGATGTATATTTCTAGGAAGCTAAATGCGGCAGAAAGGAATTACTCGGTTTTAGACCGTGAATTGTTGGCTATGGTTTGGTCAATTCTCAAGTTACAAAGATTCCTTCTGGGCGCGCATTTCATTGTGGAAACCGACCAAAAAGCTCTTACAGCTATTCAAAGTAAAAACTTGAAGAGCTCGAGATCCACTCGATATGCCATAGCTCTTCAACCTTTTCATTTCACGGTACGAGCTATCCGTGGTTCGGATAATGTCATGGCGGATATACTGTCTAGATGCCCACATGACTCCACTTAACTCTTCTGTCCTAGAAATTCCTTATACACGTCTAGACTTATGACACTTCTTTACTATAACAATATACGTTAACACATTTGTGTTCACCTGAGTGTTGTAAAATATGTGATTTCTCCCTCTGTTACTGTTACGGTATATGATATTAACGCCGTCTGCTAAAGGTTATCAGACGTGCAATCGTAAAGGTTAAGACATTTAATATATTGCGATAGATGTTTCAATTATTGAACGCTCCATACACGATCGATTATGACGTGTCTAGCGTTGTTTAGGACACAGTCGGTAACTAGGAGACGCTACCCTTTGTTACTTGACCGCCAAGCTGAATAGCTGCGTTTTTCTAACCTTCCAATTCAATGGCATGATATAGCCATTTATATGTGCATTTTTGATGGACCAGGGTCAGTCCTAGAACTCTATATGAGAGGAAAATTTATGGAGGTTAGTATTTAACTAGAATTCTCAGAAGGAGGAGAATAATCGTCAAATTCGTATGAAATATTCAGACTCGCAGTCTCACTGTCGGCAGGTAGCCATGTCTAGCTGCGCGTGCATATAGCTGTGATGTTCTGACGACAATACTGCATTGTATCCTTAAACGGACATTGACACGTAAACCAGCAGTCTACGTTATTGATTAATTTATGCATGACTTATGAGGACTTATGTTCTGTTCCTATTTGAAATGATCATCCTGTGTGTACATGTGATTAAATATTACGGACTCAATCTGAAGGCATTAATTACTTCATTAATGTTGCTGAGTTCAAGTTACATGAACTACTTCTTCATACCATGCTACTGAGTTGTATGAACACCTTCACCCTAATTCGCGTAATACTAAACAAAGCACGATTAACGAGAGATCACTAAAGTAACCATACTCAGTGCATGATCTTCAACCGGCAAATAACTCAGCAACAAAGTGGCGGCCGAATGCGGGGAACGACAGAAAAAAGAAACAAACTTCTGTTCCTTACGCACATGTTAACCATAATATTTATGATCAAGTTTCGATCACATGATCCAGTCGAAGATGACGTCTTACTCATTCTAATGCCTAACAACGTGACGTCACTGAAAGTCGTGTAGGTGATCTGTCGGAGAAACCAAAGTCGTTTTCTAAGTCTAACCAGGGGAAACATGAGCCATTGAAGCAAACACACGATATGGACTACAGGAGCAGACAGTCAGGGGCATTAGCCTAGCTGTTGACGACCTCTAGCACTGATCTAAGCAACGGAAAAAGATAAGTCTAGTTGTTTTAATACTGTCGTCATTGCAAACAGTAATACTGAGTCCATGCCTTTTGCCTGCATAGGCATGTCTTTTCTGAATGTGTTTCATGTATTTTTTTTGGGTTGTTTTAATGTGTTGTTAATTAGTGGGCCGGTTGGAGGGAACTGAAATCTCTGGGAATGTCGCGAACAGCTGACCACCTAGATTTCAGTCGGTCTTAGGGCAGTTAAACGATTGCACTTTTGGAAGCCCCATTGAGGTTTGCCATTGGACTACCTGTCCAAATCTGCTGTCGTTTGACGATTTGTGTTAGCTGTGCCGTTCCGTAGATAACTGGTGTATTTTATTCGTACTCAGTTCACAATTTTATTCAGTTTTGTATCATGTTCGTTAACTATTTCGTCCAGTCTCCTCTTACTATCATTTATTTGATGATTGTTAAATGGTCGTCCGTTATGAGTCCTGTGATGTCATCATTTTTTGCAGTCATTTTTTTTGTGTACTTTGCATATTAAGTTGACCTCGGGTCAGACCTTGACCCTTCATTTGGCTTGTGACACTTCCGCTTGTTTTATTTAGTTCATAAATTCATTTTTAATTGTGAAAATGTCTTGTTTGCGTCTTGACATTGTTTGTACCCTTTAGTTGCATCATTGTTTTGTTTGTCCTCATGATATATATTAAATACTACATTAATAATATGATATTATATGCAATAATACACTTGTAATTTAATTTAATTAATTTTTTCTGATATTTAAGGTTAATATGGGACATTGCATAATTATGCAGTGATAGTCCAAGAGAGTAGCACTACAATTTATAAGAGATGCCTAGGGCATAATAATATAATATATATATATTGACCAAATAAAATAATCTTATAGTCTACCTTTGAGGTAATAGACCCATTGTATATTATTTAATATACTTTTCTGGTACTAAGAGAGTGACTTAGTACATTGAACAATATAATTACTAGGAATCATATACCCAACATTATTGGATATTGAGATTAATTGTGTGATGTAATTACATTATAGTTAACAGATATCATAACTATTTATGATATAGTTCGTATTTAGATACAATATTGTTACAAAATATTGTCTATTAGTTGAACTTAGACATAAGAGTTCAGTACTATTGTGATTATTTATATTGAATATTCCTAAGTTGAGTAAGTATAATAATTACTCTGAAGCTACTATTGACTATTTTAATCAGTAATTATCAATAATTACTTACAGATAAAAGTCAAAATGCTTACTATAGACCATTTCGTTAAAATTGGTAAGGAATATGGTTATAAATCTCAAGAACTTCGTCAGTTTGCTGAGGCAGAACTGGAAAAACATAAAGCAGAAATGGAGGAACGTGAAAGAAAAGAAGCAGAGAAAAAGGCTGCATTAAAGAAAGAGGAAGAGGAACAAAAGGCTGCATTAAAGAAAGAGGAAGCAGAACGTGAGATGAAGCAAATTGCCAAGGAAAATAGATTAAGAGAAATTGCTCAACAGGAAGAAGAGAATAAATTGAAACGAGAGGAAATTATTTTACAACAAGAAATGGAATTGGCGCGTATTAAATTGGAGACAGCAAGATTACAAGCACAAAGTGCTGATGCAAACCAGAATAATAACGCACAAAATGGATCGTCATCCAGCCAAACTAAACATTTCTACAACTTTAAATTACCCACTCTCAACTTAAAACGTGGACGACCTTTCATCGTTCCTGTCACGTTTTGAACAGACTTGCAAAACAAACCATTTGCCTGAAGAGTCATGGGTACTCAAGTTAAATGAATTCTTGGTTGGAGAACCACTGACGGCTTCTCAAAATGCTGACCCATCAATAGCAAATAACTACGGTGCTATTAAGTCCTTGCTTTTACGAAGGTTTCACCTGGACGAGGAACACTGTAGGTTGAAATTTAAGGGAATTTTACCTGAATCTCCAAAAGATTTTGCAGGATTCATTGCGAACATACGCAATACATTTAATAGATGGGTTGAACTGGCAGAAGTCAACAAATCGTACGACAAATTAGTTGATTTGCTACTACGGGATAAGGTATTATCTTCGGTTAGCCAGCCATTTTTTGCATATTTGCAGGAGCGTAAACCAGGTACTATGGACGAGTTAGAAAAAATTTCTTTAAACTACTGTTCGGCACATCCGAATGCAACCATTTCTAACTCCTCATTAAGAGAACCTCTACCTGTAGCGTCTAATATGGCCTACAATCATAATAACAAACAAAGACATCACAGTGTAGACAGAAGTAGGTTCCAAAGAAATCACAATGTTAACTTTCAGAAGGGACATAATAATGATTTCAACAATAAAAATGAGTTCAACAGAGGTAGATCACGAGATAGAAATTATTCACCTCAAACAAACTACCACAATGGTCAACATAACACTAATTATAATCGATCACATACTCCCAATAATAATAATAACTGGAATGGTAATAATCATGGCTCGAGACATCGAGATAATAGTTACTATAGAGGACGACGAGATAATTCTAACAATTATACTCGGAATCGATCTCATTCTCGGGGATCATCTCAGTACAACCATAATACAGGGGCGGCAGTTACAAATAATACTACCCCTATAGCTCAGGTCCCACTTGACAATAATACAACACAGTCTTCTGCTGCATGTTTTGCTATTAATTATAATGTGGCAAATAGTTGCCAACAATGCAATCTTATTTTTCAGAAGGCGAAAGAAACAGTGCTTAACTGCGGACATATTACACCAGAGGTAGGTCTTGCAGTCAACGATGGAACAGGCTTACTAATTTTTAACAGGGGAATCGTTAATGGATCCGTCGTCTCAGTGCTGAGGGATTCAGGATCCACAACGATTGGTGTACGTCAGTCGCTGGTACATCCTAGCTGTGCGACAGGAGAATATGTACGCTGCATGACATTTGGTGGAACTATTGAGTTCTACCCAACAGCTATTGTTCATATTAGAACACCCTTTTTCACAGGGAACGTAAAAGTATGTATGCTAAAAAAGCCTATAGCTGATCTGATGGTTGGTCGTATACACGGCAGTAAAGATTGTACTCCAGATGAGATCATAGAATGGGAGAAACATAACCTATGCACTGGAAACGCCGTGACGACTAGAGCGCAGACTCAACTCATGGAGAAAGTTGATGATAATAAAATGGATGCAGACAACCAAGAGGAATTTGTAGTCAATTCACCTATTGACAGGGAAACATTTGCAACCAAACAAAAAGAGGATAAATCTTAAAAAAAAATTTTTTTAAGCTGGTTGATAAAGTTGACAATCTATCCTCAGGTAATAATAACAAACATTGTTTTGTTATTAAAAATGACATATTGATTAGATGTTTTAATGACAAATCACAAATGAAACAACAAGTTATGGTCCCGTATACTTTTAGACGGTACATTCTTCAACATGCACATGACTCACATTGTGCTGGACATATGGGATATACTCGAACACGATCTCGAGTACTGTCTTCATTCTTTTGGCCAGGAGTGTCAAGAGATATTTCGCAGTATGTACGTTCCTGTACTACATGCCAAGAAGTGAAAGCACGTGGAGCTTTTCACACGGCGCCTATTCAGGCTTGCGATATCTCAGTAAGACCGTTTGACAAGATGGCAATAGATATTATTGGTCCATTGCTACCATCGGCCAGAGGACATAGATTCGTCCTTACGTGCATTGATTTGTGCACACGATGGCCAGAAGCTATCCCATTAAAGACCACCACTACCACAGATGTAGCTGATGCACTACATCTCATCTTTTCTAGAATAGGGTTTCCTAGAAAACTTTTATCAGACCATGGGTCACAGTTTATATCTGACACCATGAAGGAAGTCATGAAAACTTGGAACATTGATAGGAATTTAAGTAGTATTTATCATCCTATGAGTAATGGTGCGGTTGAAAGACTTAACCGTACACTTAAACAACTACTACATAAGGTTACTGCTAAGCACCCTCATGACTGGGACAGAGCACTCCCAGCTGTTCTATTTGCTTATCGGGAGGTACCGCATGAACAAACTGGCTCTCTCCCTTTGAATTAGTTTTTGGTGCTCCCCCAAGAGGTCCTATGGGACTAATAAAAGACTTATTAATTGACGCGGAGATGACTCAGGACACTCAGTCATCTTACGAGTACGTGATTAATCTTCGGAAGAACATTATTGAGTCTTGCCAGTTGGCAACAGCTTCTTCTGAGGCTGCAAAAGCTAAGGCTCGATCTCTACAAAATAGGTCTCGACGATTACGCCAATTATTCCCAGGCGACGAGGCTTATGTGTTACTTCCTCACAATAACAATAAATTATTGATATCTTGGAATGGTCCTTACAAAGTCATTGATAAAATTTCCGACGTTGATTACGTCTTAGATATCAAGGGACACAAAAAGATATTTCATATTAACATGCTCAAGCAATTTCATACACGTCCTGAACACTTACAGTCAATTTTTCATGAACTAGATGACAACACAGTATCTACTTGTTATTATTCTAACTTATCTGTCATCCAGGAAGAAGAATCTTCTTTTCCTGAGGTACAGTTACCGTTACCGGTACCAGTAGTTCAACCTACTGAATCTTGGCGGGATGTAACCATCTCTTCAACGGTTACACCGCAACAGCGTCTACAGATTGCTAATCTATTACAATCTTATCCAGATGTGTTGACCGACGTCCCGGGTCGCACATCGGCTATCAGTCATGACATTACTCTCAATGATGATACACCTATTCGTGTACATCCCTATTCGGTTCCTTTACATTTCCTTGCTAAAACTACTAAGGAACTTGAACAGATGTTGTCTCTGGGAATCATTGAGACTAGTAATTCGCCATTCTCTTCTCCATTAGTGATTGTCCGGAAGAAGGACAATAACATCAGACTATGTGTTGATTATAGAAAATTAAATGCTAAGACTATAGTTGACAGCGAACCACATCCACTTATCGACGACTTACTGCCACGTCTATCCAACGCAACTATATTTAGTAAGATAGACTTAACTAAAGGTTATTGGCAGATACCACTGACCGAAAAGGCTAAGTACTACACCGCATTTTCCACTCCACAAGGTCTATACCAGTGGAATGTGATGCCTTTTGGGCTTGTTAATGCGCCAGCTACCTTCATTCGCCTGATGCGACAAATTTTATCAGGTAGACCAGACGTTATTACATATATTGACGACATATGCTTGTTTAGTTCGTCGTTTGAGGAACATGTTTCGGGACTTAGATATGTTTTCGACACTCTAAGGAATTATCATCTAACTGCTAAACCTACAAAGGTGCAAATCGCGTGTAATGAGATAACCTTTTTGGGACATATCATTGGTTCGGGATATATCCGAACGTTACCTAGTACAGTCTCCAAAATTCTAAACATAGCAGTTCCTCAGACGAAGAAACAGGTCAGGATTTTGTTAGGACTTGTTCAATATTACAGTAGATTCATACCAAACTTGTCATCCATCACGGCTGTATTGTCTTCATTGTTAAAAAAAGACATGCCGGTGAAGGTGACATGGACTGGTACATGCAATGAAACTTTCAACAAAATTATAAATTTGTTCTCGCATGAACCAATTTTAAGACTTCCCGATGCTTCCAAAAGATTTTTCTTACGAACAGATGCTAGTAACTACGGCATTGGTGCATGCCTGCTCCAGAACCATGATGGCATTCTACATCCTACCTTTATATATTTCAAGAAAGCTAAAGCCGGCAGAAACAAAGTATTCCACAGTGGACAAGGAACTTTTATCAGTTATCTGGGCAATATAACTAAACTTGAAAAGTTTTTGCTTGGTGCTCCATTCACCATACAAACCGACCAACGTGCTGTAGCATCTTTGCGTCGATCTAACCACAAGAGCCAAAAACTCGCCAGATATGCAATCATCCTACAGCCATTTGAATTCTCCATTGAACATATTCCTGGCACTGAAAACATTGTGGCGGATGCGTTGTCACGTAATCCTATTGACGACGAATAATCAACATTGACATTCCTAAAATACGTCAATCATCACTACATTGAACACTATATGCATCACAGAATTGAACTAAAGACAATCAAGGTATACATATTGACATTGAAACTTCGTCTAACGTCCATACACGATATATGAATATTCGTTGAACAATCATGGAACAATATCTGACGACAAGTCGAACTTATTATCCTATGTGCACTTAATTCTTGGATGCTGGGATAAATGACATTTCTTTCCAACGTAAACGTTTGAACATTTTTGCCTAAAAGAATTCATCAGGATCAAGACTACGGATGGATCATCATATCCTATACTAATTAATTAGTTAACTTAACTTCTTAATTGAATTATTATCAATAAAATGAAATGTGAGAAAAAAATGAAATGAAAGAACAAAAAAAAAAAAAGAGAACGAAATATAAAAAGAAGAAATTATGAAAAGAGAAAATAAATCTCACACAAGTATTAGATTAATTTTTTTTTTAAATGTACCTATACGTTATTTAGTTAGTTAAATTAGATAGTTATTATTCACTAACACTTAACACACACAATTAAGTTAAAACTTATATTCGAATTTCTTTCTATTTCTTCTCACTTATTTTGTCTTTTCTTCTCTCATAACATCGCGTTACATTAGAACCTTAATAATTTAACTCTTAGTTTAATTAATTAATTTAATTTTAATTAGTCAAATTAATTCCTATATGACATACTAATACGACAGACCTTACTTTAATTTAATTCTATCATTCACTATTAACATTGGACATTTTATTTAGTTGATATAATAATATGTATAATATTGATATATAATATGATTAATGTTAGATGACTATGACAAATAGTTAGTTGACATGACCGCAACACGGTTCTACTCAGAACATCGTCGGCCATATGTCACAATTGTGTTAAATTTTTTTGAAAAATTGTTAAGTCGGATAGATCTTGAAAAAAAATCTATCGATTTTTTTTCCCCCGGTGTACAGGGAATTGTTACGGTATATGATATTAACGCCGTCTGCTAAAGGTTATCAGACGTGCAATCGTAAAGGTTAAGACATTTAATATATTGCGATAGATGTTTCAATTATTGAACGCTCCATACACGATCGATTATGACGTGTCTAGCGTTGTTTAGGACACAGTCGGTAACTAGGAGACGCTACCCTTTGTTACTTGACCGCCAAGCTGAATAGCTGCGTTTTTCTAACCTTCCAATTCAATGGCATGATATAGCCATTTATATGTGCATTTTTGATGGACCAGGGTCAGTCCTAGAACTCTATATGAGAGGAAAATTTATGGAGGTTAGTATTTAACTAGAATTCTCAGAAGGAGGAGAATAATCGTCAAATTCGTATGAAATATTCAGACTCGCAGTCTCACTGTCGGCAGGTAGCCATGTCTAGCTGCGCGTGCATATAGCTGTGATGTTCTGACGACAATACTGCATTGTATCCTTAAACGGACATTGACACGTAAACCAGCAGTCTACGTTATTGATTAATTTATGCATGACTTATGAGGACTTATGTTCTGTTCCTATTTGAAATGATCATCCTGTGTGTACATGTAATTAAATATTACGGACTCAATCTGAAGGCATTAATTACTTCATTAATGTTGCTGAGTTCAAGTTACATGAACTACTTCTTCATACCATGCTACTGAGTTGTATGAACACCTTCACCCTAATTTGCGTAATACTAAACAAAGCACGATTAACAAGAGATCACTAAAGTAACCATACTCAGTGCATGATCTTCAACCGGCAAATAACTCAGCAACAGTTACCTTCTTTAGTAAAACAGGAAGGGTTAGTTATCACAATACAAGGAACAAAAGTTCCCACAGCCAAATTTATAGTATGATTTGTATGTTTGATTAATGTATATTAAAAATCTTACAGTTATCATATGGAACTGTTTGTATTTTCTCAGCAGAATAATTTCTGGAGTGCGATGAATCTCTCCGTGTTGTCATCCTTGATGTAGTACAAGGTCTATTCTTACCATGGCACTGGAGTGCGCTTACTTAGGATTTGTTCAGCGACAGCATTTTTTGTATTATATGATTCATGTTAGATAACATTGTATTAAATTATATATTACATGTTAGTAATGTACCTTTTTTGGGTTAAAGTGATTGTATCACTGGGTTTTTGATGATTTGTCCATTGATAAATGGGGGAATAAGGTACTTAACGTAATAACGTGTTATAAATATATATGTTGATCACATTGCAACTTTGCCAGCACTATATGTACGTTGATACCTCCTCCCTGGATATGTGTTTACTTAGAGTAATAATTCTCTAATGTAGTCTGTTTTGAAAACCGATGTCAGTTTTGCCTGATATGGTTTCAAACCGTCTACTTTGAGCGATGCTCAAAAGGTCTTGCGTCTCAGTGCGCATGCGTGACTTGTGGCGGGATTTTGTGGAAGCCATTACCGACTAGAGTATCGGGCGGTGTTTAAGAGAGTCAAGATGTCTCTTGATAAGTCCTCTGTGGTTCGACAAGATGTCGTATATTATTTAATGTGTATTCTTAGCGCCTTGGAGGCGATGTGAGTGTGGTTATATTTATTCTGAAGGGACAGAAGGTAATTGACTCTTTGAACTGTTTCCCTTATTGATAGAATCTTCATGACTCGTATTATCGATAGTTTATGATTCTTTCTCTGAGCGGGAAAACGTACCACCTACGTATCCTTGAAAGGAAGCTCTCTATGTATTCTGATTATGCACTAGGCTGGTGCATGCCGGAAGTATATATATATATTGTTTAGTATCCCGCATGGTCTACCCTTCCAAGATGGAGGTGAAATTCGTTTCTCACCTTAGACGCCGAAAGAAAAACATCAGGAATGTGTATATTTCGATGGATAGTACCATGTTATGTTAAATTATAGAGTAAAAGATACACCAGAGTATCTAGTGGTGTAGATATTTTCCTATAACTGACCTCGAAACCCTCGAATCGGTCGGTTGGATCGGAGGGTTGATCAGTGAGTTAACAATTCACTATCGTAAAACAAGCTATTGTTACTGAAACAGAACCAGGCTCGACAGTAAACATGACTCACTCTAATATCTTGGGGGCTAAGGAGATTTTTAAAATTGGATACTGGAATGTAAGAACTATGTATCAAGACGGAAAATTGGACGAAGTAATTAAAGAAATGGATAATTATAAGTTGGATATATTGGGTGTCAGCGAGTGTAGATGGACGGGGAAGGGCATAAAATATATTTCAGAAGAAAAAAAGCAAATTATATACTCTGGTAGTAATGATAATCGTCACACAGAGGGAGTAGCCATCCTAATGACACAGAAAGCAGCAGCATCGCTTATCAGCTGGGTACCTATCAATGAGAGGCTAATATTAGCTAGATTTCAGACACGATTTTTCAAGCTCTCAATTGTACAATGTTATGCACCAACTAACGACGCTCTTGATACCACAAAAGATGACTTCTATGAAGCACTCTAAGTACCATCAACACAATACCCAAGCATGACATAATAGCAGTCATGGGTGATTTTAACGCCAAAGTAGGTGACAACAACGATGGAGTACAAAGATATCTCGGTACTCATGGCATAGGCTGTATGAATCAAAATGGCGAAAGACTTCTAGAACTTTGTGAAATATCAAACCTCGTTGTGGCAGACACCATCTTTCCACATAAGAATATCCACAAGATAACATGGAATCACCTGATGGCAGAACTAAGAACCAGATAGATCACTTCTGCATAAGCGCTAAATTTCGCTCATCAGTTCAAGACGTCAGAGCATACAGAGGTGCAGAGATCGGAAGCGATCATAACCTCTGCATAGCTAAAATGAGAATTAAACTGAAGAAGTTATACCAACCGAATAAAAATAGAAGGAATAGATGTAAACACAGACTGCAATCAAGTCTTTGATATAAAGGAGGATATTAATAAATCGTCAAAATGAACAACTATTTCGATGCATTTTTAGGCAAAATTGACACAACGATATTCACCCACCAAGACACAATCGATACTCAATGGGAACAACTGA
>JAMPIV010010927.1:0-112970 GCA_024509875.1 Oreohelix idahoensis
CCTTTTTTTTTTTTTTTTGTTTTGTTTTTTTTTTTCTTTTTTTTTATTTATTTTTCTTTTTTTTTTTTTTTTTTTTTTATTTTTTAAATTTTTTGTTTTTTTGTTTTTTTTTTTTTTTTAAGCAGGTAATCGATGTACCTTCACTCTAATGCCTTTGCCTTAGCATTAAGGAACAGGGATAGTTCTTACTCGTACGGGGCGAGGTTGTTAGCTTCATATTAAATTCTATCAGGTTGGTCATGCCAGGTTTATCCGTGAGTGTACTAGTGTGTTTTCTCAACAACTGTTGCACCTGTGCCTGCTGATCCTCCGTTAAAGTTGAAACTAATTCTTGAATTTGATGAGTTTCGCCACTGACTAAGAGGGTATGCCTGGAGGTCAGGGTTCTGCCTCAGTTTCCGTCGCAATAGCCAGGGTCAGGAATGTTGCTGTTCTGCACTGGTCTTCCATAATATTGCTTCAAGCGGTTTATGTGGTAAATTTGTTGTTCCCCTTTATGGCCAATCTTGTAATTGCGTGCGCGACATTTTTTAACAATTTTATTCTGGACCTCTCCACCCCCACCCCCGTATTTGCATATTTTTTAATTGCTATGGGCGAGGAGTAATTAATACCTGTTCTCCTACTTCTAGCTCCTATCCTTCTCGCTGTGCGGTTGTAGTAACGCGCATGTTTACGACGGGGACGGTGTAACTTTGCCTTTGCCAGTTCCCATCCTGTTTTAAGGCGTTGGGTCATTACTATTCAGTATTGGGTACAGAAGTGACCGTCTCCATCTGCCTTTATCATCTGTACAAGTAGTATCAAGTGCCTCTAAAGGTCCTTTATTAGGTCTACCACACGCATTGTGGCAGGGGGCCATCCCAGTAGATTTGTGAGGTACTTCGCGGTATAAGGCAAATAGTGCTGGGGTAAGTATTGATCCCAGCTTTCTGGTTTTTTTCCTGCGCAAGTTCGAAGGATGGTATATAAGGGTCCCGTTTAAACCGCTCCACCTGGCCATTTGCCTGAGGGGGGTGGTTGGGAGAGGTGTGGATATGTCGGGCCTGTATCATCCTAAACTCTTTCTCGGTGAGTTTTCCTCGGAATTGCGAAACATTAATTGTCAGGGATCTGTGACGGAAACCTTGCCGAGTATTATGGTGAGCAGAGCTCAGACAACATGCTTGGAATCACAGGCGGGGGCATAGCGATAGCCTCTGCGCCACATGGAGCAACAACTCCAATACCGATGAAGTATATAACTGTTTCTCTTTTTGCTACGATTAAGTGGACCCACAATATCCACCGCTACTCGTTCGAAGGGTGTGCCCAAGATTGGCATTTCTCCCAGAGTGGCTGGGGCCGTCCAGTGTTTCGGCGCTGTCCTCTGGCACTGCGGGCATGATTTCACATATCTCTGGATATCGGCGTTGATACCTGGCCAATAATAATGACATGAAATACGCTGAATCGTGGCACTTATGCCCATGTGGCGACTAAACGGAAGGGCATGGCCCATTTCTAGGACCTGGGCTCGGTATGCTGATGGAACCACAAGTTGCCCATGTTCCTGTCCTCCATTTCCTGCTTTCCGATGCAACAGCCCATTTTTCTTGTAGAAGTCTCCCTTTTGGAGAGGAGTGTGCGCTCTCGGTAGTTTTTTGTAGCAGGGTGCTAGAGATTGATCCTCAGTTTGTGCCTTTTTTAATTCCTCAGGAAGGATGTTGGGTGGGGATTCCAACTCCGTATTCCGTTTGGCCTGTCCTCTAGTGGTGACAGCCGCCACAACCAGAGGGTGAATGGGTTCTCCCAAGAACACATACCTACACCCTAAGATCAAGGGATAAATAGGGTCGTCCAAGATCGCTGCACTGATTTCCCCAGTCACATATTTCGATTTGACCTGAATCTTGGCAATGGCCAAACGCATAGGTGCTGCACTTTTAGTAGGTCCTTGTATTTCTATAATGTCTTCTGTCATCTGGTCAGGCTTGACTAGGGATGCACAGACAACTGCGTCGAATGCAAGGCCTGTATCATAAAGGCAGGTCACCTCTTGGTCAATTACGAGGACTGTCTCAACGACCGGGGGATGTCGGGGTTTGTCCAGAGGTTCTTCCGGTCCATTTCCCCTTGCGGCACTTTTACGTAAGCAGGCAGCATGATGAGGTGGGTTTTTCCGGTTGCACTCCTGCGTATTGTGGGTGATGGTTCTACAGTGCTTACACCATTTTCCCCCTTGCCTCTGCTGCTGGAAATTTGATCTCTGAGTAGTCTTGTAGTCTGGCTTGTCATGCTTTTTGAAGTCAGTATACGGTGGTTTCACTTGGGGGTCCATGTGTGGCTGAGCTGTCTGTCTAGATACGTAATCTGGTTGTTTCCGTCTGGGTGGTGGATTCTCTGATAGTGCTGCCTAATATCGTTCCGCTAACTGGACTATGGATTCTAAAGTGCTGGCCCCATTCTCTGTCAGGAATCTTCTCATGTCGGAAGTCATGGTGTCCTTCAGTTGTTCGATCATGACCATTTCCTTCAGGCCTTCCCAATCATGAGTAAAATTCCCTAGGGCACCCCACTTCTCCACGTAGGAATCCAGTCTAGCGGCAAATTGAGCAAAGTTCTCTCCGGCTTCCCTCCTAGCGTTACGGAACCTCTTCCTATAGGCGTCAGCATGTAGCTCATAACGAACCAATAGTGCCTTCTTCAGAGAGTCGTAGTCATCCTGTAAACCTGGAGGAAGCTTGCTATATACGTCATAAGCAGTTCCTCTAAGCCCTTGCGACAGTTTCAGGTTCCACTTGCTCTTCTCCAAACCAAACGTGGTGGCAAACTTCTCAAATTTGTCCAGATACCTATCGATCGAGTCGGCTTGTTCCGAGAAAGCTTCAAATGGAAACGTCAAGGGTCCCAAGTTTGACATGAGTGAGGATGGCAAAGGTCCTGTGCCCCCTGCGTGCAAGGAGGGCATATCATCTGACCGTGGCGATAGGTTGCCTGAGGAGGTAGATGCTGTCGCACCGGCTACCGGTTCAACTCTTTGAGCTTGTCCCTGCATCTCTAACTGCTTCATCTTCAGTGCATGCTCGCGCTCATCTCTCTCGCTTCTTTCCCTAGCGTCTACAGCTTTTATCCTCTCATCTATTTCTGCTAACTTTATTCGCTCTTCTCTTTCAGCTTTCGCTGTTTCTCGAGCGTAATACTTATCAGTCTCGACACTGACATAATTCGCAAGGTCCACCCCACTATAACCTAGATCTCGCCCGGCCTCCCCATGTGCTGCCTTAAGCTTAACTATTTCAGCCATCTTTTGCTGTGCTAGTCCACACTGAGTAAGCTAGTGCTACCTTCCAATAGTATTTCTAACAACAAGCAAAAACTTACTAATTATTTGACTGCTGTAGAATGAAATTACTACAGTTATGGAGACTTAAGGTCTGTAATTCAGTGAAATACAAAATCATGAACTAACTTAATTAAATACAACATATATAAAGGGATTCACCAATCAATGCCTGAAATTCTAGAAAAAATGTTTTCTGTCTTTCTAGAGCTCACTGTGTGAAAATACATGTGTTAAAATGGTATACTGAAATGACTGAATGAATGATACTATCCCAGAGGTATGATAACATACATAAGTTCAAATCCCGGACTGAGACCCCAGTGTTGCGTAGCGTTGAAGGATAAGAATTATTTAGAGGAAATAATAGATCTGATGTGGAAGATTTGGCTCAAGGAATTCCTGCTGGGTTTTCCACCACTGAAGGGAGACAAAGAGGGTAAATTCTCCTAACTAGACAGGTCTGGAAAAGGTTGTAAGGAGATATTTGGTCTCTCGCTACCGTCGTCCCCTTCTCAGTTATCTATTATTATTCTCAATTAAACTGGGTTTATATTAGATTTTACGAGCCCCCCCCCCCCCCTCCCTTATAAAGGAAGATAAACATCAGACAATATGTAACATCTAATAGAAGGAACAAAGCATGGGGTACAGTATATACACCCAATTGGTTTATTACAATAAACTGAATAGATGGTGGATGATAGTATTGTCGATGGAATTATTGTCTGCTGTATGTATTATGTGTCTCACAATCCAAGTGTTTTTCATCATGGATGACAAAAATATATGGCATTGATTTGGTGAGTTCCCTTTTTATAGGAAACTTAGCTTTTCAGCCCCCGGCTGATAGTGAAGCGTGGGTAGTTCTCCAGTCTCCTGACGTTGCCCCAGGTAGGTCTTGAATGGTTCGGATTTGCCTTCTCTGTGCTCGACTCCGTATTCTGCTCTGAGATTGGACTGTCGTGCAAGGCTCCACCATAGACTGAAGACAAATACGACGGCTTCATTAATTTTCTAGCTTTAGAAAGCAGTCTTCCCTAAACCGTCCCTCTGCCAGTCATCTCAGATTTTAGTCTCTAACATCATATGTCTAGAGCCTAATCTTGAATTCAAGTTTCTCCTTTCTGTCCTTTATTATATTCCTCTGCCCCAGTGGCAGTATTATAATTCTTTAGACTGATTTATCGTCAACTTAACCCGATGAATTATCATAAATGTCAGTTAAACCCACCAAATTTATCACAGAAATGTCGGCAACAGTATTCTAGTTCTGTGCCTCTAGCCTAATCGTCATGTCAATTATGATGAATTTAACAAATAATTGGACATCAGTGTTTTAGAACTGTCTGACAACATTATCACACACTTCATGTCTGGTCGCATCGTCATATAATTTATAATGAATATATGTCATGGTCTGTCAACATTATCGTTAATATTAAATTCCGTTAGTCTAAGCGTCGGGTCGAAAATAATCAAATAATATGGAAATTAATAGCTATATATATTCCCGTTATACATTATTATGAACATGTTGTACATATGCCGTGGGATCATAAAATACACCCGATCACATGTGGCTGGATGTGATCGTAAAACAAAAATTATGAATACAGTAAACGCAGTTATACCAATTTTGCGTCGATTTTGCAAGGTACTACACATTTCATCACAATACTATTTTCTAACGAGATTTCCACTTACCTACTCAGATGGACGCTAACCCGCAATTTAGACACGTGGCTTCAGTGCTTTTAATGCGAGAATTCGCCGATATCGGGATTAGTTCTAGCGGTCTCGAGGTTTCCTGGGCAAGTGAAAAATGGCCGTGTTTGGCGCACTTTTAGCGGGACATTTCCGCTTGGACACGTGATCCGTAGCGTGCATCATGTGACCTTAGCCTCGTATAGACGCTCCAATCAATAACGTTAAAAGTCACGTGATGTTTTCCTAAGTGGCCTAAACTGGTTCTCCCTAAGTTTAAGCAGTCCTAAATTAAAGCGGGTTTCTCGCTACCGAGGTCAGGGGTCAACAATGACGTCGTATCTAAAAATAGCGAGGAGAAAATCACCGAACGCTAGGAGATTATCCGCAAGTGACAATTCCCGGGACTTTGCGATCATGCATTGAGGATGAGAAAAAATGATGTCACGTAAATAATAAAAAAAAATGAAGGGAAGATTGGGCAAGTTGTCACAATGATGATAAAAGACAAGTGGTGTCTCTGACAGTGTTAAACCTCGCAATGATGGGAGATAACAGACTCTGAGCACGTTAGTATTGTCAAGGGAGGTAAACAATCCAATTTTAATTAACCAAGGGAAAAAAAAGTAATTTAAAAAGTATTATTACTTTTATATGGTAACGTTGTAAAATGTTTTCTGTTCTTTATATTAAGTAAACATTTTTAAATAAATGTTAAGTATTATGCTCCATGTAAAGGGAAGCAATTTTTTCTTATTTTGGTTTAATAATTAAAGAAATGACAATGGTAGCTAGTTGAATTTTTTCACCTAGACTTACGTTTTAGTATTAAAACTAGTCTTTCAGCTCGCAGTTTTAATGAGCAATGTTTAACGAACCCAAATGTATTAAAGTATACTACTCGTCAAAAGTCAAGGGCCACTTAGAAAAACCTTGGTTGAAACCATAAAACAAATCTGATATAAACGTAATTGGTATCAGTCAGAACAGCATTTATTGAATACCAAATTGACACACACATTCAAACGCAGTGAAGTGTGTCACCCACCTTTTCAAAAGTCACACAATAGATATTGGACAAATAGACATTTCAAAATCGGGTATGACCACAGTTTGCAGCAAGGCATTCAAGACAGCGTAGACGCATCGAGTCCACAAGGGTCCGAAGAGTATCCTGAGAAACAGCTTGCCATTCCTGAAGCAGAAATGCAGTCAGCTGTGCAACATCCATTGGCAGGGGATGATTTGTTGACAATCTTCGACCAAGGACATCCCAGAGGTGCTCAATCGGAGAAAGGTCAGGTGAATGAGCTGGCCACGCCATCCTGATGATCCCATGTTGCTGAATAAACTCATTCACCACACGAGCTCGATGGGGTCGAGCGTTATCATCTTGGAGGATGGCATTACCACCTATGGCCTCCAGAGCAGGCTGAACAATTGGTCTCAAGATTTCGTTCTGGTATCTTGGGCCGGTCAAGTTGCCTTGGATGATGTAGAGTGGGGTCCTGCCATGTCTGTAGAAGCCTCCCCAGACAATGAGAGAACCCCTACCATAACGATCCACCTCTCGAATTGTGTCATCAGTAAATCGCTCTCCTGGTCGTCTCCAAACTCGAATCCTGCCATCATTGAATGACACAGTGAAGCGAGATTCATCAGTGAAGAGAACTTGACTCCATTGTTGCCTTGTCCATCGGATGTGCTCGCGACACCAAGCAACACGGGCTCTGCGATGAGCAGGAGTAAGAGGGATTCTGACTGCAGGACGTCGAGCAGCCAGTCCAAATTCATGTAAACGTCTGCGAATGGTGCTTTGACTGACATTAACGTTTACAGTTTGTCTCAGCTGACATCTTAGAGTGGAACAAGTCACTGTTCGATGGCGCAGGGCTGACAACAAGAGGTACCGTTCATCATGTCTATTGGTGCATCTAGGGTGACCTGGCCGGTGGTGATCCTCCACACTTCCTGTGGCCTGAAATCTCTCCAAAATTCTTTGGATAGTAGAGTGTGACACTGCAAGCCGTCTAGCAACCCCACGGACAGATAAACCACTTTCAACCCACGCTATAGCCCTCATTCTTTGTAAGGTGTCAAGACTTCTTCTCGGTGGCATGGTTTTTGCAAGTGATGAAACTACCATAAGTCTGTTGATTGTAAAACAAATTAAGAGTGAACTCTGTTCACGAAAAGTCGCCATTGCACGTGGAATGTCAATCAGCACGATTACTTCACCTGTTTGGTTGTACGGAAGTTTGAAAAAACAGATTAAAAATGTGAATTTATGGTCAGGAAACCAAATTGCACGTGATCACCATGGTTGTCGGTGAGTTGTTTTTATGCTTAACGTGCATAGAGGACTGTCAGAGGAAGATATTGCACCCATTTTTACTAAAAACTTCCTTCATTTAATCATTCTATGCGCTTATATAAAAGTGTATTGAAAATAATAGGGTGGCCCTTGACTTATGACGAGTAGTATAGTTTGACTGATGCCTCATTGATTTTTTTCGCCTTAGTTGTTTTTTGTTTCCCCCCCCCCCCACCCCCGTCCGTTATCACTAAAAGAATAAATTGTACGCTCTTTATTTCCAATAAGTGGGTGTAAGGTCTTTTTCTTTCTTTCTTTCTTTTTCTCTTCCTTCTCTTTTTAATCAACACTATCATTACCAAAAAATGTAAAATGTGTAACCTTGGAGTACTAGAAAGAGTGTGTAAATGAGTGTGCAAGGTGTGAAAGTAATTTTTTATATTTTTTACGGCTGCACGTGTATTTTCATTGTTATGCTTATGTTCAAACTATTATTGTCAATGTTTCCATGCATATGTCTTTGTCTATTTCAACGGAATGTGAATAAAGAGTTAAAAAAAAAACATGATGCCTCATTGCGGTGAGGATACTCACTGGGCCAACAAATGCAACAAAAGGACAGCCAGA
Organism: Oreohelix idahoensis; assembly: GCA_024509875.1. NCBI lineage: Eukaryota > Metazoa > Mollusca > Gastropoda > Stylommatophora > Oreohelicidae > Oreohelix > Oreohelix idahoensis. Next base: position 7,971 of record JAMPIV010010927.1, read on the forward strand.
GAAGAAATCGTCCCACTGACAAGACCACCGACAAACAGCCCACCAGAAGCACCGGCTACAACACCCAGGCCCTTATAGCCCCAAATTGCAGACGACGGGTTTCAAGTGGTAACACACCGGAACGATAGGAAACGACGATACTCGGCCCCAGACAGCCCAAACAACACTACAACACCAAAAGCTACCACTGAAGCACCAGAAAATACAAAACCACAAGTGAAACCACCACCAACATATTCATCAATAATGAGACAAAGACCAACAACCCAAACTGAAGAAAACATTTTAAGCACTGCCACAGTTCCAGCAATCCAGACATCCACACTAACTCATGAGGAAATAAACAATACGGCACCAGAAGAAGATGGTTCACTTCAAACACCGCCCAGACTGATTATTGACAGGAAAGAAAATGACAGCATCTGGGAAAACAAGCAATACAGACATTAGGATCATTACTTAGGGTACGTTAATCATCAAACTATTTAATTAAACTTTTATACAATTTATTCATTGTTATACGTTAAAAATGGCAGATGCAATTTTGATAATTAGAGTAAATGTTAGCGGACTTCGCTCAAAACTACATCACATCATAACACTTATATATAAACACAAGCCAGACTTTATACTTTTGCAGGAAACAAACATACACACAGACGAACATGCATTACAATTCACAACCCAGTTAGGACTACGACATTCCTGTTTTAGTTTAGCCATACACAACATAGGTTCAGGAACAGCAATACTACAAACATCAGACAGGTTGGAAATACTTAGGACAAACCGAGACAGCAAGGGAAAAATAACCATCGCTCAGGTAGGAAACAACACACACACATACACGATAGTGAATATACACGCTCCAGCAAACTACAACCACCAACCACAATTTTACGAAAACTTAGACAACTTACTCAGTCATACAGAGGACATAATATTATTTTAGGAGGCGACTTTAACTGCGTTTTGACAGATATGGACGTTGTTGGTGGAGTAGTTAGAACACAGATAAGGAGAGCAAACAGAGAAGACGCACACCAACTAGACATAATACAAACCATAATGGATACGCACAGCTTATTAGATGCCTACAGACACACACACCCCCACAGTATTGAAACAACGCATGCACACACCGCACACAACAGAGCTGCACAATTAGACAGAATCTATAGACCACAGTCTGCCCTAGCAAGTCAAGGTGCTGAAGACGGAGGCAACCAGCCAAGAGGCGCACCACAGCAATCAGGATGCCACGCATTAGCGCTATGGGAAGTATGCCTATATCTGCAAAACGTTATGGCACTCGCCCTGTGACGGACACCCAGGCAGGCGCAGTGCCGGGCCCTCTGCCTCGGAAGGGCCCAACCCCTACTACTGGGGGTCCTTCTCAATTGCCCCGGGGAGCCAGGAGGCATGAGAATAGAGCTACTGGCCAAGCAAAGAAAAGACCATTTAAAATAATGCACTGGAATGCTGAAGGCGTCAATAGTAAAAAAGACGGCTACAGCAAAAAATTAGAGCTCGAAAATATCTTGAATGAAGAGCAAGTAAATGTATGTTGCTTGCAAGAAACCCACCTCAACAAAGACATAGCCTTCAAAATCAGAGGCTACCAGTGCTACCGATCTGACCGAATAGACAGGCGAAAAGGTGGAATACTGACACTCGTGAGGAATAACATCAGTGCATGTCAGCTTGAAACATATATGGAGGGGGCGGAATACCAGATGCTTCATCTCAGGACAGAAAGTTCAGAATTCCACCTGCTCAACTACTACTGCCCGAGCGACCGCCCACTGGCACTAGATACAATCCCAGCAAAAGAAAGACTGATTGTATGCGGAGACTTCAACAGCCACTCACAGAGCTGGGGCTATGATCACATGGACAGGAGAGGTGAGGAGCTTGAAAACTGGCAGGATGACAATGGGCTTATCCTGATTAACCAGCCAATCGACCCACCAACCTTCTACTCGAGATCATGGCACACCACCTCTACACCAGACCTGGCATTCCACTCACCCAGCTTGGAGTGGAACACCACACGCGTTGTAGGGAAACAACTTGGAGGCAGCGACCACCGGCCAGTCTTCCTAATTGTGGAAAATGAACTTGTCAAGGAGAGCAGCACTCTCTCTAGGTGGAACTACAAGAAGGCAGACTGGACAATGTACCAGCACCGTACTAGTATACTGGCTAGAGATCTGACTGTAGACAAAGACATCAATAAGCTTGTCCATGAATTCAGCAGATGCATATTACAGGCTGCTCGTGAAACAATACCTAGAGGGGCTCGTAAGCACTACAAACCATATTGGAATAGTGAACTAGAGCAGCTGCACAACGACGTGGAAACATCTCGAAAGCAGGCAGAGACCAGTCCATGCCAAGAACACCACAATAACTACCAGCAAGCTAAGGCCAAATTTCAAAGGGCCAAGTTGCAGGCCAGGCGAAGAAGCTGGAAGGAGAAAACAGAGTCCTTGAACTTTGAAAGAGATACGACGAAACTGTGGAAGCTGGTAAAACAACTTAACGATGAAGGTACAGAGAGAAACTCAAGGATTGCTCTGTACAAAGATGGAAACATCCTCATGGGAAAACAGGCAGCTGATCACTTTGCAGACTCCTTTGCTAAAGACAACAACATCGAAGTTAGCCCAGAGAAGCAACAGGAGACTCGTGAGAAACAACACGCAGGACGAGATGGAACCATACCTGAAGTTATGGAGGCACCAATCACATTCAGAGAACTGGAGCTTGCAATATCCAAATTGAAAAATGAGAAAGTCGCCAGGAGTTGATGGAGTGTCCAATGAAATGATTAAGAACTTGGGAACCGCAGCAAAAACAAAGCTGCTGCAGATCTTCAATATCTGTTGGAACTCAGGCAGAGTTCCACAGACCTGGAGGGAGCAATCATGATACCACTCCTAAAACCAGGAAAAGACAGTTCCACTGCCTCCAGCTACAGACCAATCAGCCTTACAAGCTGCCTCTGCAAAACAAGGGAACGTATCATCAACCTCAGGCTACAGTGGTACCTTGAAAGTGAAAACCTTCTTGTACCACAGCAGGCGGGCTTTAGGCAGTGTTATTCCACCGAAGATCAGGCAACTTACCTTTCCCAAGAGATTGAGGATGCGTTCCAAGATAAGAAACTGGTACTAGCAGCATGGATAGATCTAAGAAAAGCATTTGACAAGGTTTGGAAAGAAGGGCTTCTGAAGAAACTGAGAAATTGTAGAGTGAATGGTAAGATGTACAAATGGGTGAAAGCATACTTGCATAACAGAAGAGCCCGAGTACAACTAGATGGCCTCAAGAGTAAGAAAATTCTACTGCGTCATGGCGTCCCTCAGGGAGGGGTTCTGTCCCCCACACTTTTCCTAGTCTACATCAATGACCTGGTTGCTGAACTACCACATGGAATGAAAGTGGCAATGTACGCTGATGACCTGGTAATATGGTGCACAGATGAGCATGCAACAGTGGCCACCAAACTGCTACAAAGAGCTATAGATGCCTTAACCTCATGGGCAAATAGATGGTGTGTCAGCATCAACACAGACAAGTGCAGCACTACGTTCTTCACCCTCTCTCCCAAACAAAAAGCTGGTGTCATCAAGATAAACAAAGAGCTCCTGAGAGAAGATAAACAACCCACCTATCTCGGAGTTACATTCGATGATAGGCTGACATGGAAGCAGCACATCAACAAGGCAGCAACAAAGGCCAGGAGGAAGCTAGCCATCCTGAGAAAACTAAGTGGAACCACATGGGGAGCCAGCGGGAAAATACTTAGTAAAGTTTACCAGCAGGGCATACGACCACACCTGGAATATGGGTCAGCTGCGTGGTGTCCAGCATCAAACACCACATTACAAGAGCTGGATAAGGTGCAAAACCAGGCGCTTAGGGTCATCACGGGGGCAATGAAATCAACGCCTATAGTGGAGATGGAGAAAATGGGGAGGATACAAGCACTGAGAGAACGCAGAGACACGAAAGTGCTAACACAGGCAGAAAAGTTCCTCTGTATGCCGAGCCATCCAATGAAGGACAGATTCCAAAACCTAGCAATGGGGCGACTGAAAAGAAGCAGCTTTATCCACCAGGCCAAACGATTTCGTAGACAAACCTCAGACCTGCCTGAAGTTAACAGCCCTCTAAAGTCTGTGCCAGAACAAACCCCTTGGAGAGAGGAGCATGGACTACCAGTACACATCCACACAAAAGTGAAAGGAATATTCGACAGGGATGAACAGAACAGCGTGCAACGTAGGACAGTCACTCTCAGTTTCCTGGATGATAAATACCCACAGGACCTCTGGGTCCGAGTATACACGGATGGGTCAGCACAGAATGCAGTAAAGAATGGAGGAGCAGGAGTGTACATAGAATACCCAAACAACACTAGGGATACGGTCAGAGTACCAACGGGGAAATTCTGTAACAACTATGATGCAGAAGTCCAGGCAATCAAGGTGGCAACTGAGAAACTACTGAACACCAATCTCGGTCCACAGCCTGTAGTATTCCTGACAGATGCAAGATCAGCACTCCAAGCACTTCAGTCCAGAAAATTGCCAGTTATACAGGCCCTACTTTCTGAACTGTGCAACCAGCGCAGGGTCGCCATGCAGTGGATACCGTCTCATTGTGGAATACCAGGAAACGAGAGAGCAGACGGACTGGCTAAAGAAGGTGCTGCAGACGAACAAACGGATGTACCAGTAACGTACCATCAGAAGAAAAAGATGATCAAATCTATCAGAAAGCCACCAACATCAACGCAGGATGACTACCAAGCTATGAACAGATCAGAACAAATAGTCATTCTGCGCCTCAGAACAGGACACAACCGCCTCCGCAGCCACATGTATACAAAATTCAAGATTGGCAATTCAGCCATGTGTACATGTGGACAGGCACCCCAGACAGCGGAGCACGTACTGCAAGATTGCCCCGAATATGATATATTGAGGCAAACCCACTGGCCCAGAGAAACAACACTGGAAGCAAAACTATATGGACCCCTGTATGAACTACAAAAGACAGTGAAGTTTATACAAGAAACAACATTGCAGATATAGACAATATATTTCAAGCGAACGAAAGAAGAAGAAGAAGACAGAATCTATGTGCCGTCAACACACCACATAATTAAAGCAAAACACTTGCCAGAAGCTCTCAAGTTCACAGATCACAAAGCAGTACTCGCAGCCATTAGCACAACACAAGCAAGCACGCATTCCAAACGTTCCCCACACTGGAAATTCAACAACACTTTGCTCCAAAACAAAACATACGTAGAACACATGACCAAACTAACTCTAACATACACAGCGACATACCAATAGAACATATTCAAAAACACTGGGAAACACTTAAAAGCACCATACGCGAACGAACACAGCTAATGTCATCCATCATACACAGAAACCGCATACAACAAGAGACATTGATAGAGAAAGCTATACAACTAACAAAGCAAACAGACAAAAACTCTCCCTCCATTCTCACGCTACAAAATGAACTAGAACGATATAAACACCACAGGTTCCAGGGAGCCCTATTACGGACAAAACTCAACACAATCACACAAGAGACTCCCAGCAAACAATACATGGCGATAGAACAAAATATACAACGCTGCGGGCAGATAGGCCAAATAGTGGATTTAGAAGGGGCCACACAGACAGAAACACAACATATAGTGCAGGCTTTCGAAAGTTACTATATGAACCTGTACGCAGAAGGAAAAGTTCAATCATACATACAAGATAGATTTATGCAATTTACACACAAAAAATCTGACGCAGACAAACACACACTAGACACTGAGCTGACACTAACAGACATAACACTCGCAGTGAATACAATTTCAAAAAGACAAATCACCAGGACCTGACGGACTTACGACAGAATTTTACCAACACTTCTTTCCTACTCTTGGGCCTCTTTTACTACAAGTATACAAAGAAGCCTTTGAGAATAAGGAACTCCCACCTAGCCTAAACATGTCTTACATCACTCTAATACCAAAACCAAACTCCGACAAAACACTCCTTAAAAACTACAGACAAATATCACTCTTAAACGTAGATTATAACATTTTATCAAAAGCTCTAACAAATAAACTGAAATCATTCATGGCGACCCTCATACACAAAGACCAGCAGTGTAGCGTCCAACACAGAAACATCCATCAACACACACATTTCATAAGAGACATAATCATCTACACACACCAGAAGGATTGTCAGTCTTTGGTTCTTTCCCTTGACAAGGAGAAAGCCTTTGACGTAATATCACACTCATACTTCCACAAAACATTACTACATTGCAACAAAGGTGAACACTTCAGCCAATGGATTAATATTCTGTACATGAAGCCCGAGAGCAAAGTGTTAGTAAATCATACATTAACTAACACCTTCAGGCTAACAAGATCTGTAAGGCAGGGATGCCCTCTCTCTCCTTTACTGTATGTTCTTGCACTAGAACAACTACTAGAGAACATTAGAAAAGACAGCTCTATTAAGGGCACTTTCATACAAGGGAAAGGTGAACAAAAGTTGCTCGCCTATGCAGACGACACCATCTTTTTCCCACCAAACAAAAAGTCTATATAATTTATCATAAACACATTTACAGAATTTAGCAAAGGTAGCGGAGCAAAAGTAAATGTTCAAAAATCAACAATAATGGGCATAGGCAAATCGAAGAACAAAGAAGACTTTCCCTTTGGACTAACACCAACAAGCAACATCAAAATCTATGGTATAACCTTTCCCTCACACCCAAATCGCACACACAGAGACACATGGAATAATCTAACATCCAAAATACGAGACATGCTGCACAGATACAAATACAAAACCACAACGATTTTTGGACGAAGTTTAAATTTGCCTGTAAATACATACATTTTCATGCAATCCCTCATCACTTTGGCCCTATGCCCTCATTTTATAAGACATTATGCAAGCCATCCAAGGACATGGAAAATTAATTCACCAGAAAACAGATGCAATATATAAACATTTAGTTAAACTCCAAGCACCACCATTACACCTAAGAATTAAAAGAGGACAGAAATATGCTATTAAAAAATTACACCGAAACCTTCACTAACTTGCACAACATAAAAATCACTGCTGAAGCAAAAGAGGTCACTTTTAGACTAATATACAACATGACACCCACAACAAAACGAGAAGCACACAGATCCAACCAAATAACAAAATGTCCACAAAAATCAGATATGAACAAAGCAATCATGTTAAACATAATTCCAAAAGTAGCAGATAACACACACACATTGATCTTGATTATTTTATCAGAATTTCGGAATCAGATTTGGTGTTTTCGGAATCTTGCCATGTTTAATCATGACAGGGGATAAGGTGTTTAGTATAGATGACCCAGGAGAAGCCCAATCAATACTTAAACGATATATACATAAAACAAAGGAAAACATATAAGTTTAGCAACAATGGCAATATTAAACAACAATAACAAAAATGATACTTCAGAAAAGACATTCAACCAAATAGAAATTAAGCAACAAAAACTAACAAATCATTAAAAAAATAAAACCAGAAAAATTAGCAATCCCATTAACTACTCATAGGACAAGGAAAGGCAACGAGATTTTAAAAAAAAACACACTAATACAAATTAAAACCAAGTACAAGGGACAATTGTTATCTATATACAATACAAAACTGAAAATAAAATGACAAATACTAATATAAATAAAAACCAGCAACTGCAAAAGACAATAGTTATTTAAACTTAAAACAAAATTAGTAAATAAAATGACACTAAATACCCCAATTATAACCAATTTTCAGGTTGAACAGGGTAGACCAAGATGGAACGAGAAGAGGCAATAACGGTCAGCTGTTAAGTACCCGCTCTCCACCCATAACCTTTTAAAAACAACAACAATGAGCAATGTTCGTCGAGGGAGATCACCCTGGAATTGCCACGTTAACTAAAGATTTACACACCAGTAAATATGCTATAACTAAACGAGCTCAAACTACTTGATAACTACTACAAATACATGGAAAGTGGGCAGTGGAAAATCATAATCTTTGGTAATTGACAAGGAAAGCTGTTTTGGGCTGCCATAAAGCATATTTTCTATGGATGTGTTGTGTAGTAGAAGTTTCCTGTAGTTCAGGACATGGTAGAAGTAGATGTTCTATGGTCTTAACGGGTTTGGCCATTGTCTACATTCTGCTATATTTTATGATCATATTCTCTTTCTGTGGTTTTTTTTTTTTTAATAGTAAAATTTAGGCGAGGTGCGTCCCGTTGAACCTAGTCGGTTATATTAGGGAGCATATCCAATCATAAAAGAACTTTAGGTGGTCATTTAATGTGGAGTGACCTGTTCTCAATCTGAAGATTTTGATTTCATATTTGTGTACAGCCAATCTTCTTTACAGTTGTTTTTAATTATTATTTGTTTTATTGTTAGCATACTCAATGGTTGGTCAGTTTGTGACATTTGCACTTCCTTCTTTGCCAGTCTTTCAGCTGCTTCATTCAGTGAGCTGTCTATGTGGCCAGGTATCCATTGCATGTATATTTTTGTTCAATACAAGTTTGTAATTTGGCCAAGATATTTTTTGTGAGTTCAACAACTGTGATTAAGTTCAGGTGTTGCCAGTATATGATTATTGTTTCTCGAAGGAAACTAATCAAATCTTTGAGACGATAAATTTCCTTTCCCTGGCAGAATGCATTTCTATGTTTCTGAGTAGGGACCCTGTTGTCTAAAAAAGAAGAACCTGAGGAAACTATACAAATATCAGTCAAGTTGGTCATCAAGGTTGGACACTCAGTGTGCCACCATGCGGGCACATGAATAACAGAAATCAAGAGGCCAGGAATGGACAAGCTACATTCAGCAACATGAGATGGTTACTAATATTCTTCTTCTTTGATCCTTAGCCACCGACCGACAAAGAAGTCAGTGGCCATCACGCCTGGTTGCGTCTTGTAGGGCAACAACAAATTGATTCCACTTTACTCGGTTGGTGGCCATCCTTCGTACAGTGCCCCAACTCTGGTTCATTCTTTGCATCTCAGCCTCCACAGTCCTCCGCCAAGTTTTTTTGGTCGGCCTCTCTTTCGTTTTCCTTCAGGGGTCCATAGCATAGCTGTTCTTGTGATGGCATCGGGGTCTCTTCTGAGGACATGACCAACCCAGCTCCAGCGTCTGCCAGCTATGATGGTTTGCATGTCCTCATGCTTGCTCCGAGTAAGCAGATCTTGGTTGGTGATGGTATTCGGCCAAAAGATTCGGTGAATTTTTCTTAGGCATGTTGTGTGAAAAGAGGACAATTTCGACATTTCCTTCTCTGTAACTCTCCCGCATTCCGTACCATAGAGAAGCACAGAAAGCACACAGCTCTGATATAATCTTAATTTTGTGCTTGTTCTGTACTGAGAGGACTTCCAGATGTTGTTTAGACTAAAAAAGGCTGTTCTTGCTTTGTTCATTCTGTTGTTGATGTCTTTGCTTGCTCCGCCATCTGGTGTTACTATGCATCCTAGGTATCTGAAGATGTCTGTCTGTTCCAGTTGCTGATTTCTTACCGATATGGGCTCAGGGTTGCTCACATTGAGCGTCATGACCTCTGACTTCTTTAGATTGATGTTCAAGCCCACCTGCTGGCTCGTTTTTTTCCCCTGGATGTGTTCATGTGAATGTGCTAGTAGTGCAATGTCATCTGCATATTCCAGATCTTCTAATGTAGAAAATATGGTCCATCTTATTCCTCTTCGACAGCCCTCTGTTGTCTGGCGCATCACCCAGTATATGACTGTTGAAAATAGAGTGGTTGATAAGGGGCATCCCTGTCGTACTCTTGTATTCACCTCAAAGGTTAGATTGCTCTGCCCAACGCTACACGTAAAGTTGGCATAGAGGCCTTTTATGATTGACACTATGCAGCTTGGAATTCCATACGCCCTCAGTATTTTCCATAAACTGTCCCTATGTATAATGTCAAACGCCTTTTCAAAATCAACGAAATTAATGTACCGCTGTCTTTGCCATTCTGAGCACTGCTCTATAATGTTCCTGAGGGTAAATATATGATCTACACATCTTCTGTTCTTTCTAAATCCTGCTTGTTCTCTCCTCAGTTTGTGGTCTACTGCTTTTGAAATACTCTGTATAATTATCCTGCCTAGTATTTTGCTGGGAACTGAGAGAAGAGTGATTCCTCTCCAATTATTGCAGTCTGAAAGATCTCCCTTCTTGGGCAATTTGACATTATTCCTTTGTTCCACTCTGATGGTGTTGTCCCCGTTTCCCAGACTTGTGCAAATAGTGGTTCTAATAGTTCTGCTGCTAGCTCAGGGTCTGTCTTAAATAGCTCTGCATATAAGTTATCATGGCCAGGAGCTTTTCCATTCTTTAATCCTTTGATTGCTGTGATGATTTCTTCTTTTTGTGGAATGTCTGTATTTACATCTAGATCGTTTTCAGCCTCAGGAACATTCAATTGTGTCTCTGGTGGTTCCTTGTTCAGAGTTTCTCTGAAGTGTTCTGCCCATCTTGTTTCCTGTCCCTCTGCTGTCGTGATGAGATTTCCTTGCTTATCTCTTACTAATGTAATATTGTTTGCACCTCATTTTCCGCTGATGAATTTAGTTATTTTGTATACTGTGCTTTGTTCATTTCTCAGTGCTGCCTCTTCTGCCTGTCTTGCAAGATCGTCTAGGAAATTCCTTTTGTTGGCTCGGGTTTGGCGTTTAACTTCCTTGTCCAGCTGACTGTACTGTTCGCTATATAGTTGCTTTAACCTGGGGGACTTCACTTCTGTTTTCTTTCTTTTCATTTCCTTTCTCAGTGTTATGGTGTTTAATATTTCTGGTGTTATCCAGTCTTGCTTCTTCCTTTCCTGGAATTCACCATACATAGACTTAAAAGGACGTTTTTAGACAAGGTTGTGTGCTGTACCCCTGCCTATTTAATCTATACACCGAAACAATTTTTAAACAGCTAACATATTTTGGCCATATGAAAAGACATAACACCTTGCTAACTACCATAGTGGAATGCCGAGCTGAAGGCAAACGTGCAAGACGAAGGCAGCGCTATAATTGAGAAGATAACATCAAGAGATGGACAGGAAAGAACTATCAAGGCAAGAGACGGAAGGCGCTGCAGATCCACTGCTGCTGACCTTCGTGTGGAGATGGCAGCAGGTGATGATGATGATGATGATTAAAGACAAGTGGTGTCTCTGACAGTGTTAAACCTGGCCATGATGGAAGATAACAGACTCTGAGCACGTTGGTATTGGCAAGGGAGGTAAACAATAAATTTTTAATTAACCAAGGGAAAACAAAACATAATAAAAAAGTATTATAAATTTTATATTGTGACGTTGTAAAATGTTTAATATGCTTTATATTATATAAACATATTTAAATACGTCTAAAGTGTTATGCAATACAAAAGAGAAGCAGTTTATTCTTATTTTGGTTTAATAACTACAGAAATAACAATGGTAGCTAGTTAAATTTTTTCAGCTAGTCTTGCGTTGTAGTTTTAGAACTAGTCTTTCCGCTCACAGTTTTAATGAGCAGTAGCTTGTTTCCCATTATGAGCTTTGCATACAAGCCGTCCAAGGACATGAAAAATTAATTTTTCACAACGAATAGAAAAACCAGGAGCTAAGGGTATTTGGACATGCGCCCCAATATCCGGCTATTGGCTAAGATCATTGTGTCTTTCTTAGCTAGGGCCGGGATCAGGCGTGCTCCACCGCGACTCTTGCGAGTTAAAAAAAAATGCGACCTCGTGCTAGAAAAAAAAGAAAAATGAATTCATCAGAAAACAAATGCAATATAGAAGCATTAGGTTTAATTCCAAGCACCACCATTACACCTACGAATTAAAAGAGGACAGAAATATGCTATAAAAAATTACCCCGAAACCTTCACTAACTTGCATAACCCAAAAATCACTGCTAAAGCAAGAGAGGTCACTTTTAGACTAATATACAACATGACACCCACAACAAAACGAGTAGCACACAGATCCAACCAAATAACAAAATGTCAACTATGTAGGAAAAGCATCCAAGAAACAGAAGATCATTTGTTTTTTGAATGCAGTACAATCACACCCACAATGAAACTACTGCAGAAAATCATCGAATTACAAACAACACAAAAATCAGATATCTACAAAGCAATCATGTTAAACATAATTCAGAAAGAAGCCAATAGCGCACACACATTGATCTTGATTATTTTATCAGAATTTAGATATCAGATTTTGGTGTTTTCGGAATCTTGCCATGTTTAATCATCGTATTTTCAACGCTAGTTTAATTCTGCACATTTTTCGTTAGAAGGTTTTATCAATAGCCCCTGAGATGGTACCTCTTTCTTAACGAGGCAGCCCTATATTAGGGCGCATGTCCAAACATAAAAGACCCTTAGATCTGGGGTTATACTCTCTTAGGCGTCCCTTTACGTCACAAGCTTTTCCCGACACACCAATGTCGGAGTCTTGAAATTACATAAAAGTTGTGCGCTTCTAGCTTTTGCACTATACTGTACGTCGCTTAATATAGTGTGCCCCTTTTTTCCCCTCCAAAGTTTAAGTTACATTTTAAATAATAAATATGAAACACATAATACAGTGTCGAAAATCTACATATGTTTCATTGTTATTATTTTTTTTACAAATGATTGTTTTCTTTGACAAAGAAGAGGATGATTTACATCCCTTAAAACAAAAAAGCTAACATAGTTTGTTTTTCCAAACCTTTACAAAGATCGATAAAATAACTTCAGAATCAACAAAATGAGTTCCACAGTCTTCTAAATGTACTGCAGATGCTGAAAGGTTATGAAGCTAGATTTAGTTCTTTCCTCTTTATTATTTTGACTGGTATATTTACTAGTTAATATTATAATCTCAGCTGAAATATCGGATAGATTTAAACAAACAGTAACCGGTTATCATAATCGGGATAACACTCTGATGAAATTAAAGAAATGGATGGAGATCAAAAGAAGTCACGTTCAACAAACAAACAAAATCAGAAACAATTCAAGTGTCAGGTCAGTCCTGAAGTATGGCTCTGAACGTGGAGAACAATGAAAACAACAACCAAAAAGCTTCAGACTTTCACAAATGAGCAGAACAGGTAGGCTCATTGTAAATACTGCCGTAGGTGAGTAAAGTTTTAGAGACTTCACAATACTAGATCAAGCAATCACTTTCCCTCTTCGCTGGTTTTGCTTTACCTGACCCTAGAGCTGTGCAGAGACGCCACTGTGGTTCCAACCCGCTACCTTTGCCACGAGAGGCCTGCGCTCTAACCAAGGACACTATCATAAATAGGTGCTCACCTAAAATAGAAGGATTGTAGTGATATGACAAGATCACTAACGTGGAATGTATGACACGAACCGGACCAGTGGCAGATAGGACACACATTGATCAAACTTGCTGATAGATTTACCAGGCAGTCTTTGTTCTGGAATCCCCACGGTAAGAGAGGTAGAGGTAATCCCGGGAACACATGGAGAAAACAACTGGTGACAGACATGAAGGGGATGAAGAAGATATGGAAAGACCGTCCGCTCGTTAGGGAGTTTGATGATGATTGATGACGATGATTGATGATGATGATGATTGATGATGATGATTGATGACGATGATTGATGATGATGATTGATGACGATGATTGATGACGATGATTGATGATTGATGATGATGATGATTGATGATGATGATTGATGATGATGATGATTGATGATGATGATTGATGATGATGATGATTGATGATGATGATTGATGATGATGATTGATGATGATGATTGATGACGATGATTGATAATGATGATTGATGATGATTGATGACGATGATTAATGATGATGATTGATGATGATCATGATTGATGATGATGATTGATGATGATGATGATTGATGATGATAATGATGATGATGATTGATGACGATGATTGATGGTGATGAATGATGATTGATGATGATTATTGATGATGATGATGATGATGATGATGATGATGATGATGATGATGATGATGATGATGATGATGATGATGATGATGATGATGATGATTGATGATTGATGATGATGATGATGATGATGATGATGATGATGATTGATGATGATGATGATGATGATGATGATGATGATGATGATGATGATGATGATGATTGATGATGATGATGATGATGATGATGATGATGATGATGATGATGATGATGATGATGATGATGATGATGATGATGATGATGATTGATGATGATGATGATGATGATGATTGATGATGATTGATGATGATGATTGATGATGATGATGATGATGATGATTGATGATGATGATGATGATGATGATGATGATGATGATTGATGATGATGATGATGATGATTGATGATGATGATTGATGATGAATATGATTGATGATGATGATGATGATGATGATGATGATGATGATGATTGATGATGATGATGATGATGATGATGATGATGATGATGATTGATGATGATGATGATGATGATGATGATGATGATGATGATGATGATGATGATTGATGATGATGATGATGATGATGATGATGATGATGATGATGATGATGATGATGATGATGATGATGATGATGATGATTGATGATGATGATGATGATTGATGATGATGATGATGATGATGATGATGATGCTTGATGATAATGATGATGATGATGATGATGATGATTGATGATGATTGATGATGATGATGATGATGATGATGATGATGATGATGATGATGATGATTGATGATGATGATGATGATGATGATGATGATGATGATGATGATTGATGATGATTGATGATGATGATGATGATGATGATGATGATGATTGATGATGATGATGATGATGATGATGATGATGATGATGATGATGATGATGATGATGATGATGATTGATGATGATGATGATGATGATGATGATGATGATGATGATGATGATGATGATGATGATGATGATGATGATGATGATGATGATGATGATGATGATGATGATGATGATGATGATGATGATGATGATGATGATTGATGATGATGATGATGATGATGATGATGATGATGATGATGATGATGATGATGATGATGATGATGATGATGATGATGATGATGATGATGATGATGATGATGATGATGATGATGATGATGATGATGATGATGATGATGATGATTGATGGGTGATGATTGATGGATGATGATTGATGAATAATGATTGATGATTGATTGATGGTTGATGGTGGATGGTGGATGATGGTGGATGATGGGTGATGATGGATGTTGATGGATGATAATGGATGACGATGGATGACAATGGACGACGATGGACTACGATGGACGACGACGGAGGCCGACGGAGGACGATGTAGGCCAAGGGAGGACGATCGACGATGACGATCGACGATGACGATCAACGATGACGATGACGACGACGACGATGATGATGATGATGATGATGATGATGATGATGATGATGATGATGATGATGATGATGATGATGATGATGATGATGATGATGATGATGATGATGATGATGATGATGATGATGATGATGATGATGATGATGATGATGATGATAAGTAGGTAACTAATTTACATTCGATTACGTTGTTGCATTTCAATATTACCAAAAAATAGTTAGAAAAAAGGTAGAGGGTTGGGGGAAGGGGGCGGGGGAGATTTGTGAAGTCACGTAAAGGAACTTGGGTTTTTGTGACAAAGGAGAGGGGGGTGGGCTTAAAAATGGCAAAATTTTCGTGACGTCATATGGGGGACTTAATCTTTTGTACAAGAGCAGAAAATTCGAAATAAATAAATGATATGTACGTTTAAAACTTCTTACAATAACATTCATACCCACTCACATGCACGCACACAGACGCACATACATATACACAGGCAAGCCAAGGCACACACTGTTTGGCACGCTAGCTACCCTCCCCCATCTTTGCAATAAGAAAATCTCATTTCCTCATTTACCCTCACCGAGCACGTAACAGTTGCTTCGTGGACCTCTTTACTCCATGGGGACCAATTCCATCTTGCCTCACTGGGCAGATGGCTGCATAATTATGAGAGAGTAAATCTCACAAGGAAGGAACAAACCTTAACCTAGAATGCTGTCAAAATATACAGTTTCCACTAGACCACAAAGGGAGAATAGTTAGTAAAAAGGCAGTCCCATAGGACATACTGCCTGTAGCGAGATTTGGTACCACTTGCTTTGTTTGTGAAAAAATGTGTAGCGCGACACAACACACACACACACACACACACACACACACACACACACACACACACACACACACACACACACACACACACACACACACACACACAGCGCAAGGACAACGCGGCGGTCTTGCTTTGAAGTTTGAAGAAGGCGGAAAAATGTGAATTACGTTTAGCCGGATGGTATTGAAGGAGGTAGGAAATAGCGAATATAGGAATGGCCGACTTTAAAAGTTTGCATTTACAGGAACGAAAATTTAAAGCTACAAGAGAACGCCTGGTTGGAATACATTTAAATACGTAATAATAATAATTCACCAAAGGAGATAGAGTATAAATTATATCCAAAAGGATATTATTCAAATATAAATAGTTTTAAAAATAATTAACATTTTTCATCGTCATCACATCTGCTAAAAGTTAGCTAATAATCTTTAAAAATTTATTAAACATACATGCCTAAACGGATTTTAAAAAAACTTGGATAGAATGAAAGCTTCATATGGGGAAAATGAAAGGATACCTAGGAAAGAAGGAAGGAGATAAGGGTGTAGTGAAAAGAAGAGAAAACAAGTACAGAGAAAGCACAGATCGCCTCAAACCAGGAGATAAAACGAAAATTTTATCGGACTTTAGGAGGTACTTTCTCGTACGGGAGTGTAACCCGAATATAAGGACAGAGCGGCGCGTTGAAAATCACACACATCAAATCCAGAAGCCAGAGTGAGAAACTGGAAGACAGCATCTGCAAGAAAAGTTCTTTTTTTCACGCTGCATGCAGGGCAAATTAACTTCAACCAATACAGCCTCACCGTGAGCTTATTAATCATAAGAGGGTATGTAAGTTTATTAAAGATATATGTATGACTAATATCATTGTATTTCAGATTTTATTTACTATTTGATTGTATCAGACAGAATAAAAAGGGAATGACGCTAACCAGAGATAATCTCCACCGGCATTGTCAGGAAGCATAACCATCAATTGGTTAGCCAAATATATCATGGCTAGTTCTTGCCTGGAAGCTTACGACATACCAGCAAGTACATAAGTGACTTGGCATCCATAAGTGGAAGGCAAAGGTTATATCGTACCCATGTATCATAACATGTGATTTATTCATGTATTTTGTTAATTCTGCACAGTGGACAGTATCTTATCACGCTATCTCTGTAACATACTACCATGAATCATTCATTTATATACAAACACTGAAGACATGGTCGCCTCATGAACAGCAGTGGGTGGTGAGATTGTTGGAACACCATGGCCACCTATTACCTTTTGTTCCAGGTTTTTATGATCGAGTTTTATGATCATTCCTGATCGAATTTTACTAAAGACTTGAAGACCGTTGATCCTGCTAACTGAAGCCTAGAGGTCAACCAATCTTCAACACCTTAGTCCCCCGTAGTTATAGGGCGGGCTGAAGGACAGTCTATTGATGCAAGTGTGTCTCATGAACCTCGAGCAGACGTTGCTAATACCAGATGAGTTAAATGTATACTTATCTAAAAAGTAATGTGAGCAGTTTCTAAAGCGAATGTCGATGAGGATAACAGCTAAAGACTAGATAGCAAGATATATCCAAACTATACTGTGACAGATTTTTATAATTTGATTGGAAGATTCATCCAAGATTTTTTTCTATTATTTATTTTAATTAGTAATTATAAATAATCATACATTTTACCATCTTCCAACACCCATTTCTCATTACAAGAATATATAGATGTACATAATAAATTATGAAATTGTACTCATTTGACTTGGTAAATTTTTAACTGTTAATAAATTACTTTTTCTAATTTAATTATATTATCACATAGGGTTACTGTGGTGGGTTGATATTAATTATGTATATATTTGTGTAGCAGATGTGAAGTCAGCTATGCAAGCCCCTGAGGAAGTTTAATTTCTAAATATATGTCAGCGAACCTGTCTTGCTTCCACCAATGACTACCACCCGCTATGTATATTATCCCAAATTATATGTCCTGATGTATGGGTGTTGTGTAGCTAGATGTCTAGGGTATATGCAATGTATGTGAAGAAAATAACAACAACCACTCTTTAAGGTTAATAAACAAGTAAGTAAACAACTCACTATTGAATTTTGGTCTAAACAATTTATTTCAAATGTATTAATTATAATTGAGTTGATTCATAAAAGATTAAACGTCAAGATATATTTACACACATACTAGTTTAACTACTAAAGTCTATTATTTCCTGAACTAGGAAGTGTTCTTAGTGTAGTACTCTCTTCCAAACTTAAGCACATATTTGGGGGATCAATAATGTCATCATATTTTATAATCTTGTTGATATAATCGGTGGTGGAGGATCAGTCAGTGAATTAACAAGGCCCCAAAACACAAGGGCTTATCTTTAGATATGTGTAGAAAATTCTGCGATGTCCTGGTTATAAGTCTGCATGCACACAGCACTGCACAGCTTTCAGGATTCGAGATAAGGTAAGGCACTCAATTCATATGGCCTCAAACAGGTACTTTTGTTGAACACAAACGTGACTGGCTCACTTCAGTTTCTCACCCAGAAATTCGAAATATCGAATTTTTTTCACTATGTAAGTTAATTACAAGCCATAAATGGTCACACAGAATCTCCTGCTGACTATCAGAACAGCGAAGGCATATGAGCACAACTTGTCTGTATACGTCACTAACTACACAAGTGAACTTATAATTTGAAAGTGGCGAGGAACGCTTGTCTCTCTGTGTATTTATTCCCACTTCTCAGTTATTCTAAGCAACCAATCATGGGACTTCCGTTCCTACGCGTCTTTTTTTCAAAAAGTTAACCTACTATTTTCAAATCAGGAGACACCCCTTAATATGGCCAGCATCAGTAAAGAAGCCCCACGCACGTCTATATATGTCTTCATTCTACCATATCGCTAGTATTATCTAAGTCATTTTAATACAGAACGATAATATTTACTTAGTCTACCGTCTGTCATCTAATGCATAAGGTTTCATACTTCTGGCTATTATTTTTACCATTTTCGTTTTCCTCTATATTTATGCCAATAATATATCTTTCTTCCTACAGTAAGATAATATATTAGACTAAAGAATATGATATATTTAATAACTAATTAGTAGCATTTTAATCTTCTTTTATTCTTTATTTTCCTTACCGTTCTATTTGGCCAGTTAGTTTCAGTTTTAAAATTCAAACGGGCTCTATGCATTTCCCGCTCTCTCTCCCTTGCCTTTTCCAAGAAATAAACAATTTCTAACGATACTAACATTCAAACGGGCGTTTTGGTTAAAGGCTTGCAAGTCTGTGACGTCACATTGGCATTTATTCTACTATCGTTTTTATGCGTTAACCCTTTAGAGACCGAGTTAAAAAAAGCTAGTTTTTTGGTGGTGCGGTAATTCTTATGTTATTTTATACCTACAAACAACTATATGCTATATTTTGATCAGTGAAATTTCGGATATCATCACAGTTACTATAGCCAAAGTTGCACCGTATACGTCGGAAGCCTAAATCTATTGTCCAGCTCAGAGTATTCACAGCCGTAACTCACTTGTGATACCAGTGTACTTCTCGGGCACTGGAACTTCATACTTTCTGGAGAGAGATTCTACTTCTTCTCTACCACTATCATCACACTAGGAAAACCTTTCGCTACACTTCCGTAGGGTTATGAAATGTTAGAGTATACTACTCAAGGTCTCAGCTTTATGAGGTGGGGTGAGCAGGTCTCTTCCTCGCTCTCTTTGCTTTCCCCCATTCCACAACAGAGTCAAACACCCATTTACAATTGAGTAGACTGAAGCATGACGATACCAGATATCCAACCCGGTAACTTTGGCTTGAGAATTAAGTGCACAACTGTTGCGTACTTTTACATAGATGGCAGTTTTAAGTCCTGCCTGTGTTAAAAGATTACGCACCATTCTTATGATAGGAATATTATTTGTGCGTATGATTTATCACGCACGTGTGTGCACTATGTAGTGTATGAGAGACTCATAGCGCACGGGTTTCTAAGATCGGGAGATGACGTCAGAGAGGATCTTGAAGGGTCAAGCCGGACTGATGGTCCGTATTTATTACATTGTGTCCCTTATCAGTGGGAATTATTTCGATAATGGAGGACTGGCCTTCTTATCAGAAGCCCATGTCAATGTGGTATACGTAAGTCTCGCACCCAGATATTAATAAGATATATTATATATGAATTTAGTGATGTCTCCACTCTTGCTGGCATCTAGCTGGAATCCACACGTCTGGATTTCATGAATGGATCAGCTGAGCTGTTAGCTTCACTTATGAAACGTAGTGGTAATTCTACGATCGAAAGGATGATAAAGATGGATCTTAAAAAAATGTATTATGAAGTGCCGACATCTTGATCTTGGCACGTATGGAGAGGTTAGCCAAGGATAGTATCTAACCTGTATTTATCTTGATGAAGAAATGTTTGAATCTGATGATTAATCAACTGTCTGAACATTTTATTGAAAGAGTCAATGGAGTAGGACAGTATTTATGGATGTATGTTCGAGTATTATTAAAGATGTATATGATGACCGATGTCCTTGGAGAAGGTCAACGGCCGATGCCTTTGAAACTATCATAAAGACAGATTAATTGTATGAACTTTAGTTTAGCAAGGAAGAATATTGATAATGGAACTGACTGAAAAGACGTATATTGCCATTAGGAACATTATGCCAGATAGTAAGTGTGGTCAACAAATGTGTATAATTGAAATAATGAATCTTTGGTGCAGGGCTGTGGTATCGGAGTCGGGAGTTGTGGAGTCGGTCGTTTTTATTTTAAGTGGAATCTGAGTCGGCAAAAAATTTTCCAAGACTCCGACTTCCAATTTTATGCCATATGACAAGAGGAAAACTGTAGTCGGAATCGATAGTCGGGAGTCGGTCGTCTAAAATTTCTACACAACCCTGCTTTGATGTAATCAACCCTGTCTCTTCTGAAAAACCCACGCCGACTGTATTAATCGGTCATGTCATGTCTTTCCGCATTTTCTCCTTCCTAGTTACGTTTATTAATTCTATTTTTGATTAAGGCCCATCCCATGATCGTCAACTCCCAAATATCCATCTCTTTGTCGCCCTTTTGATCGTTTGTCAGTTTTACTGCTGTCGTATGACGTTCACATTTTTCTTATTACACAATAATGAAATTTGACTTTAATGATTTTGTTGTTGTTGAACTCATGCCTTTTTCAGGACATCATGGAAAACTTGTTTAAGTTGCACATGATACTAAGTCTTCTGTAAAGCCACACGTTTGTACACTGCCTTAAAACCTGTTTATTTCATAATTGTCCACGTTTTACTTCTGTATTCTATCGTTAATTTAAAACTGAAAAAAAAACCCGCGCTTCGTCTGATGAATTTTTTATATTTTTTATGTGTTCCTCTTTATTTTCTGGAGTCCTGTTTTTGCTTGGGCTTTTAAAATTAAAAAGTTAACTCCAGAGTTACATCAACTTTAAAAAAAAAAAAGTTTTAGCCAGGGCCGAGATAACACATATTGTATTCAATAAAGTCAATAGACCTCACTTTGAGCACCATGAAAGGCTATTTTAAAAAAAATATTAATTTAAAAATAATAAAATAAAATAACTAATTCTCCAGAGCTAAACGTCGTTTATGTATTCATAATCAAAAAGTCAAGTTAAGCAATTCTGTGCGAATATCCCTTCGCCGTACTGTCAAAAATTCTCACTCACAATTTCTGGAATAATCTAAGCACGCAGTAGCTAGAACCATTTTCGCTAAGTGTGTTAATTGTATTCGTGGGGCTTTTTTCATGAGGATTTTCTGGTAATAGAAATTAGTGCTTAAATGTTAAAGCGTTAAAGCTTTTACCATTTTAATTCACTTAGAGATCTAGCTGTTAAAACCAGTGAAATAACAACGAGTAGCCGTTTTATACCAGATGGTTCAGTTTAATGTTAATTTTACCACCCGCTTTCTCACTCAAGAAGAGACGTTTTAGTTGACTGATATTATAGGCTAGACGCAACTGATAGTAGCATAATAATATTCAAGTTATATTTCATTTTGTGTAATTATAATAAGTGACTATTATTTAATATCATACGATGACCAACAGACGCCAACAATTTAATAACCATTAACGACCGGCGATATTTATGTAAATGCGCGTATGAACAATTAAATAATAAATGACATTAAATAATAAATGATCGTTAAAGCGCGTAAAGGGGAGGGGGGAGAGCGCATACTTTCACCCGACCTAGACACGCCGCGCTAACGAAAAGCTGACCGGAGAGGAATAGGCTTAAGTCATCGTGTGCCTTTTAAATTTAATCAGGACTGACGGAGTGGATAACAGATCGTCTTGTCCCCGTCCGTTTGTATATATAATAGTAGCACTTTTTCATAAATGTTCTTTATTTCTTAGCAGACCTGATCAAAGAGCACCAGCGGTCTTTTCTTTTCCATCATTTACTGAATGGTTAATGTTGCCTTTTCATTGGCATGTGCGTCACCAATTTTTCATTCTGAGCCAAAGTAAATAAGCAACAGTTTAACTTGTAAATTTAACTGGACTTATCAATACCCAGATATTTTTTTCAATTTTATCAGCCCGCAGGGGTTGTTCAGAACAATAGCATTATCTGACGACTGACAGTCGTATTCAAGTATATCATCCAGAATTACGCTTTTTCAAAATCGGCACTCACCAGTTGAGCCAGCCGTCAGGATTATCATCATTTATCAAGTGTAACAATATTTAGCAACCCGATGTTTCCCAATACTGGAAGTATTGTTCCTCTGCTTACTGTGAACCCAAGATCTCGGTTTCTACACTAACTATTCGAAGTGACTTTTGTCCATCCAGGAATAAATCACCAAAGTAGGCGTCCACCTTATTAATCTTAGTTATTGGAAGATGGACTGGGGTCCATTTGGAAGATAAAAACACTGGCAATTTTATATTCAGAATAATTGTATTTCCAAAAGGATATCACCAAGAATAGGTAAGGAGCGATTGAGTGGCCACGTATGACAGAGAGAGTGAATATTTTTCTTTGTTACATAAACGGTATCATCCTTGATTTTGCTTAAAATAAATTGTTTACTTTACTGAGTAGCATATAGTAGGTGTCGCATGTTACGCATTGCCTAGTTAAATGTTTGAAGACCGAAAAGTGGGACACCAGTGTGCTGACCTGAACAAAGGAATGCAGGGGTATTTTCCTGTGTGTATCTAGGGCAGCCAATTAGAGAAGGGGTTTCCCACGGTCAGATAGAATGACTTCGGCGAGTGTATAAGGAAGAATAAACCGTCCGAAATCATGGTTAGAATTAGACATCGGGAAGGAGAACGGAATGACAGACAAGGATGAGAGTGGTCTCCTTTTGACGGGAATATCTTCATTTATGTATAGGTACAAGGAAATCAGAAGGGAGTAAGTAGTTGTGAAGAATTTCGCAAGAATAGTGTCCGTGCATTGAGAAATGCTGTGTTTTTCCTATTTATAATTCAATATATAATCGTTAACACGACAGATATGGGAAAACAACATATGGATATAACGGTCAACTCATGGAGAACGGAAATATATAACTCCAAAGGCTTGAACTGGGTTTAGGTGAAATGCACGAGACCAAGGTTTGAAACACCTCTAGCACAAACCCCCCGAAGTTACCACTTTTTTGGGAAGTTTGCTGGAGTTGCGAGCCTTGTTTCCTGTACGTCCGGTAGCTGCATATATAAGGGCGGACGAAAATGATTTCAAATTCACTTGTACAGCGAAGCAAGACAGAAGGACAACGGCTGGAGAGAGAAGAACGTGCAGAGGCCAATATCTTGTTATTTGCAGCCAGGCAGTTCTGTTACTCCACTAAAGCCAGTCTTTACGCAAGTGATCTGTTGCAAGGCGTGGTTTGGTTAGCTCTGAACAATGTTCCATGTGATATTAATAAAACAGTTATAAATGTCTGGCCATTGTTTTATCTTCTTGATATTCTTGAGTGATCGTGTATCGTGCCTTCTATGTAAGATTACGCGAATGCAGGGGTGGAAGATTCTGAACAATAATTGAACCTTGGAATACGATTGATGTGACAAGTCGGTTCATAGAGTCCACAAATATTTAATACAGTTTACACGTCAAGACGATTCATGCATGTTGATCACAAAGGTACATATTATAACTTGAAAATATATGGCATAGATATGTAGATATCCTATCAGTCCTTGTCCAATAATCAAATTACTGTATGCAGATTGTCATAGCTGTATGCACGCGCGGTTGGGGTTTTCCAACGGCCGACAGTGAGTCTATGAGTCTGGTAAAATCAAATACTATGGACTGTAATTCATCCTTCCTTAATTTTCACTTTCGTACTGACCTTTAATCATTTCAAATCTTCGTAATAGCAATGGACTGACCCATGTCCGTACTTGCATAAAATATATCTGTATGGCAATACCATGCTCAACATTGGAAGGAAAGTCAGACGCGTCTTAACAGCTTGACGGTCAATGTAAAAAGGGTCTGGTTTCTTAGTTACCGACTGTGTCCTAAACAACGCTATACACGTCATAATCGATCGTGTATGAAGCGTTCAGTAATTGAAACATCTATCGCAATATATTAAATGTCTTAACCTTTACAATTGCACGTCTGGTAACCTTTAGCAGACGGCGTTAATATCATATACCGTAACAATTCCCTGTACACCGGGGAAAAAAAAAATCGATAGATTTTTTTTCAATATCTATCCGACTTAACAATTTTTTCAAAAAAATTTAACACAATTGTGACATATGGCCGACGATGTTCTGAGTAGAACCGTGTTGCGGTCGTGTCAACTAACTATTTGTCATAGTCATCTAATCATAAATCACATTATATATCAATATTATACATATCATTATATCAACTAAATAAATGTCCAATGTTAATAGTGAATGAGAAAATTAAATTAAAGTAAGGTCTGTCGTATTAGTATGTCATATAGGAATTAATTTGACTAATTAAAATTAAATTAATTAATTAAACTAAGAGTTAAATTATTAAGGTTCTAATGTAACGCGATGTCATGAGAGAAGAAAAGACAAACTAAGTAAGAAGAAATAGAAAGAAATTCGAATATAAGTTTTAACTTAATTGTGTGTGTTAAGTGTTAGTGAATAATAACTATCTAATTTAACTAACTAAATAATGTATAGGTACATTAAAAAAAAAAATTATTAATCTAATACTTGTGTGAGATTTATTTTCTCTTTTCATAATTTCTTCTTTTAGTATTTCGTTCTCTTTTTTTTTTGTTCTTTCATTTCATTTTTTTTTCTCACATTTCATTTTATTGATAATAATTCAATTAAGAAGTTAAGTTAACTAATTAATTAGTATAGGATATGATGATCCATCCGTAGTCTTGATCCTGATGAATTCTTTTAGGCAAAAATGTTCAAACGTTTACGTTGGAAAGAAATGTCATTTATCCCAGCATCCAAGAATTAAGTATACACAGGAACATCAGTTCGGTTTGTCGTCAGACATTAGTCCATGATTGTTCAAAGAGTATTCATATCTCGTGTATGGACGTTAGACGAAGTTTGAATGTCTATATATACCTTGATTGTCTTTTAATTCAATTCTGTGATGCATATAGTGTTTATACAGTTTAAATTAAAGGCAAGGTTAGTTCCTTTATAGTTGATACTTCGTTCAATCTAATGTAGTTCTGATTGATGTAGTTTAAGAGTGTCAATATTGATTATTCGTCGTCAATAGGATTACGTGACAATGCATCTGCCACACAATTTTCAGTGCCAGGAATATGTTCAATGGAGAACTCGAATGGCTGTAGGATGATTGAATATCTGGCAAGTTTCTGGCTCTTATGATTAGATCGACGCAAGGCTGCCACAGCACGTTGGTCCGTCTGTATGGTAAAGGGAGCACCGAGTAAGAATTTTTCCAGCTTCGTTATTGCCCAGATCACAGACAAAAGTTCCTTGTCGACTGTTGAATACTTGGTTTCTGCCGGCTTCAGTTTTCTTGATATATATAAGGTGGGGTGTAGAATGCCATCATGGTTCTGGAGCAGGCATGCACCAATGCCGTAGTTACTAGCATCTGTTCGTAAGAAAAATCTTTTGGAAGCATCGGGAAGTCTTAAAATTGGTTCATGTGAGAACAAATTTATAATTTTGTTGAAAGTTTCATTGCATGTACCAGTCCATGTCACCTTCACCGGCATATCTTTTTTTAACAATGAAGACAATACAGCCGTGATGGATGACAAGTTTGGTATGAATCTACTGTAATATTGAACAAGTCCTAACAAACTCCTGACCTGTTTCTTCGTCTGAGGAACTGCTATGTTTAGAATTTTGGAGACTGTACTAGGTAACGTTCGGATATATCCCGATCCAATGATATGTCCCAAAAAGGTTATCTCATTACACGCGATTTGCACCTTTGTAGGTTTAGCAGTTAGATGATAATTCCTTAGAGTGTCAAAAACATATCTAAGTCCCGAAACATGTTCCTCAAACGACGAACTAAACAAGCATATGTCGTCAATATATGTAATAACGTCTGGTCTACCTGATAAAATTTGTCGCATCAGGCGAATGAAGGTAGCTGGCGCATTAACAAGCCCAAAAGGCATCACATTCCACTGGTATAGACCTTGTGGCGTGGAAAATGCGGTGTAGTACTTAGCCTTTTCGGTCAGTGGTATCTGCCAATAACCTTTAGTTAAGTCTATCTTACTAAATATAGTTGCGTTAGATAGACGTGGCAGTAAGTCGTCGATAAGTGGATGTGGTTCGCTGTCAACTATAGTCTTAGCATTTAATTTTCTATAATCAACACATAGTCTGATATTATTGTCCTTCTTCCGGACAATCACTAATGGAGAAGAGAATGGCGAATTACTAGTCTCAATGATTCCCAGAGACAACATCTGTTCAAGTTCCTTAGTAGTTTTAGCAAGGAAATGTAAAGGAACAGAATAGGGATGTACACGAATAGGTGTATCATCATTGAGAGTAATGTCATGACTGATAGCCGATGTGCGACCCGGGACGTCGGTCAACACATCTGGATAAGATTGTAATAGATTAGCAATCTGTAGACGCTGTTGCGGTGTAACCGTTGAAGAGATGGTTACATCCCGCCAAGATTCAGTAGGTTGAACTACTGGTACAGGTAACGGTAACTGTACCTCAGGAAAAGAAGATTCTTCTTCCTGGATGACAGATAAGTTAGTATAATGACAAGTGGATACTGTGTTGTCATCTAGTTCATGAAAAATTGACTGTAAGTGTTCAGGACGTGTATGAAATTGCTTGAGCATGTTAATATGAAATATCTTTTTGTGTCCCTTGATATCTAAGACGTAATCAACGTCAGAAATTTTATCAATGACTTTGTAAGGACCATTCCAAGATATCAATAATTTATTGTTATTGTGAGGAAGTAACACATAAGCCTCGTCGCCTGGGAATAATTGGCGTAATCGTCGAGACTTATTTTGTAGAGATCGAGCCTTAGCTTTTGCAGCCTCAGAAGAAGCTGTTGCCAACTGGCAAGACTCAATAATGTTCTTCCGAAGATTAATCACATATTCGTAAGATGACTGAGTGTCCTGAGTCATCTCGTCGTCAATTAATAAGTCTTTTATTAGTCCCATAGGACCTCTTGGGGGAGCACCAAAAACTAATTCAAAGGGAGAGAAGCCAGTTTGTTCATGCGGTACCTCCCGATAAGCAAATAGAACAGCTGGGAGTGCTCTGTCCCAGTCATGAGGGTGCTTAGCAGTAACCTTATGTAGTAGTTGTTTAAGTGTACGGTTAAGTCTTTCAACCGCACCATTACTCATCGGATGATAAATACTACTTAAATTCCTATCAATGTCCCAAGTTTTCATGACTTCCTTCATGGTGTCAGATATAAACTGTGACCCATGGTCTGATAAAAGTTTTCTAGGAAACCCTATTCTAGAAAAGATGAGATGTAGTGCATCAGCTACATCTGTGGTAGTGGTGGTCTTTAATGGGATAGCTTCTGGCCATCGTGTGCACAAATCAATGCACGTAAGGACGAATCTATGTCCTCTGGCCGATGGTAGCAATGGACCAATAATGTCTATTGCCATTTTGTCAAAAGGTCTCACTGAGATATCGCAAGCCTGAATAGGCGCCGTGTGAAAAGCTCCACGTGCTTTCACTTCTTGGCATGTAGTACAGGAACGTACATACTGCGAAATATCTCTTGACACCCCTGGCCAAAAGAATGAAGACAGTACTCGAGATCGTGTTCGAGTATATCCCATATGTCCAGCACAATGTGAGTCATGTGCATGTTGAAGAATGTACCGTCTAAAAGTATATGGGACCATAACTTGTTGTTTCATTTGTGATTTGTCATTAAAACATCTAATCAATATGTCATTTTTAATAACAAAACAATGTTTGTTATTATTACCTGAGGATAGATTGTCAACTTTATCAACCAACTTAAAAAATTTTTTTAAAGATTTATCCTCTCTTTGTTTGGTTGCAAATGTTTCCCTGTCAATAGGTGAATTGACTACAAATTCCTCTTGGTTGTCTGCATCCATTTTATTATCATCACGGCGTTTCCAGTGCATAGGTTATGTTTCTCCCATTCTATAATCTCATCTGGAGTACAATCTTTACTGCCGTGTATACGACCGACCATCAAATCAGCTATAGGCTTTTTTAGCATACATACTTTTACGTTCCCTGTGAAGAAAGGAGTGTTAACATGAATAATAGCTGTGGGGTAAAACTCTATTGTTCCACCAAAAGTCATGCAACGGACATATTCCCCCGTTGCACAGCTGGGATGTACCAGCGACTGTCGTACACCAATCGTTGTGGATCCCGAATCCCTCAACACTGAGACGACGGATCCATTAACTAATCCTCTGTTAAAAATTAATAGGCCTGTTCCATCGTTGACTGCAAGACCTACCTGTGGTATAATATGTCCGCAGTTAAGCACTGTTTCTTTCGCCTTCTGAAAAATAAGATTGCATTGCTGGCAACTATTTGCCACATTATAATTAATAGCAAAACATGCAGCAGAAGACTGTGTTGTATTATTGTCAAGTGGGACCTGAGCTATAGGGGTAGTATTATTTGTAACTGCCGCCCCTGTATTATGGTTGTAATGAGATGATCCCCGAGAATGAGATCGATTCCGAGTATAATTGTTAGAATTATCTCGTCGTCCTCTATAGTAACTATTATCTCGATGTCTCGAGCCATGATTATTACCATTCCAGTTACTATTATTATTGGGAGTATGTGATCGATTATAATGAGTGTTATGTTGACCATTGTGGTAGTTTGTTTGAGGTGAATAATTTCTATCTCGTGATCTACCTCTGTTGAACTCATTTTTATTGTTGAAATCATTATTATGTCTCTTCTGAAAGTTAACATTGTGATTTCTTTGGAACCTGCTTCTGTCTACACTGTGATGTCTTTGTTTGCTATTATGATTGTAGGCCATATTAGACGCCACAGGTAGAGGTTCTCTTAATGAGGAGTTAGAAATGGTTGCATTCGGATGTGCCGAACAGTAGTTTAAAGAAATTTTTTCTAACTCATCCATAGTACCTGGTTTACGCTCCTGCAAATATGCAAAAAATGGCTGGCTAACTGAAGATAATACCTTATCCCGCAGTAGTAAATCAACTAATTTGTCGTATGATTTGTTGACTTCTGCCAGTTCAACCCATCTATTAAATGTATTGCGTATGTTCGCAATGAATCCTGCAAAATCCCTTGGAGATTCAGGTAAAATTCCTTTAAATTTCAACCTACAGTGTTCCTCGTCCAGGTGAAACCTTCGTAAAAGCAAGGACTTAATAGCACCGTAGTTATTTGCTATTGATGGGTCAGCATTTTGAGAAGCTGTCAGTGGTTCTCCAACCAAGAATTCATTTAATTTGAGTACCCATGACTCTTCAGGCAAATGGTTAGATTTGCAAGTCTGTTCAAAACGTGCCAGGAACGATGAAAGGTCGTCGACGTTCAAGTTGAAAATGGGTAATTTAAAATTGTAGAAGTGTTTAGGTTGGCTGGATGATGATCCATTTTGTGCGTTATTATTCTGGTTTGCATCAGCACTTTGTGCTTGTAATCTTGCTGTCTCCAATTTAATACGCGCCAATTCCATTTCTTGTTGTAAAATAATTTCCTCTCGTTTCAATTTATTCTCTTCTTCCTGTTTGGCGATTGT
This sequence comes from Oreohelix idahoensis, assembly GCA_024509875.1. Lineage (NCBI taxonomy): Eukaryota > Metazoa > Mollusca > Gastropoda > Stylommatophora > Oreohelicidae > Oreohelix > Oreohelix idahoensis. The sequence continues at coordinate 38,577 of JAMPIV010010927.1, forward strand.
TCTTTGCTCTTCTCTTTCACGTTGAGCAATCTCTCTCAATCTATTTTCCTTGGCAATTTGCTTCATCTCAAGTTCTGCTTCCTCTTTCTTTAATGCAGCTTTTTTCTCTTCTTCCTCTTTCTTTAATGCAGCTTTTTTCTCTTCTTCCTCTTTCTTTAATGCAGCTTTTTTCTCTTCTTCCTCTTTCTTTAATGCAGCTTTTTTCTCTTCTTCTTTTCTTTCATATTTTTCCAGTTCTGATTCAGCAAACTGACGAAGTTCTTGAGATTTATAACCATATTCACGACCAATCTTAACGAAATGGTCTATAGTAAGCATTTTGACTTTTATCTGTAAGTAATTATTGATAATTACTGATTAAAATAGTCAATAGTAGCTTCAGAGTAATTATTATACTTACTCAACTTAGAAATATTCAATATAAGTAATCACAATAGTACTGAACTTAATGTCTACTGAACTTAATGTCTAAGTTCAACTAATAGACAATATTTTGTAACAATATTGTATCTAAATAATACTATATCATAAATAGTTATGATATCTGTTAAATATAATGTAATTATATCACACAATTAATCTCAATATCCAATAATGTTGGGTATAATTCCTAGTAATTATATTGTTCAATGTACTAAGTCACTCTCTTAGTACCAGAAAAGTATATTAAATAATATACAATGGGTCTATTACCTCAAAGGTAGCTATAAGATTATTTATTTTGTCAATATATATATTATATTATTATGCCCTAGGCATCTATGATAAATTGTAGTGCTACTTTCTTGGACTATCACTGCATAATTATGCAATGTCCCATATTAACCTTAAATTTCAGAAAAAAAAATTAATTAAATTAAATTACAAGTGTATTATTGCATATAATTATCATATTATTAATGTAATATTAATATATATTATGAGGACAGACAAGCAATGATGCAACTAAAGGGTACAAACAATGTCAAGACGCAAACAAGACATTTTCACAATTAAAAATGAATTTATGAACTAAATAAAATAAGCGGAAATGTCACAGACCAAATGAAGGGCAAGGTCTGACCGGAGGTCAACTGAATATTCAAGGTACACACAAAAAAAAAAAAAATGACTGCGAAAAATGATGACGTCACAGGACTCATAACGGACGAAAATTTAATAATCATAAAATAAATGATAGTCAGAGGAGAATGGACGAAATAGTAACGAACATGGTACAGAACTGAATAAAATTATTAACTGAATACGAATAAAATACACCAATTATCTACGGGACAGTACAGCTAACGCAAAATCGTCAAACGATAGCAGATTTGGACAACAAGTCCAATGTCAAACCTCAATGGGGTTTCCAAAGGTGCAATCGTTTAACTGCCCTAAGAAACGACCGAAATTAATTCAGGCATCGTGAGAGCCGCAGAATTTAATTTCAGTTCATCCTCCCTACCTCCCACGATTAGTAACAAATACATACGATGGAAAACAAATTTAACATATATACATGAAAATACATAGACATGCCTGATCAAAGCAAAATGGACTCAGTATTACGGTTTTGCAATGACGACAATTTAAACAGCTAGACTTATCTTTCCCGTTGCTTCGATCAGTGCTATAGGTCGTCAACAGCTAGGCTAATGCCCCTGACTGCCTGCTCCTGTAGTCCATTTCTTGTGTCTGCTTCAAATGACTTATTTTTCCCTTGGTTAGGCTTAAAAGAACGACTTCAGTTTCTCCGATAGTTTCACCTACACGAATTTCAGTGACGTCGCGTTGTTAGGCATTAGACTGAGTTCCACGTCATCTTCAGCTGGATCATGTGATCGAAAACTGATCGTAAATATTTCCTTCGAAAGTCATTCAAAAAAATTTTTTTGTTTTTGGTTGTTTTCTCGTCCCCAGACACCGGGCACCACTGTTGCAAGTGATCTGTTGCAAGGCGTGGTTTGGTTAGCTCTGAACAATGTTCCATGTGATATTAATAAAACAGTTATAAATGTCTGGCCATTGTTTTATCTTCTTGATATTCTTGAGTGATCGTGTATCGTGCCTTCTATGTAAGATTACGCGAATGCAGGGGTGGAAGATTCTGAACAATAATTGAACCTTGGAATACGATTGATGTGACAAGTCGGTTCATAGAGTCCACAAATATTTAATACAGTTTACACGTCAAGACGATTCATGCATGTTGATCACAAAGGTACATATTATAACTTGAAAATATATGGCATAGATATGTAGATATCCTATCAGTCCTTGTCCAATAATCAAATTACTGTATGCAGATTGTCATAGCTGTATGCACGCGCGGTTGGGGTTTTCCAACGGCCGACAGTGAGTCTATGAGTCTGGTAAAATCAAATACTATGGACTGTAATTCATCCTTCCTTAATTTTCACTTTCGTACTGACCTTTAATCATTTCAAATCTTCGTAATAGCAATGGACTGACCCATGTCCGTACTTGCATAAAATATATCTGTATGGCAATACCATGCTCAACATTGGAAGGAAAGTCAGACGCGTCTTAACAGCTTGACGGTCAATGTAAAAAGGGGTCTGGTTTCTTAGTTACCGACTGTGTCCTAAACAACGCTATACACGTCATAATCGATCGTGTATGAAGCGTTCAGTAATTGAAACATCTATCGCAATATATTAAATGTCTTAACCTTTACAATTGCACGTCTGGTAACCTTTAGCAGACGGCGTTAATATCATATACCGTAACAATTACTTGATAGGATTGTTGAAGATTGGAACCCGAAATATAACCACCGTGACTGAGTCCATATCAGGGCTAGCACAGGACTAATAACAATTCTTTTCAGGACTACCAACAATCATTATCAGGGCTTATTCAATCTGTCTTCAAGTTACTGCACTTTACAGAGCTAACGTGTCAGGCAGGGGGATACTATAACCTCATACCATATATGTGTGTACATATTATTTTGTATTATTTGATTTTATAAAATGTTCCACAGTAGACACCTGTCTTGTCACTGATCCATAATCATGCATTTTCACGCATACATCTGAAAACAAATTCATCTCACCTACAATAGGAATGTGGTAATTGTTATCCACAAATAGCCACATATCCTACAATTATCTGCAGGTTCATACTTGTCAACCAAAAGTCAGAGGTCAATGATCAAGAATTGCTCGATGATCAATGCGAATCGCCCCGGCAGTGTCTGGATTGGTAGAAGCAAGACCTACTGAAGCTGTACATCTCATATGAACACTGATTAACCTAACAGATGAGTGATATTTGTGACAATCGTGCAACCAAGAAGTGATAACGGTCAAGCAGAGTTTTGTGATGACAATTTGCGTGATAAACTAGTGAAAGTTATAAAGTGAATAAGACAGTGAAGAAGTCTATTACCCAACTAATTGGAAGAGTCTAAAGAAATGACATTTTAGTTTAACTTGTAAAAACTGTAATTGATTTCGCCAATTTGGTTTTGTATAAATATAACTGTTGTATCACCAGTCACACCCAATCACCACAATTAGATAGATGTAAATAAAGAGGATATAAATTGTATTCACCAGCTTTATTCATTCAATATAGTTGATACTGAGTTTGGTTGAATTTTTATTAATATCACAGGTGGTCACATAGCGGAGGTGGCGCAGTAAGGTCTGACTGTTCTCTGAATATTTTCAGTCCAGATACTTTCACAGCCGTGACTATCGAGTGATACCAGTGTACTTCTCTGTCACTGGGACCTCACACATTCTGGAGAGAATACTATTTCTACTCTAGCATTATCATCTCACACACATAAAACCTTCCGCTACAGTGGGGGCTCGATCGCGGGATATTCTCGTATATCCTGAGCCATCCTCTATCTAATACATCTATCTTTAGTCTATCTTGGGCCACCAATAGAGAAAAAAAATAATAAATAAAAAAAAAAAAAAAAAAAAATTTTTTTGTAAATTCTAGAATAAGATTTTTTTTCTCAGTAACAGTACCTTAGAGTACTCAGTAAATATTGACTATCACAAGGTTGCACGATTAATTGTGTTGTCCATTTGATAATTATTTTGAGTAAGTTTAGGTAAGTTTTCATACCCTACTTAACTTAATATAATGGCTGACTTAGTGAAGTTCAGAACTGCGATCATGCAAATGGGAAAAGAGCTGGGCTTGACAGGTGATGCTCTCATCCAGTATGTCACAACTGAAGTGGACAAACATATGGATAGAGAGGAAAGGAAGCTGCAAGCAGAAGCTGAGAGAGAAGCCAAAAGACTAGAAGCTGAGAGAGAAGCCAAAAGAATGGAAGCTGAAGAAAAGAGGCTGCTGTTGGAAGTTGAGGCTCAAGCCAAGAAATTGGAGGCTGAAGAAAGGAAGCTACAAGCTGATAGAGACCATGAACTGAGATTAAAAGAGCTTGAAATACAGGCAGCGGCTACAACTAATGGTAGTAGGTCATCTCATTCGGATACCAGCGCCAGCCAAAGCACCTCCAATGGAGCTATGAACTTCCACTTGGACCCATTTGTGGAGAAAGAAGAGGGAATAGAGGATTACCTTGATAGATATGAACGATTGGCCACTACTTATGGCCTAGAAAAAGAAAAGTGGAATTTGAAGTTGTCACAGGGATTGAGAGGTGTATCTTATAACGTCTACTTGAAGATGCAAAAAGAAGATCAGGAAAATTATGAAGCCTTGAAACAAGCATTGTTGGTGCGTTATGAACAAAACGCAGAAGCTTATAGAATGCGATTTAGAACTGCTAAGCTCCAGACAGGAGAAACGTATCAGCAGTTTTCAGCAAGGTTGGAAAGTTACTTGCTGAGGTGGTGTCAGTTAGGAAACTTCAATCAGGATTTTGAAGGGATCAAGGAGATGATGTTGATAGAACAACTCCTGGAGTCCATGTCTCCTGAGACGAAGACATTCCTAGTAGAACATAAAAGAGAGAGATTAGATGAAATAATCATCTATGCAGAAAGTCACAAACTGGCTCACCCCCTGACTCAAGGAAACAAGAGGAAGCAGGGAGATAGTTTCAAGTCACCTCAAAACCAAAACGAGTTTGAACAAAAGGACAATACAACCAAGAACAACCAAAGATATGACTACAAAGACAAGAACCCTCCAGGATATAACAATAAACCCTCACGAAGGGAAGAAAAATGGTGTAAGTTCTGCAAAATGAACAACCACAACACTGATAATTGTGGAAGGAAAAAACCTCTTCATCATGCTGCATGCTTACAGGTGAGGACTTCTGATAGGAAGGAACTGACGGTGATTCAGAATAGCCTCCATCACCCACCTACACAGGAGATAGTGACTGTGAATGGCAAACAAGTCACAGGAATGTATGACACAGGTTTGTCCTATGACGCAGTCGTGTGTGCATCTCTGGTGCGCCCTGAACAAATCACCACAGAAACAGTAGATATTCAAGGGCCACTAAAGGGAGCATTACCCCTAACTTTACCCATAGCAAAGATTCATGTCAGTTGTCGCTATGTGGAAGGGGAGATAAATGCAGCAGTGTTAGATGATCCCTTTTACCCCCTGATGTTGGGGCGTAGATATGTTTTCTTGGGAAACCCGGTAAAACCTGTGGTTATGGCAGAAATCCAGACCAGGTCTGACTCCAGGAACATAGAGAGGGACACCAAATTAAAATTTGATTCGATTGAGATGAAAAAGGCTCAAGTAGCAGACAGCACATTGAAGCCTTGTTTTGGCAAACTGTCAAAAACACATAACAATCCAATCAAAGGACATTTCTATATGGAACATGGACTCTTGCACAGGAAAGCTGGCAGAGGGACGAACAGTCATGGTCAAATTGTTGTACCATCCACCTATAGAAATAAGGTTATAGGCTGGGGGCACATAACTTTGAGTGAACACCTGGGTAATGGTGCCACAAAACAAAGAATAGCCACCCAGTACTACTGGCCAGGTATTACGGAAGACATCAATCGGTATGTAAATTCCTGTCCAGAGTGCACCCATGTAGATTTAGAAAGTCGACGGAAGAGTCTTCAAAAGTCTACAAGCAAACCAGCCATCATGGGTACTCCCGAGATTTGCACTGGAGGGGAAAGGAAATATCCCACACAGGTTAAATTGCAGTCTGAAACCCATGCGCTGGACAAAAAGAACAAATCACGTAGCCAAAATCAAACACCTACGAATTTGCGAGGGAAAACCGCAACCAACTATCAACGAAAAGAGGGCGGTAAACTTCAAGGGAAACCTACCGACCCCATTTCACCAGCGGTAAGGGCCTGGATGAAAAGCCGAACTGGGAAACGAGAGATAGCAAAGGATGAATCTATATCCAGGAAAACAAAATGTAAGAGCAGATTTTCTTAGTCGACACCCAACTGAGATAGAACGAGAGTAAGAAGAACATTAACTACGGCAAAGCTTACAGTTGTTAGCTGTAGAAATCTACAGCTTAAAAGAGAGGGAGGCTCTGTCGCATGTTACGCATTGCCTAGTTAAATGTTTGAAGACCGAAAAGTGGGACACCAGTGTGCTGACCTGAACAAAGGAATGCAGGGGTATTTTCCTGTGTGTATCTAGGGCAGCCAATTAGAGAAGGGGTTTCCCACGGTCAGATAGAATGACTTCGGCGAGTGTATAAGGAAGAATAAACCGTCCGAAATCATGGTTAGAATTAGACATCGGGAAGGAGAACGGAATGACAGACAAGGATGAGAATGGTCTCCTTTTGACGGGAATATCTTCATTTATGTATAGGTACAAGGAAATCAGAAGGGAGTAAGTAGTTGTGAAGAATTTCGCAAGAATAGTGTCCGTGCATTGAGAAATGCTGTGTTTTTCCTATTTATAATTCAATATATAATCGTTAACACGACAGATATGGGAAAACAACATATGGATATAACGGTCAACTCATGGAGAACGGAAATATATAACTCCAAAGGCTTGAACTGGGTTAGGTGAAATGCACCACGAGACCAAGGTTTGAAACACCTCTAGCACAAACCCCCCGAAGTTACCACTTTTTTGGGAAGTTTGCTGGAGTTGCGAGCCTTGTTTCCTGTACGTCCGGTAGCTGGATATATAAGGGCGGACGGAATGATTTCAAATTCACTTGTACAGCGAAGCAAGACAGAAGGACAACGGCTGGAGAGAGAGGAACGTGCAGAGGCCAATATCTTGTTATTTGCAGCCAGGCAGTTCTGTTACTCCACTAAAGCCAGTCTTTACTGATCTTAATTAGATCCTGCGAGGGTATGTAAAGTTACTATGTAAAATAATACAGTAATTACAACTTTTATTTCAGGATTTGTTTAATCTTTATGTTATGAAAGTATCATGCATATTAATTGATTACTTGATAGGATTGTTGAAGATTGGAACCCGAAATATAACCACCGTGACTGAGTCCATATCAGGGCTAGCACAGGACTAATAACAATTCTTTTCAGGACTACCAACAATCATTATCAGGGCTTATTCAATCTGTCTTCAAGTTACTGCACTTTACAGAGCTAACGTGTCAGGCAGGGGGATACTATAACCTCATACCATATATGTGTGTACATATTATTTTGTATTATTTGATTTTATAAAATGTTCCACAGTAGACACCTGTCTTGTCACTGATCCATAATCATGCATTTTCACGCATACATCTGAAAACAAATTCATCTCACCTACAATAGGAATGTGGTAATTGTTATCCACAAATAGCCACATATCCTACAATTATCTGCAGGTTCATACTTGTCAACCAAAAGTCAGAGGTCAATGATCAAGAATTGCTCGATGATCAATGCGAATCGCCCCGGCAGTGTCTGGATTGGTAGAAGCAAGACCTACTGAAGCTGTACATCTCATATGAACACTGATTAACCTAACAGATGAGTGATATTTGTGACAATCGTGCAACCAAGAAGTGATAACGGTCAAGCAGAGTTTTGTGATGACAATTTGCGTGATAAACTAGTGAAAGTTATAAAGTGAATAAGACAGTGAAGAAGTCTATTACCCAACTAATTGGAAGAGTCTAAAGAAATGACATTTTAGTTTAACTTGTAAAAACTGTAATTGATTTCGCCAATTTGGTTTTGTATAAATATAACTGTTGTATCACCAGTCACACCCAATCACCACAATTAGATAGATGTAAATAAAGAGGATATAAATTGTATTCACCAGCTTTATTCATTCAATATAGTTGATACTGAGTTTGGTTGAATTTTTATTAATATCACAGGTGGTCACATAGCGGAGGTGGCGCAGTAAGGTCTGACTGTTCTCTGAATATTTTCAGTCCAGATACTTTCACAGCCGTGACTATCGAGTGATACCAGTGTACTTCTCTGTCACTGGGACCTCACACATTCTGGAGAGAATACTATTTCTACTCTAGCATTATCATCTCACACACATAAAACCTTCCGCTACAGTAGGAACCTGTTTTTCTTCACTGTCTATTCTGTAACATATTGCTAACCTTTGACCTTTTGGGTTATTAACTTTTTGGATTATTTTCCTCATTAAGGGGAGGCACATTTATTATGTTATTTTCATATATACGTAACTCTAATCTGATTTTATTTTATTTGATCTTTCTTTAGATATTTGATGTTGTCAATTTTAATGATAATAAACAATAAAGACAACTTACTTTGTGTGTTGGTCAGACCCATACCCAATTAACCTTCTTTTCATGTTTGTGTGTCTTGTGGTCACATAGCTGTGTGTGTGTGTGTGTGTGTGTGTGTGTGTGTGTGTGTGTGTGTGTGTGTGTGTGTGTGTGTGTGTGTGTGTGTGTGTGTGTGTGTGTGTGTGTGTGTGTGTGTGTGTGTGTGTGTGTGTGTGTGTGTGTGTAGTTAAACTCATATTTATGAGTATAGGGAGGGAAAGATTGTCTTGTACTAAATTAAAGTCGTATTTATAGGATGGAATAGAGAAACTCATTCCATTGACATATCTTTTCCTTCAACTATCACCTGTGAAAATCTATTTCTCACACCTTTATTTCTCACGTACTATCACCATCCGCTCTAATCAGAAGGACCATAAATAACTCTCAAACCTATCCGTACGACATGTGTGTGTACGTGTGTATATTCTTCTTCTTCTTCTTCGTACACTCTCAGACGTCCACTTGAATGTTCTCAAAGAAAGCAGTAGTCAGTTTGAGGCTATTTGAATCCCCGTAAAGCTTTTCCACGAAAGGAGCTGGCGTCGGCCATATGCACTTTCTCTGTACCACATATAAGGGGCAACTTTGAAGCAGATGTTCAGCAGTCATTTTATCAGTGCCACAGTTACCCTGATCGGTAGTTCCTATCTTTAGCTTGTTGAATAGATGGTATCTCAATCTGTTGTGGCCAGTGCGGAGTCTGAAGATTATCACTTGTTCTCTTCTGTGGAGCTGGTAGTAAGCATCATTCTGTGTGTGCCCTGGATGTTCTACATTCCATTTGTTTCTGTAACTGATTCTGATAAAACTCTTTGCCTTCTCAAAAGTTATGCTTGCATCAGGCTGAGGTAGATGTGAACCTTCTTTTGCCATTCTGTCAGCCTCTTCATTGCCGGCGATGTTACAATGAGATGGGATCCACTGGATCACAACACTTTTGAATCGTTGACAAAGTTTGTGGAGCACTACTCTGAGATCATCCAGGTCTGTATTATTTTGTCTTTTCAACGTTGCAATTACTGACTGTGCATCAGTAAAGAAAGCAACTTGTCTCTCTGCCGTTTCTTCTGTCAATATAACCTCTGCTGCAGTTTTCAAGGCGTCTGCCTCTGCTCTGAAGTTGCTGGAGAATCGTCCTGTCGCCACTGACAGCCTTTTTTCTGCACCAGTGCTAAAGGTCAGAAAGACACCCCCACCTCCATTTTCTGTTGCATTTGTTGCTGATCCATCTGTGTATGCATGGGTCCAGGTGTTGCGTGGATAATGTTTCCCTATGTATTTTGTCGCTATGGATTTTCTATCAGTTGCAGTTTGGCTCTTTTTACTTTCAATTCCAGGAATGTTTTCTATCATTTTAGGGAAACGATTTTGTTTCCAAACTGGAAGCTTGTGTGCAGTGTAGATGGGTTTAACAGTGGATATTTCATCTATGGATACTGCTCTCATTTGTGGTTTGGTTGATTATACAAAATTACTTCGTTTGAGTCTTTGCCTTCTAAGAGCATTTATTCTATGGCACATTGGGTGGTCTGTTAGTCTTTTGAATTTTTCGGCCTGTTGTTGAGCCCTGTAGTCTCTTCTATCTGTCATTGGCTGGAGGCATGTAATCTTTTCGAGTTCTTTTATAGGTGTTGACTTCATGCCTCCCGTTATGATTCTCATTGCTTGATTTTGGAGTCTGCTAATTTTATCGAAGTTTGTCTTAGCTGCTGTTGCCTATGCTGGCATGCCATATTCAAGAACTGGCCTCACTCGCCCTGTGTACAACGTCTTAAGCACTTTCTCATCTGCACCCCAAGTTGTTCCAGCAAGTTTTTTCATAATTGCCATTCTTTGTCTTGCTCTCATTCGATTTCTGTCAACCTGTTTTTTCCAAGTCAGACGGCGATCAAAAATAATGCCTAGGTAGTTCGGATTTTCATTTAAATGAAGATTTACTCCGTTTAGTACTAGTTTGAAGCTCTGAGGTCTAGTTGAGAGGGAAAATACAGTGTACGTTGTTTTCTCTTCATTAATCTTCATGAGCCATGTTTTGGCCCACTCTTCCAGTGATGTTAGTGCTTGCTGCATCAGAATGTTTGCAGTAGTGATACGTTCTTCAGAGATCCACAACGCTAAGTCATCTGCAAAGGAAGCATTGTGTGCTATTTGTTGAATATTGTCAGTTATGTCATTTATGTATGCAAGGAACAGTGTAGGTGACAGGACTCCCCCTTGTGGGACACCCTGCTCTAATATAAACTTTTTACTAGTCTGTCCTTGCAGCTGTACTCTGGCGGTTCTATTTTCCAGGTAGTGACCAATCCATTTGTACATTCGCCCACATACACCACTTCTCTGCAGTTTGACTTTCAATCCTTCTTTCCATACTGTATCGAAAGCTTTTTCTAAATCTACCCAAACCACTAGCGTGTGTTTTTTTTCGTGGAAGGCATCTTCGATTTCCTGAGCTATATATGTGATTTGATCCTCAGTGGATCTGTGTTGTCTGAATCCTGCTTGTTGATGGTTTAACAGGTGTTTGCTTTCCAGGTGCCACATCAGTCTGGTATTTATCATGCGCTCCATCAGTTTTCCTACACAGCTTAGTAGGCTGATCGGTCTGTAACCATTTGGTTCTTTCGGGTCCTTGTCTTTCTTTGGTACGAGTGTATATGACTTTTATCTGTATTTCAATTTGACCTTTCATTTTAATAATGCACGTGATGTTTGTAATATTTTGTAAAAAGCAATTACATATATATATATATATAATAACAACAGGCTTGCTCCGCTAGGGGACGACCACAACAATACTGGCTGACATAAGGAATCAACACCTTGTACACGTCTTTCCCTTTAATGAGTAAACGCACACAGTATAGCCATACACAGCTAACAAACGTATGAAAAACATATCAATGCCAGAGAAACTTGCGTAGAATAATTTTATCTACTAGCCCGCTAGACGGGCAATAACGACATGGCGGCCACTATAAACTGGCACGCTCTTCTCAGCAAGAATGCTGGCAAGGGAAAAACTATGTACGTCCTCACTCGGACGCGGCTAGACCAAGAATGGTTTCTTGGCGCCTAATAATTCACGCTTTCGCTCATCACATGACTTGCGGGTAGTTATCCCAATGTTGCCAAAACTCAGTGTTGTCAGTCTGATATTTCGTCACAGCGAAATAGCGCCGTGACATCCACCCCACCCCCTTAAGAAAGAAAACGTAGTTTTCTTCCACCGGAGGAGCTTCGCCCGACCCTCTTCGGAGTATGGACGAACCTATACCATCATAGCTTCTCCTCATCGAACTAGAGAATGCCATAGATTTCCACCACCATTGTCGTTCCTGCCTTCTCCATCTATCTACACAACACAACCTGAGAATGGCGTAAGTTATCCACGGTTCTGGCAGCCGTGAAAAATAACAACGGTTGTCCACTCCTGGTCACCAAAAACACAAAGCATAATACCTTTATATATACTCTAATATATACACCCATACTAGTAGAAAATCTCATAACATCAACAGTAGTTAGTAACATGGTGTAGATATCCATTACATTCGATTGTAGAGCAACATTGCCTTTATGGCACCATGATACATCCATTACAAAGCATGACCTAGTATAGTATCAACATGATCTTTACAGAATATAAAACACCTCTACTGTGGTTGCAATTCATTGCTACTCGCTATTACATGTAAAACACCTCCTCAGTTCTCCTCATTACATAATAAAGTCGTACAGAGCAACTTATATTCATCAGAATAGTACTGATTGCGTGGGTCAGACTCCACTGTTCGGTTCGCTTTAACCGAAACACTCTACTTGTAATTACACGCGAAACCAATACTTATCCCTAGCTTATTGCTGGACTATCAGCAGGTGGTTACGAAGCAACAACATGTGTTTCCACCTGACTGCATCACGCGCACCCCACCTATTCGCGAAAGCACTCGTGCGACTATGGTGTTGTCGCGCAATGACAATACCTCCGCAAATATAACCGGCGCGACCCCATTAAACACTCGTCTGAGTGTGCACCAACTAGCACTCAGGGGGACATTGCGATCACCAGCTATCGCGCCTTCGTATCTGCATCTACTGCTTCCGTTCATGTCACTTGGCACTTGCCGCGAGCCCCGTCTCCGATGTACTTTCTTGTCAGGTGGTGATACGTCGACCACCTGATCATCCGCCTCTGGACTTTGGTGTTGCTGAGCCTCTGCTCCAGCCACACCCATGGCATTATGCACCCACAGTACATTGCCGACGATCAAATCGGCAATTGGGTCCTCGAGGACTAACGCGTTCACTCTACCCGACAGGAACGGGGTGTCCACATTAATACACGCCTGGGGGTAAGACTCCACTTTGCCCCCGAATGTAGTACACTTTGCAGTTTTGCCTGTAAGGCAGGAGTCGTCGATACACGACCGACGCACTCCGATTGGGGTACATTCCGTGCCCCTCAACACGGAGACTGGTTTCTTCTCCACCAAACCTTTGTGGAGAGCCACATTGCCAGTCTCATGGACCGCCGACAGGCATGGTGCCACATGCCCGCAGTGAAGCACTATATTCTCGTTCGCATGGAACAGAGGATGACACCCCACACAGTACTCGCTGTTGACTGTGTCCAACACAAACGCGGAATTCGCGTGTTCGATTGGAGTAGGACACCTGTCAGCGCAATGATTATTGCCACCACTATTGGTACACAGGCGCTCCCTCTTCGACTCATCGCGTGGACTCTTGCTAGGGCTTTTAGCTTGTGATGACCGCGCATCGGAGTCGGAAGATCGACTCTCTGAGGAACCACTCCTCTGCTTGGTATGTTTTGTTTTATACTAAAACCGATCCTCGTCCCACGACTCCTCGAAGGGTACATGCTTTCGAGCTTGGCACTCTCTTCCGTCGCTATCATTTTTAAATTGTCGGTTCTGCCAGTTCGAGCGGCCATTCCGATGGGATCGGAAGTTCCAATAATTTCCTCTGCGTGGCTGATAGGGAGTGGAGGACCTATCGTCCTTTTGCTCTTGGCCCCTGTCTGCACCACCTGACTGGTTTCGCCATGGTTGTCGCTGGACTTTGCCGACGCTTGCAACTAAGTCGTCTGACAGACCCGACTTCTGAATGGGTTTGCCCGGATGGGCAAGGACATAATGGTACCCCAATTGGGCCATGGACTCAATGTCTTTTGGCTGGCGCTCCTGGAAAAACGCCACCAACTCAGTTGAGCACGACGACAACACTTTGTCCCGTAGCACCAAGTCTAGCAAGCCATCGTAGTCCTTATTTATCCCCTCCATCTCGATCCATCTGTTAAGCAGAAGTTTTATCTTCGAGATAAAGTCCTCGAAGTCTTGGTCTGTACTTGGCATCGCGTTTCTAAAACGCGTCCGGTACCCGTCAAGCGTCAGACGGAACTTCCGGAGCAACCTTTCCTTTACTTTGTCGTAATCGGCCCTTTCTTCTAGCGGGAGGCTATAGAAAGTCTCCATCGCAGGCCCCACTAGCAATGTAGATAACAGAGATGGCCACTGATCTCTGTCAGCCTTCCAGGCCACGCGTTCGGCCTCGAATCTCTCAAGGAAAAAACCTAAACTGTCGATTTTATCATTAAAATTCGGCAGACGCAGCCTAAAGGGACGATGAGACCCCCCAGGAGTTGAGTTCTGACCACTCGCACTCACCTCTTATCTCTTTAATTGTATTTCCTTATCCATCTTCTTCTTTTCCAGAGCTATTCTTATTCTCTCATTCTTTAATTCTAACTCTCGTTCCAACTTCTTTTCTTGTACTTCACGTTCCATCTTCTTTTCTTGTAACTCAAACTCTCTTCTTTTGAGCTCTAACTCTTCAGCACGAGCATCTCTTAAGGCATTCTGGTTCTCATGTGATTGGAATTCTGCCTTGGCTTAATCCAACAATTCTTTTCCTGTGTATCCAGCTTCCTTGCCTAACCGCATGAAACTATCATAGTCCATGATGTACACTCGTACTACTCAATATTACGTCACTGTGCAACTGCTCACTACCATGTACCCTACACCACCTCGCTTATATGAACAGATACCTCACTTCTTACAAGGTCTGCAGTAATGATATGTAAATAGTAATATCACTTCTCAAATTTACATATATATGCATGTAAGTATAACCAACCTCACCTCTCACTGTATACACATAATCCACTTTACCTCTTATTGTATAATTATAATCTTACTTTGCCACTTGGCTACTGTCTCCTTACTCTATAGATTTGGTCCTTCCGACCACTTAGTCTCTGTGATACAACTCAAAGACTCTTACTATAATCGACAGATACTACCTCTTAGTGCCATGACACCACTGTACCAAGTGTGACAATAAATCAGCTTTTACTCCATAGTCTGTCACTGGCACCCACACTGGTGCTGTACTCTGAAAAATTTAATTCTTAATATTCTATCTAATATAAATGTTTCCACTGGCAAAATGAACACTCCACAGATGAAAAGACACACACTAAACACTACGATAAATTCCAGTCACCAGGAAAAGATGACAGACCAGATCAGAGCAGAGATAGATTAATATATACAAAACCTGACTGACAACGAATGAAAACAAGGGATACCTGTTAACGTATTTACAAGATAGCAAGAAGAAACGAGAGAACACACTACTTAAACGCACCAAAAGAATTACAGAATGTACAAGACAATGTAAATACAAACTATACCGGTACAATTAACACCAACAGGGCTTAGAATGTTAAGTAGGGCAGTCGCAGGAAACACCTCTGCCTTACTCCACCACTAAACATACACAGACTCACCCTAGAAGAAATCAGTCTAATCCACTCCTTTCCCACAAGTAAGAAGAGAATGAATTAACTCACCACCCGTCCATCCTTAAACTCACAAATATAACACTAACCACAGCAGACTAAACAACAACTACACATAACAATGAAGTGCTGAGAGCAATCACTTTCTCTAGCCACCACCTTAATCACACCAATCAAAATAAACTAATTAATATATAAACAAAATTATTGCCATACCATATCCAAAATTTATTATATTATACTACTGGACAAAAGTTAAGGGCCACCATTCAGTTTAGACAAGGTTTATATAATTGATTGGCAAACTGTAAAGACAAATGAAAATGTAATTAAAACTGAGCTCAGAGAAATGTGTATACATTTCTGTGTGCACTAGGTTAATTATTTTTTAAATGTCCAAAAACTGGGTCACTTTAACCAGCACGTGAAAATTGCCATTCGTGCTGCAAAAACTCGTGGTTTTTGCAACACGCCCCACTAGTTTAAAAGGTGAAAAAGTGAGTTGAATTTGAATGCACGTGGAAAATGATCATCGGTAAAGTGTTCACCGTTGGTATGCAATAAATCAGTATGACAAGTGGTCGAAATGATCACTGCATTAGCCATGCCACCAAGGAGAAGTCTAAGCACTGTAGACTGTGGTCGAGCTATGGCATGGATTCAGGATGGTCAATCTGTTCGCCATGTTGCAAGATGTTTAGCAGTGTCCCACTCTACCATTCAGAGACTTCTTGAGAGATTTCAAGCTACCAGACATTTGGAAAATCGACCCTGCTCACGGAGAATTATACAAACCTTGTCTAAACTGAATGGCGGCCCTTAACTTTTGTCCAGTAGTATATACCTTGTATAATAATAGAGACCCAAAGAAATAGGAATTTATAGTAAAAGATCCAACCTAACTAACTAACCCCATATAAACATACAGACTAAGTTTCTAACAAGAAAGCGAGAACAAAGAACACAACAAAAGGAAAGAACAACAACAACAAACTAATAAGCACACCACAAGAAACAGACGTAGAGCAGAACAAAACTTGTTGGTAACCTAACAAGACCCCGACACAACTATCCCACTACTCTAGAGAACCAGACTGAACGATCTGTAGTATCAGGTTGATGGACAGAAATGGAACTTTTGGAGAAAAGAAAATAGCATTTACTGGAAAAGCCAGAAGAACATAAATATAACAAATCATACAAAGATTTACAAACAAAACTTAACTAATGGTCCAGCTTGACCAAGTAGTTCCTCTGCACCGATGATGCAGAAGACGACAGAACAAACGGGACTCCACACACTTGAACAGTTCAACAAAGTTATCCACTGTGTTGTCCCGAATATCCGGACTGAATATCCAGAATACTGTTCAGAAAACCATTCTTCGTAAGTCTGTGTGCCAGAAAATACAAATATGTCCTTTGGCACTATGATACGCAAGTGTCCACACCAAGTTCACTTCACAGTTCGTAAATTTCCAGGGTCACGACAGAGGCGTTGGTAGGCACCCACTGGACAGGCACAACAGTGAAGTAAGGTCACAACAAAGAAGATCTCCAAACTAGAGGAGTTCCACATGTTCTGAGCTAACTCTGCCACTATTGACGTTCTTACAATCCACACAATTTTACAAACTAACTTCCCTCCTGACACAGTGTGTCACTTGGGCCAAACTATACCAAACTTGAAATCTATCTCCCGCCTGACACCATTAGTCATTTGGGACAATCTATACCAGACAATAATGACACCTTAATCTCCGCTGCTCCAACTGGATCACTCCCACTAAACCACAAAGTATACCTTTCAATACCTTAAACTGTAATGGCAGAAGCCAGCTGCACCTTTATTCTATTACTTTTGACACATCTACCAACACTACATGCCAGCCTAGTACCAAAATTAACTTGTAACACCGTGTCGGAGACACTGACTGTACAATATTCACAGAACTGAAAAAAGCTAATCTTTCACTGTGACGCTGTGACCTGTTACTAAACTAGGTCACCTACTTTTAGCGAGGTCACTCGACCGTAACAGCTCACTGCACAATAGCTAACCAAAACACACCGGCATGAACACTGTCACTAAAGGCGTAAAGATAATGCTATTATCACTATCTGTCTATCTGTGTGCATAACTTCTGACATTTATAATGAAAATGAGGCACTACGGCCTTTTGGATGCAGCCCTTATCTGTCCCATATAATCTATAGCCTACGGTAGACACCGTTTAGACGATGTTCCCAGTTGTCAGAACCAAACTATATGCTGTGGATTTATAACAATATTACTAATACTGATAATAACAACAGGCTCGCTCCACTAGGAGACGACCACAACAATACTGGCTGACATAAGGAATCAACACCTTGTACACGTCTTTCCCTTTAATGAGTAAACGCACACAGTATAGCAATACACGGCTAACAAACGTATGAAAAACATGTATCAATGCCAGAGAAACTTGCGTAGAATAATTTTATCTACTAGCCTCATGCAACACAATATGACGGCCCTATACAAGCAATACACTGAATACCGCTCACCATGGCGGCCACCATCTATAACAATGAAAATCACTTTAACTCAGTGACAACTTACAATCTGCGGTATGTGGACACTGTCACAAGATAATACACAAATCTAGGATTACACAATATGGTCCACTTAATCCGCAATAAGGCAAAATCTTAGAATACACCTCCCATGGCACGCTCTTCTCAGCAAGAATGCTGGCAAGGGAAAAACTATGTACGTCCTCACTCGGACGCGGCTAGACCAAGAATGGTTTTTTGGCGCTTAATAATTCCCGCTTCCACTCATCACATGACTTGCGGGTAGTTATCCCAATGTTGCCAAAACTCAGTGTTGCCAGTCTAATATTTCGTCACAGCGAAATAGCGCCGTGACAATATATATATATATATATATTTGTATGTTAGAATTTTTCATCCTCTTTTTTTTTTGTATGTCCGCAGAGAGAAGCCTGCTTTAAATTTTTATAATTATTTTATTGTTATATACTTATTATTATTAGACCTATAATCTTTATTTTTAAATTTTGAATCTTTATCCTTTTTTCTTTTTTTCCCTTCCCTTGTTAATCAACACTATCTTTAAAAAAAAATTAATAAATAAATAACAAATTATGTATGTATATGGTTAAACATATGTGTACCCAGTACGTACATACTGCTTCCTTTTCTTCACACTTTTTTTGACCTCGGTTTTATACATACCAAAGCCTTTGGTTTTGAATATATAAACTCATACATTTGGGTATGCATGTGTACAAACGTACTTGCGAGAACAGAGGAGTCTTCATTTGCTATGTAATTTTTGTCTCATGTTCCTTGTTGTAAAATGTACATATTATGTAAACTGAAAAACAATGCAAATAAAGACCCCAAAAAAAAAAAATAAACTTTGCTCAAGTCAACAGCAGACCGTGTGGTCTTTGCTCAGAATACGTGGGTGTCCACAAAACTGAGTTGGAAAGAAACGTTAATGCTGACCCTGGCCGTTCGCGCCAGTTTCTAAATCTATGGAGCGCTGTGACACGTTGAAGATTTACAAGCAACAGTGTCCGACAACGTAATTACGGGACAGTCACGAATGCCAGAATTGAAAGTCGTCAAATAGCGGTCGTTGTAAATAGTGGCAGTGGAAAATCGGGTTAAGGGTGCATAAGTGTGTATATGAGTGTGAGCGTGTGAGCGTGTGAGCATGTGTTTGTGTGAGCGTGTGAGCGTGTGTGTGTGTGTGAGCGTGTGTGATCGTGTGTGAGCGTGTGTGCGTGTGCGTGTGCGTGTGCGTGTGCGTGTGTGTGTGTGTGTGTGTGTGCGTGCGTGCGCGCGCGCGATGGAAACTTTATTTTCCACTGATAATATTTCACAAACCGGGAAAATCCTATTCTTTAACATTATTGAGGCCAAATTTAATTTTGCTATATTCATCTAGAGAAATTGAATAAGTAAGCCTAATAACATATAGGTGCAAGTATGTGTGTGTGAACGAATATATAGTTTTTGCGTGTATGTGTGTCAATGAAAGTGTAAGTTTGAGTATTTATAGGTAATATGCAATGTACTCTCCTTGTATTTCATTTTACTAAATGCACATGGTTTTGTATAATTGAAAAAAAAATACACCATACGTAATCCAAAAAAAAAAAAAAAAAAAAAATTTCCGCTAAGATGTGTCTCCCGTTTTTCCCACTGTTATCACTAAATGAAAAAGAGTGTGCACCATAATTCCAACAAAAACAAAAAAAAAGGTGTAGAGTTTTATATTTCCTTTATTCAACACTATCATAACAAACATTTGCAATATATAACTTTTAGAGTACAAGAAAGAGTGTGTTAATGAGTGTGTGCAAGGAATGAACGTTTGTTTTTTTTAAAACAGCTGCTCATTGTATTTTCATTTTTATACTTATATTCATGCTATTGTCAATGTTTCAATGCATATGTCTTTGTAAATTTCCACAGAATGTGAATAAAGTCAGTCATATCCTTTCTGAACCATCAGCCTGAGTCATGCAATTAAAACTCTGCTCAAAATAATACAGTAACGAATAAAAGGTAAGTAGACAGCAAAGTCCAAGAAGAGCAGTTTGGTTTTAGACGGAACAAGAGAGGCAATATTGTGACTAAGAATATTAGCAGAAAAGTATACAGAGGTTCAAAAAAGTATATCCATGTGCTTCATTGACTATAAGAAGGCTTTTGACAGAGTTCATCACGAGAAAATAATTGAATAATTGACATAGGTATTGATGGACAAGAATACTCAGTAACCTTTATTGGGAGCAAACTGCTACAGTAAGATCTGGAAGGAATTATTTACCATACATCAACATACAAGAAGGTTTTTAGACAAGGTTGTGTGCTGTACCCGTGCCTATTTAATCTATACACCGAAAAAATTTTCAAACAGCTAACATATTTTGGCCATATGAAAAGACGTAACACCTTGCTAACGACCATAGTGGAATGCCGAGCTGAAGGCAAACGTGCAATACGAAGGCAGCGCTATAATTGAGAAGATAGCATCAAGAGATGGACAGGAAAGAACTATCAAGGCAAGAGACGGAAGGCGCTGCAGATTCATTGCTGCTGACCTTCGTGTGGAGATGGCAGCAGGTGATGATGGTGATGATAAAAGACAAGTGGTGTCTCTGACAGTGTTAAACCGCGACATGATGGGAGATAACAGACTCTGAGCTCGTTAGTATTGTCAAGGGAGGTAAACAATCCATTTTTAATTAACCAAGGGAAAATAAAAATAATAAAAAAGTATTATTAATTTTATATTGTAACGTTTTAAAATGTTTTCCGTGCTTTATATTAAGTAAACATATTTAAATAAATACCAAGCATTATGCATGACATAAAGAGATGCAATTTATCATTATTTTGGTTTAATAACTAAAGAAATAACAATGGTAGCTAGTTAAATTTTTTCAGCTTGTCTTACGTTTTAGTATTAGAACTAGTCTTTCAGCTCACACTTTTAATGAGTAATCGAACGTCAGAAAGATTACCCTTACAAACTACGGTTCAAAGAGGTGAATGCACCTAAACAAACTCTTTGTCAGATAACCGATCACACATCGCTTCCTGCCTTTTGGCTAAGATCAAAGTGTCTTAGCCAGGGCCGGGATCAACACAATTCACACATTCTACTAAATGAAGTCAATAGACCTCACTTTGAGCCCCAGACGGGGTTTTAAAAAAAAACACAAAATTATGGTAACAGTGCCTGGACGGCGAACAGTGTGCCGTCACTGTGGTGAGTCACTGGGCTAACCACTACCCGAAAAGACCAGGAAAAGATCTCAGCACAAAGTGGCCAAGACTACAAACGAACTGTACGGAGCCCGCTAAGAGCAACGACGAAGAATCCACAGAGCCTTTGACCACGGAGGATGGGTGGAAAGTAGTTTTCTATTCCGACTCCCGGAACAAGAGGCAGCGACGACATTCAGCCCCCGGCAGTCCTGGTGATGGAACAAGTACCAGTACAGAAATGGAAAACAACAAAACACCATTACATCCCATGACACCAAGAAAAATAATCCAGCGAGTAGCAAGACCCAAGACCCATGAGAAGACAAACAACGATAGATCAACACAAGAAACTGCGATTCCAGACACCGTAGCCCAACCCAACCAAGCAGATTCAAGTCAGACTACCACTCTAACACAGGACCTGGAAGACAACACAAACTACACATCAGCGACCAGATCAACTACCAGACTCGTAATAGACCTAGAAGACTGTGGAAATACTTGCTACAACAACCAAGAAAGACACTAAGACCAATCTGACAACGGTATGTAATATATACCACAATGTCATTACAAACATATCCTTTTTATTCATTCCATATTAGACGTGTAAAATGGCAGACGAAATTTTGATAATTAGTGTAAATGTTAGTGGCCTTCGCTCAAAACTACATCACATCATAACACTTATACATAAACACAAGCCAGACTTTATACTTTTGCAGGAACATGCATTACAAATCACATCCCAGTTAGGACTACAACACTCATGCTTTAGTTTAGCCATACACAACACAGGATCAGGAACAGCTATACTACAAACGTCAGACAGATGGGAAATACTTAGGACAAACCGAGACAATGAGGGCAAGATAACCATCGCTCAAGTAGGAAACAACATACACGGTAGTGAATATACACGCTCCAGCAAACTACTACCACCAACCACAATTTTACGAAAATATAGACAACTTACTCACTCAGTCATACAGAGGACATAATATTATATTAGGAGGCGATTTTAACTGCGTTTTGACAGATATGGACGTTGTTGGCGGAGTAGTTAGAACACAGATAAGGAAAGCAAACAGAGAAGACGCACACACACTAGACATAATACAAACTCCAATGGATACGCACAGCTTATTAGATGCCTACAGACACACACACCCCCACAGTATTGAAACAACGCATGCACACACCGCACACAACAGAGCTGCACGATTAGGCAGAATCTATGTGCCCTCAACACACCAGATAATTCAAGCAAAACACTTGCCAGAAGCTCTCAATTTCACAGATCACAAAGCAGTACTCGCAGCCATTAGCACTAAACAAGCAAGCACGCATTCCAAACGTTCTCCACACTGGAAATTCAACAACACTTTGCTCCAAAACAAAACATACGTAGAGCACATGACCAAACTAATTCTTACATACACAAGCGACATACCAATAGAGCATATTCAAGAACACTGGGAAACACTTAAAAGCACCATACGCGAACTAACACAGCTAATGTCTCCATCATAAACAGACACCGCATACAACAAGAGACATTGATAGAAAAAGCTAAACAACTAACAAAGCAAACAGACAAAAACTCTCCTTCCATTCTCACGCTACAAAATGAACTAGAACAATATAAACACCACAGGTTCCAAGGAGCCCTATTACGGACAAAACTCAACACAGTCACACAAGAGACTCCCAGCAAACAATACATGGCGATAAAACAAAATAAACAACGCTGTAGGCAGATAGTCCAAATAGTGGATTTAGAAGGGACCACACAGACAGAAACACAACACACAGTGCAGGCTTTCGAAAGTTACTATAGGAACCTGTACACAGAAGAAAATGTTCAACCATATATACAAGGTGGAGTCAATTTGTTGCTGCCCTACAGGATGCCACCAGGCGTGATGGTCGCTGACTGCTTTGACGGTTGGCGGTTATGGGTCGAAGAAGAAGAAGACCATATATACAAGATAGATTTATGCAATTTACAAAAAAAATTATCTGACGCAGACAAACAAACAATAGACACTGAGCTGACACTAACAGACATAAAACTCGCAGTGAATGCAATGCAAAAAGACAAATCACCAGGACCTGACGGACTTACGACAGAATTTTACCAACACTTCTTTCCTACCCTAGAAGCCTTTGAGAATAAGGAACTCCCACCAAGCCTAAACATGTCTTACGTCACTCTAATACCAAAACCAAACTCCGACAAAACACTCCTTAAAAACTACAGACCAATATCACTCTTAAACGTAGATTATAAAATTTTAACAAACGCTCTAACTAACAAACTAAAACCATTCATGGCGACCCTCATACACGAAGACCAGCAGTGTGGCGTCCAACACAGAAACATCCATCAGCACACACATTTCACAAGAGACATAATCACCTACACACACTAGAAGTATTGACAGTCTTCGGTTCTTTCCCTTGACCAGGAGAAAGCCTTTGACAGAATTTCACACTCATACGTTCAGAAAACATTACTACATTGCAACATAGGTGAACACTACAGACAATGGATTCATATTCTGTACATGAAGCCCGAGAGCAAAGTGTTAGTAAATCATTCATTAACTAACACCTTCAGGCTAACAAGATCTGTAAGGCAGGGATGCCCTCTGTCTCCTTTACTGTATGTTCTTACAAGGGAAAAGTGAACAAAAGTTGCTTCCCTATGCACACGACACCATCTTGTTCCCACCAAATAAAAAGTCTATATAATTTATCCAAAACATATTCACAGACTTTAGCAAAGGTAGCGGAGCAAAAGTAAATGTTCAAAAATCAACAATAACGGGCATAGGCAAATAGAAGAACAAAGCAGACTTTCAGTTTTGACTAACACCAACAAGCAACATCAAAATCTATGGTATAACCTTTCCCTCACACCCAAATCGCACACACAGAGACACATGGAAAAATCTAACATCCAAAATACGAGACATGCTGCACAGATACAAATACAAAACCACAACGATTTTTGGGCGACGTTTAATTTTAAATACATACATTTTCCCTAAGCTACTTTACATTGCCACAGTTTTCGACCCCCAAAACATACTATCACAGATTTAAACAAACAGGTCAGAGCATTCGTTTTTGGTCGCACAATTTACAGCATTAAACACAAGACACTTATACAAGAAAAGAAACACGGAGGGACTGCCCTTCAAGACATAGAAACAAAGATCCAGGCATTCAGAATTAAACACACAGGCAACATCATCAAACACCCAGAACGACACACACTAGCTCATTATTACATGGGACTCAAACTCTCCAAACTGAGACCACTGAACAATGCAATCCCCCATCACTTCAGCCCTATGCCCTCATTTTATAAGACATGCATACAAGCCATCCAAAGACATAGCCAATTAATTCACTAGAAAACAAATGCAATATATAAACATTTAGCTAAACTCCAAGCACCCCCCATTACACCTAAGAATTAAAAGAGGACAGAAATATGCTATAAAAAATTACACCAAACTCTTCACTAACTTGCATAACCCAAAAAATCACTGCTAAAGCAAGAGAGGTCACTGTTAGACTAATATACATCATGACACCCACAACAAAACGAGAAGCACACAGATCCAACCAAATAACAAAATGTCAGCTATGTAGGAAAAGTATACAAGAAACAGAAGATCATATGTTTTTTGAATGCAGTACAATTACACCTACAATGAAACTACTGCAGAAAATCATCGATTTACAAACAGCACAAAATTCAGATATCTACAAAGCAATCATGTTAAACATAATTCCGAAAGCAGAAATAGCACACACACATTGATCTTGATTATTTTATCAGAATTTCGGAATCAGATTTGGTGTTTTCGGAATCTTGCCATGTTTAATCATCGTATTTTCAACGCTGGTTTATTTCTGCACATTTTTCGTCAGAAAGTTTTATCAATCCCGCCTCTGAGATGGTAAACTACTCATATATTCGCAGAAGGTCATGTTGACCACAGTTCTATATTGTCGTAAAAGTGTCAGGTCTGCCTTCCTTTGGTCCAAACCTGGCATCCAGCTCTCACCTGTGGCTCCTCGTAGCTGTCAGCATGCGACAGTGGCCACCCCCGGGCAACAGCTTTGACAGGCCGGCTAAACTAGGTGAGGGTAGCCGACTGGTTATAAACCTTCGGTGAGTTAGGGTCTGCCTACCCATGCATGCGAAGACTGGATTCGATAGACTGCGCGGAAGAAACCATCTATTGGTTCAACGGGCATGACGGCGATTACCAGCAACACGCTGTGGAGCGTAAGGAGCACGGCGAGGCACGTAGAACGCCCTGGTCATCCACTGCATCCTGTGTTGTCTCCAGTCGTCTCGATAATATCTTGCCACTGGAACAGATAACTCCGGACGAGAGAGTGAGGATGACGATTAGCGCAACTCTTCCTCACTTTAATCCAATTACAGCGCAAGCCACAGCCTCAGACAGATACATACAGACACTACACTCAAAGACCTGTGGCGATGGGGGAGTGGCGAACCAGAAAGTGTGGATACACTCAAGCTGCAGCCACAATCCTGCACACAGGTGGCTCAGGCCATAGGGTCGTTTCTCACTGGAACTTTGAAGCAGCGGCGAGATCCGGCAGCCCCCTGAGCGACTGAGCAGCCCTCTTTAAGATCACTCTGCTCACCTCCATGGCATGAGGAAGGGGCTAGAAAAGGTGCCCTGAACATAGCCTGCTTCAACCTACTCTGACCAGCTTGACGCGGCTGGAGGGTATCCCAATCATGCGTTCGAACAAAAAGTAAGAAAAAAATGAAGGTGCTTACCTTCGGCACGTGGAACGTGCGAACACTACTCGACAATACCCTGGCCGACAGACCTGAAAGACGGACTGCACTTGTGGCCAAAGAACTGGCGCGCTATAATGTCGATATAGCAGCCCTAAGTGAGACGCGACTACCAGAAGAAGGTCAGATTACTGAAATTTGAGGTGGCTACACATTTTATTGGAGTGGCCGGGACAGCAAGGAACGGCGTTAGGCTGGTGTTGGATTCGCCATTTAATCTCATATCGTACGAAAACTTGTCAAATCTCCTAAGGGCATTAATGATCGCCTAATGACCCTTCATGTCCCACTAGGAAGCAACAGAAGTGCCACACTGATCAGTGCATATGCCCCAACAATGACAAACCCCGAGGAAACAAAAGAAAAGTTCTATGACGAACTTAACTCAATCATCTCATCAGTTCCTAAATCTGAGAAACTTATTATTCTCGGTGACTTCAATGCCAGAGTAGGCACTGACCACAACACCTGGGAAGGAATACTTGGAAAACATGGCATAGGCAAATGTAATAGTAATGGGCTCCTATTACTCAGCCTGTGTGCCACACATGATTTGTCCATCACGAACACCATGTTTCGCCTACCCACTCGAAATAAAACTACATGGATGCACCCCCGATCCTAAACAGTGGCATCTCATTGATTATGTCATCACGAGAAGGAGCGACAGACGTGACGTGAGAGTGACCAAGGCCATGTGTGGTGCCGAATGCTGGACTGACCACAGGCTGATTGTATCAAAACTGAACCTTAACATACAGCCCAAGCGAAGACACCAGAGTCAGAAACCCATGAAGAGGCTCAACGTCACAAAACTTAAAAGCGAAGCAACCGCAGAGAGCTTCTCAAGGGACTTGGACAGCCGTCTGAGGGACGTTGAGCTCGGTCAAATGACTATAGAGGAAAAATGGGCCACTTTAAAGCACATTGTGTACTCTGTAGCCTATAAGAGCTCGGGATATACAACACGCAAGAACCCTGACTGGTTTGATGAGAATGATGAAAATATTAAAACACTGCTGGCTGAAAAATATCGCTTGCACAGAGACTATCAAAGCAACCCTTCCTCAACATCCAAAAAGGCAGCCTTTACCAATATACGCAGAGTTGTCTAGAATAAGCTCAGGAAGATGC
This sequence comes from Oreohelix idahoensis, assembly GCA_024509875.1. Classification (NCBI taxonomy): domain Eukaryota; kingdom Metazoa; phylum Mollusca; class Gastropoda; order Stylommatophora; family Oreohelicidae; genus Oreohelix; species Oreohelix idahoensis. The sequence goes on from JAMPIV010010927.1 coordinate 65,871, forward strand.
ATGATGCATGGCTCAGCAATAAAGCAGACGAGATACAGAGGTATGCAGACAGAAATGACTCAAAGCGCTTTTATGATGCCCTGAAAGCAATTTATGGCCCTCAATCGAATCAATCATCACCGGTCCTAAATGCTGATGGCATGGCATTGCTCACTGATAAAACGCAGATTTTGGAACGCTGGGCACAACACTTCAACGCCATCTTAAATTATCCATCAACCGTCAACGACCAGGCCATTGCAAGTATACCGCAAGTTACAGTCAACGTCAGACTTGACCTTCCACCCAGCATGGAAGAGGTCAAGAAAGCAGCCAGTCTACTGTCCAGCGGCAAAGCCCCTGGATCAGATGCTATTCCTGCTGAGATTTATAAAGCTGGAGGCAGCATGCTGCTGCAGAGACTAACAGACCTCTTCCACTCAGTATGGGATGAAGAACAGATACCACAGGAATTAAAAGATGCCACCATCGTTCACATATACAAGCGAAAGCGAAATCATCAATCATGTGACAACCATAGGGGAATCTCCCTATTATCTATTTCGGGCAAAATCCTGGCTCGAGTCCTGCTCAATCGCTTGACTGTTCATCTCGAATCGCAGGACTTACTTCCAGAGAGTCAGTGTGGTTTCCGAGCAGGCCGCGGGACCGTCGATATGATATTTGCTGCTCGTTAACTTCAGGAGAAATGCCAGGAACAGCACAGTGACCTATACACAACATTTATTGACTTGACCAAGGCCTTTGACACTGTCAATAGGGACGGACTATGGAAAATTATGGCGAAATTCGGCTGTCCCGATAAGTTCATCTCAATTGTCTGCCAGTTTCATGAAGGTATGATGGCTCGCGTATTGAATGATGGAGAACCTTCTGAACCCTTTCCCGTCATAAATGGTGTCAAACATGGTTGTGTGCTCGCCCCGACACTATTCAGTATGATATTTGCTGCCATGCTGTCTAACGTTACGCATGACAGTAGCGACGGCATACACATCAGATACAGGACAGATGGGAATCTGTTCAATTTGAGACGATTACAGTCCTTTACGAAGGTGAATGAAACATTGATCTCTGACCTCGTCTTTGCGGACGACTGTGCCCTCAACACCTGCACAGAACTGGACATGCAGAACAATATGAGGAGGCTTTCTGTAGCGTGTGATGACTTTGGCCTTACCATCAATACGAAGAAATCTGAAGTAATGTTGCAACCTGCTCCTGGGAAACCTTACTGTGAACCAAATATCACAGTAAAGAACCAACGTCTCCAAGTGGTGGACAGCTTCACTTATCTAGGCAGTACCCTTACCAAAGATGCGAATATCGACTCCGAGGTTAACAACAGAATTGCAAAGACAAGTGCAGCTTTCGGAAGACTAAGAGTAAATGTCTGGGATCGACAAGGAATTAGTGCCGCCACCAAGATAAAAGTATATCATGCAATAGTACTCACTACCCTCCTGTATGCCTGTGAAACATGGACAGTGTATAGCAGACATGCCAAGAAGCTTAATCATTTCCACATGAGCTGTCTTCGCAGGATCCACAGGATCAAGTGGCATGATAGAGTATCTAATTCTGAGGTCCTCAACAGAGCACATATCTCAAGCATCTACACATTGCTGCAGAGGGCCCAAACTAGATGGGCCGGACATGTTGTTCGCATGCCCGAAAAACGCATCCCAAAGCAGTTGATGTACAGCGAACTCTCCACGGGTAAGCGAACAGCAGGGGGACAAAAGAAACGCTTCAAAGACACACCGAAAGCATCGTTGAGCAGCTTCAAAATTGATGTCTCCTCCTGGGAGACTATCGCACAGGATCGCTGTGCCTGGCGGACAAACATTACTCAAGGTGCTCGCATTGCAGAACAGAATTTAGCTGATAAGGCAGAAGGCAAGCGTGCTGCAAGAAAGGCCAGAATGCACAGCAACACTACTATCGACTCTAACCATGTGTGCCCCGTATGTGGCAGGGCCTATAGGGCCAAAATAGGATTAATTAGTCACATGAGATCACGGCACAGATGTGTCACAACTCAAGTCTGAAGCTGTCGCCATCTTCGCTTGCGATGGGCAACTATTATTATGTTAATGAAAGTAGACTTTTGGTAGCAATATGTGTGTACGAGTGTATGACTTTTATCTGTTTTTCAATTAAGCCTTGTATTTTAATAATGCGCATGATGTTTGTAAAATGGTGTAAAAAGGAACGATATATATATATAAACAGTAGAACCTCTATAAGTTGACCACCCAAGGGACTGTAGCAAACCGGTCAACATACGGAGGTGGTCAACATACGGAACGAGGCCTGTTGTTCTGATACTTTACTTCCTTGAACAGCTTATATTGGAGAATACAGTATCATACGAAATCATACATAATCACAACATCAAATCAAATCATCAACATTTGTTTTATCATGGTTTAATCATTCTTTCTGAAAAAAGGAGTCATTCTTGGTTTGTGTCCCATTCTTATTACAAACATAAGTGGAGAAAGCACTCTCAACGCTGGCTACACCACTCAACATACCTGGGCATTTTTCCACAACAAATGACTTCAACTGCATTATCAGATGCCTGACAGCCTCTTCTTTTGGAGTCTCTGCAATTTCTGTCATCGTCACTTGCTTCTTCAACTTCACCAGCTGCTTCATGCACTGTTATGCTTGTCTGTACTTCGGTCAATATCGCTTGGAAAATTCCTTCTGGGTCAGGTTCATTACAGGTTGCCACCTCATCCTCCATTGCAACAAAACCTTCAAAATCTACTCCGAATTCTGCCATTGGCGATGGACTGTCCGATGGGGCTAAAACGTCATGCTCTTGGATTGTGACAAATCCACATTTCTTGAAACACTTCTGTATCGTTTACGGCTGAACTTTATTCCAATCAGAACTGATCCAGAGGACAGCATCCAGAGCGTTAACTGATGCAGCGGATGAAGTTGCTTCCCCAGGCGGACCACAGATCTGTGTTTTAGTAATGACCCACTGCAGGAGCTGGGCCCGGTAGTGCATTTTAAATGTTTTGATGATGCCTTGGTCAAGAGGTTGGGTTTTTGAGGTCGTGTTTGGAGGCAGAAATTTCAGTGTCACGTTTGTGAGATGTTCCACTTGTGGGTGGCCAGGACAGTTTTCTACTGTCAGTAGAATAGACCGTTTCTTCTTCTTCATTTCTCGGTCGATGCCCCTTCCCACTCCTCAAATAGGGCGCCAGTCATCCATGCGGATTTGTTTGATCTCCAAGTGACGGGGAGGTCTTCGGGCTTCATGTTCTTGAATGCGCGTGGCTTTGCCGATTTACCAATCACCAAGGGCTTTAGTTTCTCTCCGATTAAGCTAGCGCAAAGCATAACTGTGAAACGTTCTTTGGAAAGTTTTCCGCTCTTACATTTGTCACCCTTCATGGCGAGGCTCCTGTCAGGCATCGCCTTAAAAAAGAGTCCGCACTCGTCAGCATTAAAGATGTCGTCGTCTTTGAAGCCTCTGGCAAAGTAAGGAAACTTTTTGATGAACTCTTCCACAGCTTCTACTGGAACTTCATTGGATTCACCACACAACACTTTCTGAGAGATCGCGTGTTGCAGTTTACATTTCTCGAGCCAACCACTTAATGCTTGGAAATCTTCTGCCACCCCGAATTCCCTTGCGATTTTTTTTTAGCAACTTCTTGAATCATCGGCCCGGAGATTCGGGCGTTAACTGCCCTCATTTGTTTGAACCAGTTTAATGTGGCTTCATTGACTTCATCTAGGGGAGTTTTCCTCCTTTTCCGCTGTAGATCTCCGCTTTCCTTACCACATCTCTCCAAGTACTCATGTTTACGTTTTTGGATGTTGCTAACTGGGGTCTTGCTAACCCCAAAATGTTCTGCCGTCTTTCTTTGGCTGCTGCTTTCCAGAAAATGTAGAAGATCAACCTTTTCCTCCATTGTCAGCTCCTTGAGTTCTTTCCTTTTGAGCCATCAAAAAGGTTAGGTTAATTTTGTCAACGATAACGTGTATAAAACACAGTCTGAGAGAGAACTTACAGTTTAGTAGTTGAATTACTATCAACCGGCAGGGCAGTCATAGCAAGAATGAAGATTTTGCTTAGAAGTTGGTCTTTTTATACTGCATGTTTGCTAAAAAATCAAAGAGGTTAGGTTAATTGTCTTTGTCGGCAAGCATCATTCGAAAAGCGGTCAGAAAGCGTGTGCCGACAAAATTCAAAGACACTGATTTTTCTAAAACTGGTCAAGTAATAGAGGGTAAATTACTATTGTGTGTCATAGTCCAAGTGGTCAAGATACAACTTACAGAGGTGGTCAACTTATAGAGGTCGTCTTCCATTGAGTACATGTGGTGCGTGTCCGGTCTATGAAAATGTGGTCAACTTCGGGAGGTGGTCAATGTAGGGAGGTGGTCAACTATGGAGGTTCTACTGTATATATATATAAGGTAAAGGTAAAGGAGCCCGTTACACGCCCATTGAGTCATATTGGAAATATGGTGTTAGGCCCATATTATCTTGACCGTCGGCACACTAATGGTGATGTGGTCGGAGTCACGCCGGCCGCCTTAACCTTCCCAGAATATATATATATATATATATATATATATATATATATATATATATATATATATATATATATATATATATATATATATATATATATATATATATATATACAGTAGAACTCCATTTATCCGAACCCCATGGGACCAAGCATCGTTCGGATAATCAAATGTTCGGATAATTGGATTACATAATGTATCGAGTACATGTACACATATTTCTAAAAATAATTAACAATAACAAGGAAAATACACTATAAAACATATTTACTTGTACTGTAATAATAATACCCACACTGTATTAGATCACTGTATCACCAAAATCTTTTATTACACTGCAGTGCATGTACTACTTGTATTAATTATTTTTTTTAAGAAAGAGAAATGTTTTCAAAATAACATTACAAATGATTCAAAACCAGGCACAACTTACGTATACATGTACTTGCACAGATGTAGCCCACTATTTAAAATAATGAGGAATCCTCTTTTGCACCAAACTGGATAGTCTGCTTTTGGCTGCTAAGTCCCGCATTCTCTTCAACAGCAGAAGCTGTGTAAGACAGCTGTCATCTTCTTGCTCGTACCAAGCCATCGCTGTTTCTAGTGCTATAAAGGCCTCTTCAGGACTTGGTTGACGTTTTGGGTTTTCTTCATAATCTACAAGTACATCATGTACTTCTGAGGTGTCTTCATCATCGGTCACTACATGTATTTGGTTTTCTTCTTGCACAAAAGACAACATTTCTTCGTCATTCAAAAACTGAAAACCAGAATCATTATCATCTTCTAGCCACATGTGTGCATCATCTTTGTCACAGGCCGAAAATCCGGGCATTGCTTGAAACAGTTCCACAACTTCATTTATACAATCATCATTTGTGTCCACTACAGTAGTTTCATTTCCTCCTTTTTTCCCAAGCAATCTATTCCAAGCCTTGTTGAGATTATCTTGTGACAGGGTGGTCCAAGCATCAGCTAACATATAGCAGCAGTCTTTGAGATTAAGCTTTTTGGAAAACGCCACCACACTTTCTTCATCTTCAACCAACAATAAACGACGCAGGACTTCCTTCTTGTACATCTTTTTAAGCTTTGCTATAACACCCTGATCTATTGGTTGAATCAGTGCTGTTACATTGGGAGGCAGAAAAATTACTTTAAAATTTGCATCAACTGCATTCAATGTATCCGTCTCTGGATGAGATGGTGCATTGTCCAGTAGAAGAATTACTTTTCCAGTTTTCTTTTCTTGTTCTTTCAACCTCTTCACATTTGGGATGAACTGATTTGTATACCAATCAAGAAATATTTCACTATTCATCCAAGCACTCTTCTGTGCTTTGTAGCACAATGGGAGACATGTCACATTCTTTAAACAACATGGTTTTTTTGGCTTTGCCGATCATTAGCACCGGTAAACGATGACTTCCACTGGCATTCGCGGCTACCAAAATTGTTACTCTCTCTTTGCACTTTTTAAACCCAGGGGCAGCTGCTTCGCGCTGAGATGCAAGTGATTTTTGAGGCAATGATTTCCAGTATAAGCCAGTCTCATCGGCATTATACACATCATCGAGTAAATAACCTTCTTCTTCCAAAAAAGCCAAGAATGTTTCTTTAAAATTTTCAGCGGCAGTTGCATCGCTAGATAAAGATTCCCCTTGAATCTCCAATTCTCGTATGCCATGACGAGATTTAAAGTTTCTTAACCATCCCTGGCTAGCCTCAAAGTCAGGAGGACCGTCAATTTGATTGTTGAACTGAAGTGCCTTTTCACATAATGGAGAGCCAGAGATAGGTTCCCCTTTGCTTCTTCTTTGCACAAACCATATATACAAAGCCTCTTCCAATTTCAAATCTTTCGCATTTCTCATGGTTTTATGTTTCTTCGACCCATTTTCACAATCCAATTTCGATGCAAAACTCATAATTTTATCCTTGTTACTTTTGATGTCAGAGACGGTAGCTTTCCCAACATTGAAAATCCTCGCAAATGAAGACACAGTTTCACCTTTTCCTAGTCTCTTGATAATTTTTGTTTTCGTTTCAATTGACAAAACATTGCGGTTCCTTTTATATGCTTTAGGCCTACTGGAAGATGCCAGATCGCACAGAGAAATACGTGTACACCAAAATTATTCTGCTGTAGTAGCAGACACAATTATTTTAAGTTGAACTGTCTGTTTAGCCAGTGTTCTGCCTAGAACACACACGTACACTGGATTGGTAAACCATATATTAACTGACTTTATGATCTAACTGACTTCCTGTACGTAAGCGACCGTCCATTAGCCCATCTCATTGTCTAAAAATTGTTCGCACACATTTGAAGCTTGCCGCATCAAACGATTCAGAACTGTAGTCTAACGTGACTGGTGGCGTCAGATTTTTTTTTTCTGGAAAAAGTGTTCGGATAATTGGATGTTCGGATAATTGGGGTTCGGATAAATGGAGTTCTAATATATATATATATATATATATATATATATATATATATATATATATATATATATATATATATATATATAATATATATATATATTTTATATATATATATATATATATATATATATATATATATATATAAATATATTATATATATATATTATACAGGGGCGTTCAGAAAGTAATGCACCACATCGTTTTTCTCAGCTAATAATGAAGATAGAAGCATGACATTTTGCACACCTCAAATATGGCATGTGCCAATTGTGTGCACCAAATTGCATTGCAACCGGCCAAATAATACTGTTGCCCTAAACCGTTGAAATGGAGCGTGTTAGCAACTTTCGTTATAAACAGCGGATTGTGATAGAATTTCTCGTTGCTGAGAAGGAAACTGTTGTGAATATTCGCAAGCAACTATGTGATGTGTATGGAAGTTTTTCAGTCGACAGGAGTACAGTCAGTCGCTGGGTTCAGAGAATCAAAGAATCAAGAATTGGAGATACGGAGCTGCTTGATCGGCCGCGCTGTGGACGTCCTGCCACAGCCACCAACGCAGAAATGTTGAAATGCGCTGAGGGCATTATTCTTACTGATAGGCGAATCACTACTCAACAATTGGCCTTACAGCTGTCAGTCAGCATTGGTAGTGCAAATGCAGTTATAAATTTCTCGGATTTTCTAAGGTTTGCGCAAGATGCATTCCTCGAAGTCTCACAAATAACCACCGATTGCAAAGGAAAGCAATTTCTTCTGAATTGTTGGAGCGTTTCATTGCTGATGGAGAGAACTTTTTGGCTAAGATCGTTACAGGTGACGAAACCTGGACACATCATTTTGAACCTGAGACAAAAAGACAGTCAATGGAGTGGCATCACCGCAATCACCAACAAGAAAGAAATTCAAGACAACTCCTTAAGCTGGAAAGGTCACGATCACTGTCTTTTGGGACATTGAAGGTGTGATTCATGTGGACGTTATGCCAAGAGGAGAGACAATCAATTAGAAGCTTACATTAAGACATTGAAAAAACTCAATCAACGTTTTCGCAGGGTTCGGCTGTACAAGAATCCAGCAGACCTGCTTCTCCTTCACGACAATGCGCGCCCTCACACAAGTCCGGCAACAAGGGAAGCAATCACCTAATTGGGTTGGACTGTACTACCCCATCCACCCTATTGTCCCGATTTGGCACCCTCTGATTTTCATCTATTTGGTCCACTTAAAGATGCACTCCGTGGGACAAGGTTTGAAGATGATGAAGGAGTGATTCATGCAGCGAAGAAATGGCTACATGATCAAAACAAAATGTGGTACGGGCTAGGAAAACATGCACTTGTTTCGCGCTGGCATAAAGCCGTACAAAGTTGATGGGGATTATGTTGAATAATACCGATGTTTACAATACATATCCATGTATATTGTGTATTATATATATTATAAATTTCATGCTTTTTGAATAAACAGCTCCTGAGAAAAACGATGTGGTGCATTACTTTCTGAACGTCCCTCGTTAATATATATATATAATATATATAATATATATATATATATATAATGATATATATAATATAATATATATATAATATATTAGTATATATATATATATATATTATAATATATATATTAAAATTTTATTATTTTTTTTATTTTTATTTTTTATTTTATTTATATAAATGTGTCTTTTTTCTTTCTTTCCCTAACTTCCCCACCCCCTTTAACACACATCATCATCCTCCCTCCTCCTCCCCACACACACAACATTAAAGATGAGGTACTCCATCGCCCAATATTTTTATCTTATGTACACGCATGTGCGAGAGTGTTTGAATGTTTAAAACGTTACATACTCCTTTTTGTCATGTCCGCAGAGAGAAGCTTGCCTATAAATTATTATTATTTTATTGTCTATGTATCTATTATCACTGTTATTATTTTAAAATTTTTAATGGATATGTACATGTGTAGTTTATTTTTTTTTATTGTTATTATTTAAAAACGGATGATGCAGAAGTAAGCTTTTATATGATAAATATGATAATATGCACAAGTCAACAGTAGACCGTGCGGTCTTCGGTCAAAATACATGGGTGTACACACAAACACACACAAAATATCGTTAAAAATGTTTGGCCGGCACATATGTGCCATTCTTGTGTTCAGTGTAAACTATAGGTCCTTGCAGAATTATCTGAAATTGTGCCGTCCATGCGACTCACCTTTGGGTGGGGTATTTCCAGTTTTTCATTGTAGCGTCACGTTGTTAATGTTAATGAGAATCGACCTCACTGCACTCATGGCAAACCCATAGGTATTCAGTCTCCCTCAGCAAATGTTGAAGAGTATTAATGCTAATTGTACATGTAGCACGCTGGTTGTACATATGACGGTGCAGGGCCTTCGACAGGAATTTTGTCAGGGGGTACAAAGTTTCTTTTGGGCCTCTTCCCTTCTCTATTAGTCATTCTGTTTGTATCCACTACGGTTTTATGCCATGAGCTGTAGCATGTAACGTCAAAAATGGTACGGAAGACGAGAGAGTGGTGGAGTGGAGCGCTTTGTTAATTTTCTGCATTTAAGGCCTGATGTTCTTATACTCTCTCCCCGATAAATAAAATAAAAGAAGATCAGAGGTAAGAAAGCACATTTGATTGGAACAACTTTGTTTATGCTACAAAACAGTGTTGAGGATTGTTGCGTGGTTTGCGAGCATTCGGGAAGATTTTGGTTTTAAACTTGATTCGGGTGGTCGCACCCTGCAACACCTCCACTAAATAGAATAATAGGGTACGCGTAAAACGTTGGATGACGGGTTAGGCCTAGTAACAGAAGAGTCTCTGTGTGGCCTTCGGGCATTCGACAGTGTTTTTGAATTGTGTGGTAGAATCACTAACTAATGTGTAAACTGTCAATGTAGTTGCTTTTAAAGCTAATGAAATAATAATGTGTTCAAGGACCAGTGAGTCCAGAATTATGTAAGGCGTTAGGATTTAAACGCGATAATTCTTTTACGTGATATTCAAGAAATACGAACGCGGAGTTAATAGATAATAGCTGTTATAGACTGGCTAGTGATGCCAAACTGAGTTTATTATGTAGACAGAGTTTCGACGTGAATATTAGGCAGTGCTCCTAAATAATAATGGAACAGTTAGCAGAACTGTATTAATGCTGCGTAACTATGATAATTGTGCCAAGTATATTGCTAAAGATAACGGACGATAATTATGACGGTAAAATAACAGACGCACAATGTCTGATAAACTATTCACTATGATGTGTCAAGTTTCCTCTAATGTGGAAAAGATGATACTGTCGATAACTCATGTTGCAAATATGGAGAGTTATTAAACTATGTGTAAGTCGTCCCAAAAAAAGGATGGGGGGGGGAGTTCAGAATCTGATTTATGGGGTCAAGATCCAAGGTCTAGCTCAGATAATATCCCTTTCCTGCTCGGCCGTGAAATCGAATCTAAATGAATGAAAGGAGGATTGTTTTTCATCCAGTACAAAGCAAGGCGACCACGATTGAGGAAATAAAATGGAACCGGAAAGAGAAAGCGTTACTTTAGAAAGCAAAACGCGAAAGAAGGGTTTTAATTGTATCTTCACCGAAACATTTTAGTGGAAGTTTTGCCTATTCAGTTTTTTCCTCCTTATTTCTCTCCCCCTCCCCTGTTATCACTATGAACACGAGTGTGCATTATAATTTCAAGAACAAGGTAGTATGGTTCCTTTATCCCTTTTCCCCGTCTCCCTTTAATCACTACTATCATTACAAAAACATGTACAATGTATAACCTTTTTAAATGTGCAAGAAAGAGTTTTTGTAAATGAGTGGGTGCGAGGGAGTGAATTTTTTTTTTTTTTTTTTTTTTTTCAATTGTCTTTTCACTGAAATTTCTTTATGGAAATATGTAAAATGAACTTGTTTTGTAAACTCAAACGGAATGCGAATAAAGATTGTGAAAAAAGCACACAAGTTTTTGAACGGTGCATAAGCCGCCATTTTTTACTAAACAAACAAAATAAATATTGAGGGAAAATTCTGTTAGAGTTATTGTATGAGATTTGCTTTATTAGCTGACTTTTAATTAAAAGCCTAAGGGGAATAATCAATACAATGAGAAGAGAGGGTCAAAAGTTGTGCTTACATCCCTTCTTCTTGTCCTTAGCCTGAGGATTATACTTCTTCTATGGTTTTGCTTGCCTTTAGACAGACCGTCGTTCAAAGCAGTCAGTGGTTTTGACAAGGTGAGCGAAGGGATTTATGCACGTGGAATTTATGTCTTTGTGAGTTGTTTGTCAGACAAACCTGTTCTGGAGTGTTCGAAATTAGTCGTCGTTGTAAATCGACGTTTTAATTGAAATCAGTTGGCTTCTAGATGTGGTAGCGAGTGGTTCCTTCTGCGGAGGCAGAAAGGCTGTACTATCGCCCAGACATCCAACTCGATTATTTGCCACTTGAGATATATGACTGTGTTTAGTTATTCTGAGGACAAGATGTCAGTGTTTCATGTGAGATGGACTGTGTGTATTCTGATCATCAGGTACGTTGAGTTTTGCCAAACTATTAATGAACTGTTGGGAAAGTGAAATACAGTACACAGCCAAGAGTAAAGTGAACTATAGTAGACAGTCAAGTGTAAAGTGAAATATAGTAGACAGTCAAGTATAAAAATGAACTACAGTAGACAAGTGAATTATTGTAGACAGCCTAGAGAAAAGGACAGCAGAGTTTGATAAATGTACATCCCTGGCGCTTAGCCCAGTGTCTATATATAGATACGCCAAATTATAGCTGCTGTTTACCAGTACAGATAAGGTGAGACATCATCTTTAATATATAACAGTTGAGAACAAGACGTATCAACAAGAGTTCTCAAATTGGCTAGATCTAGCAGCCACAGCAGAGCAGTCGGATAGCAAGAGAGAAATAACTGAAGAAATATTGTTAACTGTTATCGTATCATCGAGTTGTACCAGCGAGCCCATATTGTTCGTTTGAAAAGGCTGAAGAAAATTGTTGCTGTGAACGATTTATGTCAAGATGCAAGTAGCATCTCATACGCCTCTTATGTAAATAAACATCATCTTCTAAAAAAAAAAAAACCAATTAGGAAGCTGTAGAGAAAATGTAATGTTGCCATGTTGGGTTTGTTTTAGAAGTACAGTAGGTACGCGAATGAAATAACTTGACAGAAGTCTGGGTCACAGTTCCATACATATAATCTCAACAGCATAGTCCTGGACATCAGCAACAATAGTACAAATACTTGCATGGTTAGAATATGTAATACAGTCATCCTTACGTACTGGTAACAACTGCATTCAATGTAAGTGTGGCATTTACCCCTCGCACATAAATCTCTATCTCTGATCTATAATCAATGTAAGTGCGGCACTCACTCCTCGCACATAAATCTCTATATGGTCTGTATACAATGTAAGTGCGGCATCCACACCTCGCACATATATCTCTGTGGTCCTACTTTCAATGTAAGTGCGGAATTCACTCCTCGCACATATATCTCTGTCCAAGTTCCTCCAGAACTTAACAGCGCGGGAAAACCACAACGCGCTTACGTAGACCTCCTATTGGCGCGGGAAAGCACACAACGCGCATTCAAATAATAGCATATAATAGTCTTACCATAGACCTCCTACTGACACGGGAAAACGACGTGTCTTTTAATCCAAAGTGCGGCATTCACTCCTCGCACATAATTCTATACCTCTGGTCTAATCACCAGGCATACTAGTTCCTCCTGAACTTTACAGCGCGGGAAACCCACAACGCGCTCATAAATAACATTATATAAAGGCCTTGTAAATACACCTTACGCGGTACATCATAGCGTCACATTCAATATATTATAATCAAAATCACATACACTATTCACATACTCTAGAAAACACTGACCGTCTCCCACGACGGATGGCCACAGACTCCCCTTTAACAATTCAGTATTCTTCTCTGACACGTATGCTGACTTCATTCACTTCGCACGCTTTTCTCATGTCCTGTAAACCTCAATTCACACATGAACGCCTCTGAGTATTCTTCAACCATACTCTACGTGCTTCTAACAGTGAACTTTTAAATGTCACATTCCAAGCTTGCATACTTCAATAATACACTCTAAACAGAGTTACTCCTTTCTCTCCCCACACACATGTATATACACGTCATGTATCTCATGACCTTAACCTACTTACTAACAAACTTCAGGACCGTACACAAAAATCCTTAACACCTAACTCTAGCGTAGAATATGACTTAACAGAAGCGATTCCCGATTGGCCGTGAAATCAAATCTGACCGAATGCATTATGTGACATAGACGAGTTATTTATGGTATATCCAGCTCTAAACAAGGAAAGGAAGACTGTGGAAATAAAATGGAATCGCACATAAGAAAGACAGGATTATTTTTAAAAACACAAACGAAAAATAAAATGTGTTCATACAATCAATACCAATGGCGTATCCTGGTAATGCGAGCTAGGCGTTCTGCTACTAAAAATGAATATGTACGCCTACTATTTAACTTCTTCCCCTCTTAATTTAAAAACCAACTATATTCAATTACGCAACGATAGTTATTAGGGGTATATGTCAGTTATCTCCGAAATACTAATTAACTTACAACTTGAAACTCACTGTCACTGTAATAATCTGCATTCCCGGCAACTAACAAAAATTAATCACAAAAAATACTGGACGGACACAGCCGATTTTTACAACTCGAGAGCTGCAAGACCACCGCACGCATGTTCGTACTGTATTGACGTATCTGGCCATGACCCCGATCCACACAAACCAGTTTTCAAACGTAAAACCAAAAGGTGCAGCACGCATAGTGACGGAATTACCCGAGAAACTTCGGGCGATTGCTACCAACCAAAAAAAAAACTGCACTATAAAACGCGTCTGGGAAACTGAAACAAGATATACTCGTAGATTCTATGCGGGAAAATCCGTTATCCTGATGCGTGCGGTCCGAAAGCAGAACATTATAAGAGAAATATTTTATAGAATAATACATTAAATTTTTATTTTCCTTCGGGCATAGGTGTGCGCAGCACGCACAGCACACATAGAGAATACGCCACTGATCAATACCCTTTAGCTCCCCAAGGAGCATAGGCCTTCAACAAACACATGCCAAGTCTTCCTGTCCTGTGCCATTCTCTCAAGTTCTTTCCATGTTTTCCTCATCATTTTCACCTCTGTTTCCAGTTCTCTTCTCCATGTGTTTTTTGGTCTACCTCTGCCTCTCTTGCCCTGTGGATTCCAGAACAAGGACTGCCTTGTAATGCTATCAACAGGTTTCCTCAATGTGTGTCCTATCCATCGCCAGCGTCTTCTTCTCAACTCTTGTTCCACTGGCACTTGTCTGGTTCTTGTCATCAATTCCAAATTTGTGACTTTGTCATACCATTTTAGTCCTTCTATTCTACGCAAGCACCCGTTTATAAAAGTCTGTAGCTCTTCGGTTGTTGTTTTTGTTGTTCCCCATGTCTCAGAGCCATACAATTGGACTGACTTCCCATTTGAGTTGAAGATTCTTATTTTCGTGTTGGACTTGATTTCTCTTCTTCTCCATTTGTTTCCCAGTGCATTGAAAGCTCCTCTTGCTTTTTGTATTCTTATTTTGATATCACTGTCTGTCCCTCCAACTTTGACTATATTACTTCCAAGATATGTACAATTCTACATCTTTTAGTGGTGTTTCTTCAAGTTCAACCTTGTTATCATTTCTTGCATTTATTCTCATAATCTTTGTCTTTTCCCTGTGTATTTTCAGGCCCACTTGTTGTGACCTCTCATCGAGAATTTTCATTTTCTCTTGCATCTGATTATGGTTATGGGACAGAAGAGCCAAGTGATCTGCAAAATCCAGATCATCAAGCTGTTTAGTCAGATTCCACTGGATTACATTTCTGTTGTGTCATGTCGATGTTTTCATAACCCAATCTATTGCTAGTAAGAAAAGAAATGGAGATAAGAGGCATCCCTGTCTCACTCCCGTTCTAATCCTAAACGGTTTTGTAAGTTGTCCTTCATGAAGAACTCTGCATGTCATGTCTTCATAGGTCTTCTTTATTAACTTAATGATCTTCGTGGGAACTCCATAATGCCTCATCAATTTCCAAAGCGATTCTCTGTCTACACTGTCAAATGCCTTTTCATAGTCCACGAATCCGATGTATAGCTGTGAATTCCATTTCAGACTTTGTTCAACTATTATTCTCAATGTGGCTATCTGGTCTGTACATGATCTATTTTGTCGAAAACCTGCTTGTTCATCTCTCAGTTGCTTGTCTATTGACTCTTTTAATCTCTCCAGTATGATTCTGTTTAATACTTTTGCTGGCACTGATAGTAACATTATTCCTCTATAATTTGTGCACTCTTGTAAATTTCCCTTCTTAGGCAACTTGATCAGATAACCTTCCTTCCATTCTGCCGGTATTTCCTCTCTCTCCCAGACTTTGCCAAGTAGTTTGTATAATATCTCTGTAGAGGTATCAATATCTGTTTTGACGGCCTCTGCTGGAATGCAATCTGGACCAGCTGCTTTTCCATCTTTCAGAAGCTTTATGGCTTTCTTTATTTCTTCTCTACTTGGTCGTTCACAGCTGATTTGTAGCTCCTCTTCTGCTGGCTGGATGTCTGGGGGATTAGTTGGAGATTGTCTATTGAGAAGTTCCTCAAAATGTTCTGTCTATCTCTTCATTTGTTCTTGTATATTACTAAGCAATTTTCCATTCTTATCTTTTATGAGGTCATTTGCTTGCTTATATTTCCCTGTTAGCTTCTTTGTGTTGTTGTACATATCCCTCAAATTTCCTTTGGCTGCAGCTTCCTCTGCTTGAAGACAATTGTTGCTGTAAACGATTTATGTCAAGATGCAAGTGGCATCTCATACGCCTCTTATGCAAATTAACATTATCTTCTAAAAAAAACATAAAAATAAAGAAAAAAAACAAACAAACAAACAATTAGGAAGCGGTTCCCGATTGGCCGTGAAATCAAATCTGACTGAATGCATTCTGTGACTGTTAAAGTCATATTTGGTATATTATTCATTTATGTTTAAAAGGGGAATTCATCTTTAAGACTTGTTGTCAGGCCGGGTTATTATTACCTCGCCTGAACAGCGCGGTAGTCAGCTGTTGATTTGTTTTAAAATACAATCTAGTATTTACTCGTATGTTCTAGAAGAAAGCGTGTGAGCGCTACTAACATCTCTGCGGCGAGTTACCGCGTGAGATGTATTTGATTAGGAATGTTCTGAACTGAGCGAGATTCGCTCGCTAGCCGGGGAGATGTGTTCTGGTCTGTACTGAGCGAGAGTGCTCGTGACAGTGTGTTCCCAGCGAGTGTAGGGGAAGGAGGTTGAGCCATGTTTTCGATGTGTACCAGGGGATATTTTTTGGTACCGGCATTTTATGCTTATTGGATATATATGTGATTATCTGGCAGATTGATGTGTGCTGATCTACAGATAGAATACACTTGATTTAAAGATATGTTCTGAAGGCCTTGGAGTGTGCAGGCTTGGGGGGGGGGGGGGGGGGGTTGAGGCATATTCGCTTCCTCCTGAGGAGTTTGCTGTTGTGTGGGAAAAGAGCTAAGACATGTTAGGGCTACATTATTATAACTACCGTGGGTGCAGTCTGGCCAGTGTTAACAGTGATATTATTATGACTGCAGTGGACGCAGTTCTTTGAGTTTAATGGATATTGTAACGGCCAGTGTTAACAGTGATATTATTATGGCTGCAGTGGACGCAGTCCTTTGAGATGTTGGAGTATGGATGCTATTTTGATTTAATGTAAACTGTATCTCGCCTATGTCATCGTGACCGTGTTGTGGCGTGAATAAAGTGTTCAAGAAAACGTCACTAGTCTTTCAACATTCGATGACTCCTACGTGTGTTACGGTGATGTGAGTAACTGTACCTACACACACCCATCTCAAACATTCTACACACAGTGACAGAACACCAGCAGTACTCATTGTAATTATAATAGCCTGTGTGGCGTATTGTTCACAAGGAGACCGCAGTTGGAAGATGACAAATTAACGTATGTAACAGTGACATAGACGAGTTATTTATGGTATATCCAGCTCTAAACAAAAAGAGGACGATTGTGGAAATAAAATGGAATCGCACATAAGAAACACAGGATTATTTTTTAAAACACAAACGAAAAATAAAATGTTTTCATTGTCCCTTCACTGAAACTTCTTCGTCCGTTCAGGTGTTTGTTTTTTTCCCTCATCCCTTTGTTTTTTCTATTATCACTATAACAACGAGTGCGCTTTAAAATTTCAAGAACGAGGGTGTATGAGTTAGTTATCCGTATTTTCCTTCTCTTTTCAATCAATAGTATCGTCACAAAAAATGTGCAATGTACAACTTCAGAGTGCAAAAAGAGTTTGTAAATAAGTGTGTGCGAGGGAGTGAAAGGTTTTCTATGCAGCTGCACATTGTATTTTCATTGAAACTTCTTTATTGAAATATGTAATAATTCTCCAGTCCTAAAGGTCTTTTAAGCATTCATAATCAAATGTCAAGTTAAGCAATTCTGTGCGAATCTCCCTTCGCCGTACTGTCAAAAATTCTCACCCTGAATTTAAGGGCGTTTGCAGTACAGAAACCGCGTCAAAGACCTCCCACGAACTCACTCAGGGATCAGTGGACAATGCGGACCTTGACACTTTAACGGCGTCCAGAAATGGGGTCAACATGACCTCCTGTGAATCCGGAAGTAGTTTGAAAGGTCGAGCTTAAGTTCCCCCCCACCCCCCCCCCCCCCTTGTGGACACCCACGTATTCTGACCGAAGGCACCACGGTCTGCTGTTGACTTGAGCAACAAACTATCCTACAAAAACGCTTACTTCTGCATCATCCGTCTAAAAAAAAAAAAAAAAAAAAATGTGTGAGGATGGAACAGACATGTATTATAGAGATAAATGGACTTGGAGGACCTAAAGTTCAAGCTTTAAAGTAGTTCTACAACAACACACATATAGTAGATCCACAACAACACACATATAGTAGATCCACAACAACACACATATAAAAACTGAAGACAAATGAATGAATTTTCAAAAAAGAAACAACTCTGCTGGGAGTTGAATGCAGAACATTTGTTTGGAAGGCATATGTTCTGATTACTAAACCACTATCCACCTTGGTACATGTGATTTTTTAAATCTTAACTATTTTAATGATTGCCTCCATCATTCAGAATTAGTTCGTTGAAGACATACCAAGAAAATTATAAGATGGGAAAATTAGCAATGAGGAAAATATAAAATATTTTAATACATTTGTTAAAAAACAAGGCTGACCATAAGAGATTTGTGCTCAGAAGGAAGAGTTAAACTTACCAGAACATACTACATGAAACACATTTGACAAAATACTCTTATTTCGATTTTTTCTAGCAACATATTCACGTACAGTTTTGTCATATGAGAACTTCCTTGCAATGTCATTTTCTAGAGACAATATGCATAGAGAATTTAAGCGCTCTTCAGTCATGGTAGACCGAAATTTGTTTTTTTTTATAAAGGATAGCTTTAAAAAATTCCTTTCTGCTTCACAGCTCGTGATGGGCATTGTCAAGTACAGCTTAAGCGCAGTAGTAATATTGAGGAACACTTCAATTAGGTGTTGCTCACAAATAAGCTGAAGAGCTTCTGCGCATTGCATTTTAGATGGCGTGTTTTCTTCTGTGTTCTAGGATTTCCTAAGGTGCAAATATTCTTTGAACTGATAACACACGTTTACTAATTTGTGATCAATATCATCTTTGTAATACGATATTATAAGATTAATACTGTCCTCATCAATTTCAGAATTGTTCACCAATTCTGAGTGGAACTTGAACCTTTTCGCAATCTGCTCATATGAGTCAATCCTCTTGCGTAACTGGATTATCAAGCAGTCATAGAGTTGATATAGAACTTCTATCCTAAATTTGTCAGCTCCTATCAAAGAAGCAATACCACTTGTTCCATCTGAAAATGTCCTTGTAACAATGCGTTTGGAAGCATCAGAATAACTTGAAATGATATCTTCACACAAACCTTTTGCTTCCGATTCATAGTGTGCAATCCTATCGGCTGAATTTTCTCTGAGTTCTTTAACAAACGAAAGTAAAGATGAAAGCAGAAGATAACCTTCAAATACATCAAAACCAGGGGTTTGGAGTTTCTTACTTGTTTTGTTGACACACTTCAGCACTTCTTCCCAAACGACTGTTAAAATAGCATATTCCAGTTGTATCAACTTGTTGTATAAATTCTTTGCATCTCGTTTATATTCTGGCTTCTCTTCTGAGTCTTCAAAAATATGTTTGAGAGTTTGTAAAATACCCATATATCCATTTTTAATTTCCCGGACTGCTTCATAGTGTACAGACCATCTAGTTACACTTAAGCTCTTTAGAGAAAATTGTAGATTGCCCTGTGTGTTTAAAATCCCCCATCTTCGTGGAGATGCAGAAAAGAAAACATACAGCTCCTGCAAAATGCCAAAATAGTCAACATCTTCAGGTACCTCCAACAAGGTTAAGTGAATGGGCTGCACATGGTACATAGTCTGCGTACCTGTTAATGTTTTTAAAGAGTGCTTGCAGCTCTTTCTGCGAGCCCTTCATGTTAGATGCATTATCGTAGGACTGAGCACGGATATTTTCATGTGAAAGCTTATGTTCACCCAGGTCTTGTTGTATTTTGTTGAACAAGGTCGTGGATGAATGGTTTTCTATCGGTAAAAATGTTAATAATCTCTCACAGGGTTTTCCATTATAGCAGTATCGAACCACAATTACCAGCTGGTCAACATGTGTCAGGTCAGGCGTAGAGTCAACAATAATATAGTGGTATTTGGTGTCTAGGTTGTTGATTTGATTCACAATTTCACCTTGCACATGTTTTTCCATAATTTCTATCAATTCTTCATACACGGTTTTGGATAAGTAAGTAGCATTTACATTTTTCATTTTTACATTTCTCGAGATGTCAAATTCTGCAATAAGTTCAATGGCCCCCATGAAGTTTCCATTATTTGGTGAGCCCCACTTCTCCTCATGACCTCTAAATGCCATACTTCTTTCACTTAAAAACTTTATAACAGCTACAACTCTTTTCAGTACTTCAAAATAGTACTGTATGGTTTTGTCAACTGTTCTTCAAGTTGCTGATCCACAGTATTTTTATTTGACTTTCTTGTTATCCAACACAACATCGCCCTCTTATGTTCCATGCTGTCTTCATGATTCTCCAGAGTTCTGAGTACATTCATCCAGTCAGAAAACCCACCTGTTGTAAGTGATGTTTGGCATTTAGAAAAGAGTTTGCAAACAAAAGAGTATATACAGCCTTTGCTCTTTGAGTAAACTAACCAGGATCTCATCACAGTCTGGCCATTTTTCAATCTTTTTTCAAAATATTTGTTTGAGAAACTTCTGTTTTGCTCCTTGTAAACCCTGCTTGATTCGGTATATACATCATCTGGTTTTTTATTTTGAAAAAAACCTATGTCTTGCATTAAACAATTATGTATGAAATAATTATCAACTGTTATGTGCCAGTTTTCGAGGTCACTGTATTCTTTGAAATCACTGAATTTTCTTCCTGTTTCATGTTTCTGCTCAGTCTCTGCTTGTTCCGCGGTACTTTCACGTTGACCACTGTGATCGTCATCGGTATCAAAAGCGTCAAAAGTGGGTTGAATATTGCTAGAAAGAGCTCCCACAGTTTGTGCACTATCAGTGGCTTCAATAGCGTTTGCTTGGCTTGTTTCAACTGTAGGTTGACATTGCCACTCGTAGTTTGTTAGTTTTTGACATTTAGCGATTTCGTCAGATCGCTTTTCATTGAGTTTGCGTTTTTGGTATCCACATATGTACTTTCGTGAACTCATTGTTATTCCTCTAGGGTCTTGACCTCTGTTGAAAAGGTGAAAAAAATACATAAGCCTCAGTAGAACAGCCAACTTACCGCGACACTCCACCTTTACAACATCTGTGCTACTGACTCTCAAACTTATGGATTGTTGAAATATACGAGTTAATCAATTTGAGTCGTGCGACTTTTGTCGCATGCTTTGAAAGGAAAAAATGTTAGGTCTACTTTCTGAGAAAGCGTTTTTTCGTTTACGGCTAGCTACATGATACATTAATAACCTTTAAATTTTTATTTTAACTATTATTTTGAATTGAATAACATTATATTATTAAAATTTTTATTTTAAAAAAACCCTTCTCATACAGTAGACCCAACATTTTTAAGCAATGTGGACTAAATTCGCTTTTGGGGCCTCTCCGGGATTAGGGGCCCTGAAAAGCTTCATTAGTTTCATAGTAGATCCGCCACTGTGTGGGGAGGAGGGGGGAGGAGGATGTGTTTTAAAGGGGGTGGTGAAGTTAAATTTAAAAAAGGTAGGTGGAGTACCTCGTAATTAGCAGTGCGGGTGGGGGTGAAAAAAGGGGAGGGATAGGATAGTATCCTTTGTATTAACTAAAGTTAATGAAAGTAGACATTTGGTAGAAGTGTGTGTGTACGAGTGTGTGTGTACTAGTGTATATGACCTTTATCTGTATTTCAATTTGACCTTGTATTTTAATAACGCACATGATGTTTGTGATATTTTGTAAAAAGCAATTTATATATATATATATATATATATATATATATATATATATATATATATATATATATATATATATATATATATATATATATATATATATATATATATATATATATATATGTATATATATATATATATATATATATATACATATATTTTTTTTATATATATATATTTTTCATCCTCTTTTTTTGTCGTGTCCGCAGAGAGAAGCCCGCTTTAAATTATTATAATTATAATTATTTTTTTACCTACTGAAATGGAATGCAAATAAAAACCCCCAAAAAAATTAAGTTTGCTCAAGTCAACAGCAGACCGTGTGGTCTGTCACGAGAGGGTAGTATTGTTTGAAATGAAAGATATCCTGGACACAAAGTTGTATCAGGTGATACCAGGATAGTGCCAGATAAGAGACTGGTCTTATAAGCAATACCCCCTTCTCTGAAAAGAGTAAGGGTGTATGGACATCAAAGGTAAGATCAAGCTGTATACGTTCCTAGGTATGATGAAAGTGTATTATCCTAGGTTCCTAAATTCTCCTCTCAATATCCTCCTCTGTTTATAATGTTAGGCTCTGCTAGGGGGTATTAAACTAAACTATTATCAGTTGAACAAGCTTTAAAAAATTTCCATTGTTAGGGTCATATAATTTATCAGATGTTCCACGAAATGGCAAGCATTGTTGGCTCAAGAACTGGACAATAGCAATTAAGCGTTCTATTATGCTCCTCCAGTGTCGAACTTCTGAATTTAATAACTTTTGTTGCATTGAATCAATTGTCTGAACTGATTTAAGCCTGGACGATAATTCAATCCACTTTGTATGGGACTCCAAGTGGTTTTTAGATTTTTTGTGTTCATTAAGATACACATGCAAATGACTTCAATCATTTTAGCCATCAGTAGTGAGTGACATTTTATTACAGGAAAACAACTTACAACAGAAACAAAATACAGAATCTATTTCTTTTGAATACACTAACCATGATCGATTAATCTGTTCTCCATTGCTTAGCTCCCTAGTGTAAACATTTAGTGAAAATTTCCGACCATTAGAGTTGCCTGGAAAAACGAACTCATTTTCTGGTCTCTCTGGGAGGCCTTCTTTTACGATTTCCAGTCTTTCGGTATCGCTTAAAAAAGGATTCCATCTTGCCGGATCAGTGTACCTCTCAAGTTCATCACTTAAATTTCTGAAATTGGAAACGGCCAAATCAGTCTCATTTTCGACATTGTTAGTAATATCTACGTTACTGGGGTCCGAGTTAGAAGTACTTGCCATGAGCTCAGAATCATTTGTTTCGGTACATTTGCTTATTTTCTGCTGTCCTACATCAGCTGTTTCAGTTTTTAGATATTTATGTAAAGCCCCGCTATGTTTTTGAATATCGCGTTCTTTTTCCAGTTTTCATTTCCGATAGTCAGCACCTGATAGTTTTTTTCTTTTATCGGACATCATATCTATTTGAATATTAAAACTGTTTTAATAAACCCTACAATAAAATGTATTATTTAGTAATGAATGGAGGCTAAAGTAATGTACTAATTTCCATAAAACGTTTAAAAAACGTATTTATCACTGTAACACATAGCACACTAACACTGAGCAAAATCAACTTCCTTGAATGCACACTCGAAAACAACTGAAACATTCAAGCCGCCAACATAGAACGGTCAATAAAAAAATAAATTCCTGATTCCCAAGCCAAGTTAATTAATTCCCGTCTCTCGTTCAGCCATGCCGGAAGATTTTTCGTGGCGGTCTTCAGTTGACCACTGAACACGGAAATATAATCCTCTGGGAACCACTGTGGTTTCGACCAAGCGAATAAATTGTACTGACGTCCCTAAAGAAATACCTTTTAGTGCCTTTGTAGGAGAAGATAGCATTAGGATCGAATGGCACAACTGTTAGTGAAGACTTGAAAAGCAGCTAAAGAACAGACCGCAGGTGCAAATATTTCGTAGAGAAACAGACAAAATGTGAAGGAATAGAAAAGTAAGGAATTTTAAAATAATCTAGACGAAACCTTCGAACACTACGTGACACCATCCACAGAGGGTTTATTTCAGGAGTCGTTCAGGTTATTCAGTCAAAATCCCGATCGATGACATTCTTACAAATGCCCGAGCCCGGGCTTGAACCTTGAACACATGATCGCTACCTCAGTGTGGTAACCATTACACCAGCACGGCTCCCAGGCGGAATATTATGGCGGGATTGTAAAAATAAGTAAAAAGATTTTTTGCCGCCCCCCAAAGCTTGCCGCCCCGTGCACATGCACGTGTTGCACCGTCGGTAGAGCCGGCCCTGTCTAGGCATTCTCGTGACGGAACCTGTGTCGAATGCTAAGAAATTTCACTTTCACACCTAAGGATCTTTTATATTTGGACATGCGCCCTAATATAACCGACTAGGTTGAACGGGACGCGCCTCGCCAAAACGAGGCCAATTTTTTTTTAATTTTAATTTTAATTTTAAGTATACTTACAAGAGAAGGGGTGACGAGCGGCATCTCTGGCGCTTTTAAAACCAGAATTCTCCGGGTAGATGCTCGTAAGACTTTAACGGCCGTTCATCTACAAGAAGGAAAACTTTGATAACGGAAAAGGGGGCGGGGGGGGGCCGCGCTCAGTATTAAGGGGGAGGATTTGTCAGGCTAAATTCGACAATATTACTTAATATAACGCTCTCACGTAAAAGCTGTTTGGTTGTACAGGGCCCTGACGTGAGCGCATGCGTCCCAAAATAACCGACTAGGTTGAATGAAACCCGCCTCACCAATACGGGGCAAGATTTTATTTTCAAAAGAAATGTAGCAGTATGGAAAGGCAAAGGCAGATACCGACTACAAAAAGGCGAATGTGAACAGAAAGTGTATCAATTGTAAAGGGAACCACAGTGCCAGGTTTCAGGGCTGTCCAGTGTACCAGCAAACAAAACAAGCACTAAAAGTATCCATCATAACAAGAACACCATTTAAAACAGTGATTAAAGAATAAAAGAAAACACAAAAAAACACAAACACTAAAGTTACAGCAGAATTCAAGTCTGTAAAAAATGAAATTAAAACTATTAAAACGCAGCTGTCGAAAGAAAAAGACCAGCAAGTAACTAACAAAACAAAAGAAAACATTCAGTCAGACAGTTCAGCTACAACATTGGAAAATGGTATTAACAACCTGGTCATTAGAGGAACATTTTTCCCACATAAAGAAATTCACAACTTAACATGGGAATCACCAAATGGTCGGGACAGAAACCAGATAGACCACATCATGATTAACGGTAGATGGAGACATGCATTACAAGATGTGAAGGTAAGAAGAGGTGCAGATGTGGGAAGTGATCACCATTTAGTAGTAGCAAAACTGAAAGTGAAACTAAGAAGGGCTGGACCTACTGTAACTATACAGAAAAGGTTTGACATCAGCAAATTGAAGGACCCCTTAACCAGAAAAGCTTTTGCGGCTGACATAAAGAAACGATATCAATTTGCCAAAAGTCAGGAAAAGATATTGACTGATGATATAGACCAGAAATTCAACACCATTTCAACAATATATAAGGAAAGCAGCAAATCATGCTTGGGATTCCAGGAAAGGAAGAAGCAAGACTGGATAACACCAGAAACATTAAACACCATAACAATGAGAAAGGAAATGAAAAGAAAGAAAACAGAAGCGAAGTCCCCCAGGTTAAAGCAACTATATAGCGAACAGTACAGTCAGCTGGACAAGGAAGTTAAACGCCAAACCCGAGCCAACAAAAGGAATTTCCTAGACGATCTTGCAAGACAGGTAGAAGAGGCAGCACTGAGAAAGGAACAAAGCGCAGTATATAAAATAACTAAATTCATCAGCGGAAAACGAGGTGCAAACAATATTACATTAGTAAGAGATAAGCAAGGAAATCTCATCACGACAGCAGAAGGACAGGAAACAAGATGGGCAGAGCACTTAAGAGAAACTCTGAACAAGGAACCACCAGAGACACAATTCATTGTTCCTGAGGCTGAAATCGATCTAGATGTAAATACAGACATTCCACGAAAAGAAGAAATCATCACAGCAATCAAAGGGTTAAAGAACGGAAAAGCTCCTGGCCATGATAACTTAAATGCAGAGCTATTTAAGACAGACCCTGAGCTAACAGCAGAACTATTAGAACCACTATTTGCACAAGTCTGGAAAACGGGGACAACACCATCAGAGTGGAACAAAGGAATAATTGTCAAATTGCCCAAGAAGGGAGATCTTGCAGACTGCAATAATTGGAGAGGAATCATTCTTCTCTCAGTTCCCAGCAAAATACTAGGCAGGATAATTATACAGAGAATTTCAAAAGCAGTAGACCACAAACTGAGGAAAGAACAAGCAGGATTTAGAAAGAACAGAAGATGTGTAGATCATATATTTACCCTCAGAAACATTATAGAGCAGTGCTCAGAATGGCAAAGACAGCTGTACATTAATTTCGTTGATTTTGAAAAGGCTTTTGACAGCATACATAGGGACAGTTTATGGAAAATAATGAGGGCTTATGGAATTCCAAGCTGCATAGTGTCAATCATAAAAAGCCTCTATGCCAACTTTACGTGTAGTGTTGGGCAGAGCAACCTAACCTTTGAGGTGAAGACAGGAGTACGACAGGGATGCCCCTTATCAACCACTCTATTTTTAACAGTCATAGATTGGGTGATGCGCCAGACAACAGAGGGCAGTCCAAGAGGAATAAGATGGACTACATTTTCTACATTGGAAGATCTGGAATATGCAGATGGCATTGCATTACTAGCACATTCACATCAACACATCCAGGAAAAAACGGATAGACTTAATAAGTGTGGCCAGCAGGTGGGCTTGAACATCAATTTAAAGAAGTCTGAGGTTATGACGCTCAATGTGAGCAACCCTGAGCCCATATCAGTAAGGAATCAGCAATTGGTACAGACAGACACCTTCACATACCTAGGATCCATAGTAACACCAGATGGCGGGGCAGGCAAAGACATCAACATCAGAATGAATAAGGCAAGAACAGCCTTTTTTAGCCTAAACAACATCTGGAAGTCCTCTCAATACAGCACAAGCACAAAATTAAGATTATATCAGAGCTGTGTGCTTTCTGTGCTTCTTTATGGTGCGGAATGCTGGAGAGTTACAGAGAAGGAAATGTCGAAATTGTCCTCTTTTCACACAACATGCCTAAGAAAAATTCACCGAATCTTTTTGCCGAATTTCATCACCAGCCAAGATCTGCTTACTCGGAGCAAGCAAGAGGACATGCACACCATAATAGCTGGCAGACGCTGGAGCTGGGTTGGCCATGTCCTCAGAAGAGACCCCGATGCCACCACAAGAACAGCTATGCTTTGGACCCCTGAAGGAAAACGAAAGAGAGGGCGACCAAAAACAACCTGGCGGAGGACTGTGGAGGCTGAGATGCAAAGAATGAACCAGAGTTGGGGCACTGTACGAAGGATAGCTGCCGACCTAGCAAAGTGGAATCAATTTGTTGTTGCCCTACAAGGCGCCACTAGGCGTGATGGCCATTGACTGCTTTGACGGTCGGCGGCTTAGGATCAAAGAAGAAGAATTGGAAAATGTGAATGCGCTGAAAAGTGTAGAGGCAGTGCTTCAAGAAGTGGAAGCCATACAGCACCAAACTGCCCAGGATGTAGCTAAACTGACTGTATTGAAAGAAGAAAATGAAATAATACTAAAAAGAATGGAAAGTGAAAGACAGGAGATAACAATAGACAGAGAAGCGAATGTAGTATTGGATGAAAATAGGAAAGTGGTCAAAAAGAACATGATGCAACAGGAAAACAAAAAGCAACCTAGAAGAATCTATCAAAGAACAAGTTGAGGTACTTTTACCATACTTAGTGAAAAAAGTTTTGGACAAAATGACAAGCCTGAATGAGGAATTCCTTGAGAACATGGTAGATAATGGGCGCAAGAGTACAGGAAATACAGAATAAGAGCAAATTTGATAGTTTAACCAAAAACAAAAGGGATACTAGATGATGTTAAAGTTCAACTTAGAAGGATTTAGAATTATACTGTGGAATTGGAGGGGTACCAAAAAGAATTTTGCACCCCTACTAGCAGAGACACTAGGAACCACTGATATATATGCTCTTCAAGAGACACTTTTAAACCCAAATAGTAGATATAGTTGTAGGGGCTTTAAGATACTTAGGCACGATAGGAAAGAAGGTAGAGGAGGGGGTGTCGCAGTCTTAGTTAACGAAACATTTAAAATTATAGACTGGGAAGTATTTGATACAACCAACATAGAAGGTATCCAGGTCACTATAGCAGCTGAACCAAACAATCTAACAATCTTAAATGGTACAATTAAAGATGAAGAAATATTCGCCATAAGCACCAGACTAGGCCCCAAAACAGTCAAAGTAGGCGATTTTAATTCCCATCATTATGCTTGGGGTGGACAACATGCAGACAATGCAGGAAAGCGCCTTCTTGACTTTATAGAAATAAATGACCTGCTAATACTAAATGATAGAACTACAACTAGGATTAACCCACAAGCTAACAGTGCAGACTCAGCAATAGACATAAGTATAGCAACTAACAACCTAGCGAATGTAAATTGGGAAATGTTACAAGACACAAACTCAGATCATCTGCCCATTGTAATAACCATGCATGAAAACGTCATTCCAAACCCAGGACCAGAGAAACCGACATTCAACTATAAAAAAGCAAAATGGGAAGCCTTCCAATCAGAGCTGGAGGTGATGGAATATAAAGACATGGAATCAGATGATACTGACTTATGGGCAGAAACACTGACCAATGAAATTCTAAAAATAGCAATAAAATATATACCACATAGAAATATGCCACAGCACCTAAAACCAATAAATAACATTAATAAGGAAAAAAGACTCACTATAATAAAGAACCAGTTGATTGGTGGAATAAAAGATGTTCAGAAGTTAATGAGAGAAGAAATCGAACCTTACAAAAATATAGAAATAACAGAACAGAAGAAAACTATGACGAGTATAAACATATTAGGAATGAATCTAACAGAATAATAATCAAAGC
The DNA here is from genome assembly GCA_024509875.1 of Oreohelix idahoensis. Classification (NCBI taxonomy): domain Eukaryota; kingdom Metazoa; phylum Mollusca; class Gastropoda; order Stylommatophora; family Oreohelicidae; genus Oreohelix; species Oreohelix idahoensis. Next base: position 94,650 of record JAMPIV010010927.1, read on the forward strand.
CAAACAAACCAACTGGAAAGAGTTTTGTCAGTCACTTAGTCCTAGCACTCAAATTAAAGAAGTATGGAAAAAACTTAAGGCAATCAAAAAGAACAATAAGAAAACAATAATGCCAACAATCAAACTACCAAAGAGAGCAGAAACAGACAAAGAAAAAGCTAATGCCCTTGCTGAGTATTTCTATAAAGTCAGTGCAAAAAGTAGTCTTGGACAGGAAGAAAATGAGAGAAGAGAAAGACATAGGATACATTTTTTAAAGGAATTACCAGACCAGATAGATGAAACAAACTATTTAGATGCTGATATAACAGAGGAAGAAGTAGCTTGTGCAATAAAAGAGAAATCTAATACTGCCTCAGGACATGATATACTTAGTTATGAAATCCTTAAGAACTTAGTTATGAAATCCTTAAGAAAGTACCAAAAAAACTATAAACATAATAACTTCCCTTTATAACAAAATCTGGAGCTTAGGAAAGATACCAAAAGCATGGAAAGTAGCTATGATAGTACCCATCCTAAAACCCAATAAGGAAGCCCATGATGGAAGTTCATATAGGCCTATTTCCTTAACATCACAACTAGGCAAAATACTGGAACTGTTATTAACAAAAGAGTTAAATCATACCTGAAAAAAAGCAGTTATATAGCCCAAACCAGTCAGGGTTTAGAGCAGACAGAAGTACAGTAGACCAGCTTGTACGATTAGAACATGATGTAAAGCTAGGGTTCAAGAGGAAAGAGAAAACAGTGGCAGTCTTTTCGGATGTCGCTAGAGCATATGATGAATGCTGGAGAGATGGAGCTCTTTACAAAATGAAAAAGATTGGCATTTCTGGTAAAACCTATAGGTATCTAGAAAACTTTTTACAGGACAGGTATTTTGCTGTACAGGTGAACAATGATAAGTCAGAAATATATGAACAACAGAATCGGATTCCTCAGGGATCAGTGATTTCACCTTCAGTTTTCACTATAGCTGTAAATTATTTAGCAGATAAATTTAACGACATTAAGAATGCATTATCACAATTTGCACATGACTGTGCCATTTCGCGATCTGGAAAAAACTTGGACCATCTTTACCAAAAACTTTAAAAACAAATAGACAAAGTTTCAGAGTGGATGAAACGTTGGGGCTTCCAGATTAATGTAACAAAACAGTAGGTATGATTTTCAGCGAAGGAAATTTTTTTAAAAATAACAAAATCAATATAACCCATAAAGGACAGAAAATATGTACCTCCTCAATAACTAGATTTCTGGGCATAACTTTAGAAAAACAACTAAATTGGAATAAACATATAGACAATTTAGTAGAAAGCTATAGGGGACCCCTAAATATACTAAGGATAGTAAAAGGTAATGGATGGGGGGGGGGGGGACGGGAGGGGTAGGGGGGGTGGGGGGGGGGGGGTGGGTGGGGGGGGGCGGGGGGGGGGGGGGGGGGGGGGGGGGGGGGGGGGGGGGGGGGGGGGGGGGGGGGGGGGGGGCAGCAATAAAATAATGCTTATGTTTTACAAGTCTTTCATCAGGGGGAAACTAGATTATGCCAGCATAGTCTATGACTCAGCTGCAGCTTCTAACAAAGCGAAACTAGACAGAATTCCAAATGCAGCCCGAAGAACTATTACAGGTGCATTTATATCAACACCAGTAGAAGCACTAGGTAGAAGCATTAGAAGTAGCTCTTGGCATACCACCCCTTGGTCTAAGACGGAAAGAACTAAGATTAAATTATTGGAGTAAAGTAGCACAAGAAGGGACCCACCCAGCAGATAAAGCATTTGTCAAAAACCAACCAAGTGTATGGGACGTCCCCTTAAATAAAGAAAGATACCCAACATTGTGGAGAACTATAGAAGATCTAACACAGTTCAAAGAACTGTCAAACACAATTAATAATAGTAATAAATATAGAAGCACAATACCACCCTGGGAACTAAAAACACCAATCATAGACTACTCACTTACTGAAAAGATCAAACAAAACATAGAAGATAAGGAAGCCAAAACGATAAGTAGAAAGTTCAAAAATCAACTTACAAAACAAAGTCTGGCCGTCTACACTGATGGATCCAAAGGTGCAGGAGTAGTAATACTACAGTGGGGAACTAAGAAGAGCTACAGTGTAACTGAAGGGGCTTCGATTTTTACCGCAGAGATGGTAGCAATTCTTAAAAGTTTAGAAATAATCGAAGATAACCCACCAGAAGCTGTTACGATATTTACAGACTCACTATCATCACTACAAGCACTAGAACACCCAGGTAAATGTAGCCGACCAGACACAAAGAAAGAAATTCTTGCAATTAATACATCACTAGGGAACAGAGAATGTAGTGTGCGGCTAGTGTGGGTTCCAGCACACATAGGTATAGCTGGTAACGAGTTGGCAGACCAGAACGCCAAGTATGGAAGAATAAGTAAAAACAATATAATTGCAGGAATGGGAAGGTCGGAGATCAAGAGCCAAGTGAAGCTAACTATAAACGAGGAATGGAAGACAACATGGAAGAACAGTAGAAAAGGCAGACATGCGTTCAAACTGCTGAAAGAACCAACAAGGACGTGCCAGGTCAGAGAAGAACTAAAGGTACCCTCGAACAAAAAGCTGTGGCGTCTCCGTCTCGGTGCAGCATACTTTATGATAGAGGAACCACACTGCCAAGAATGTCAGGAAGAAAATGACATAGACCACTATCTGATCCACTGTAGAAGTGGTAAGTATAGATGCCCCAGGAGAAGCCCAATCAATACTTAAAACGATATATAAATAAAACAAAGGAAAACGTATAAGGTTAATAAAAGTGACAATATTGGTAATAATAACAAAAATAATGCTCCAGAAAAGACATTCAACCAAATAGAAATTAAGCAACAAAAACTAACAAATCATTAATAAAAAACAACAACAAAAACAGCAAAATTAGCAAACTTATTAACTACTCATAAGACAAGGAAAGGCAACGAGGTATAAACAAAAATAAAAAACACCAACCCAAAATAGAACAAACACTAATACAAATTAAAACCAAGTGCAAAGGACAATAGTTATCTATAAACAATACAAAACTGAAATTAAAACGACAAATACTAATATAAATTAAAATCAGCAACTGCAAAAACAGTAATTATTTAAATTTAATACAAAATTAGTAAATAAAATCTTCTTCTTCCTCGTTTGTCCTGAAAAGGACGTTGGTTGCGTTGTGTCTGTTTACGCCGGAGCTGTGATATCTGCACCTTTCGGCCGACACATCCGACTTCAGCACGGCTTTTTTTTGGGACCGGGTTTGCCTTCCCTCTTTGATCCCTACTCTCTCAGCCAGACTGCAGTGATGCAGCCTGTCTCCAGTACCACCACGTGGAGGTGGAGTAGGGTCTTGGTCAGCTCTGGTTTGCTGACCCTGATGCAAGCAGTCAAGCTATGGGTCGCTGACTGCATTCTCTATTGCTGCATCTTTGGGTCCCGTAAATAAAATGACACTAAAAACCCCAATTATAACCAATTTTCAAATTGAACAGGGTAGACCAAGATGGAACGAGAAGAGGCAATAATGGTCAGCTGTTAAGTACCCGCTCTCCACCCATCACCTTTTCAAAACCACAACAACAACAACAACAACGGGACCCGCCTCGTTATAACTAAAAATTCTCCAGACCTAAAGGTCTTTTATATTAGGACATGCACCCTAATATAACCGGGAATACACAATCTCCGTGCACAGGTTTCAGATGGACACGAGCAATTTCGGTGCATATGCTCTTGAATCAATTTCGTCTGAGAAATTCCTCTTATGGCGGTGTTCTGTGATACATTTGGCCTGGGCAACTAGTAATTCCTCTTCGGCGGGTGTTCTGCGATACGATTGGTCTTGGATATTATTTCTCTTATGACTGATGATCCAATTCCTAGGTTTCCAGTCTTGTATTTATAAAGTCTTGGTCCCTGAAGTTTTATAGTCTGTGTATTTAAATATGCGGGTTTACTCTTAATAAGGTTTCAGAGTTGCCCAAATACTGTCGATCTGTCACTTTTGATATAGGAATTCTAGGTCCGACCCTTCTCTTTCTGGCTTCTTGGGAGTTGCTCGGTTGAAGTTGCGAAGCTGTCTGTTCTGTGCCTTTGAGATCACTAGATTATATCTCTCATTCTCAGTTCAAATCACAGATTGTGTTTCCGCCGAATGTTCCAATAGAATTCATTGTACATTCCGGCATCTTACTTCAAACCAATCAAATCTCTCTAGCACTGTTTGGGCGGGGAAGTTTTAATTAAAAATATTCCCCGCGTGTTTTAAAATATTAATTTTAATATTCCACGCGTGACCTCTGTCTAATCTTGCGGTAATATTTCCGCCCAGATGTCTACTCTGCCATCTTGTCTGCAAAGATGGCTCAGATGAGACAATTATCCAATTATCGCCTTTATCTCCGCCAGACAGATGTCTGGTCAGACAATGTTGTCTTCTTTCGTCGTACGCACAATACAAGCTTGTGTCAACACGGTCATCAGCTTTTCACTGGGGTCAAATGTTGGACCGCCACGTTTCAAAGGGTGGACAGACTGAGAGAATAGATAAGCTTATGACCGGTATAATTACCTTGTATTATCGCATGTACCTTGCGGAACGTAAACAATTCTGCGTGCAAAGTAGATACGTCCATCGGGGAGTAGAGTGATAGAGACTTCATCCTACTAGATTCAGCATAGAGCAAAATAATGAATGAAAGACCCAAAAAAATGCCAAATAATAAGCGAATTGAATGCGAGAAAGGGAAAAATGAAGAAAAAAGTGATACTGCAAGAGTAGACGTGAGATCTTACAACCGTATCGTCAAAATGTTCCAAGAAGTGTCAGGGAGTAACTACCAAGCTGGTCCCGTCTAATGATGGTGTCTTCTTCTTCTTCGTACACTCTCAGACGTCCACTTGAATGTTCTCAAAGAAAGCAGTAGTCAGTTTGAGGCTATGTGAACGGGGATTCACATAGCCTCAAACTGATGTAGAACATCCAGGGCACACACAGAATGATGCTTACTACCAGCTCCACAGAAGAGAACAAGTGGTAATCTTCAGACTCTGGACTGGCCACAACAGATTGAGATACCATCTATTTGTTTCTGTAACTGATTCTGATAAAACTCTTTGCCTCCTCAAAAGTTATGCTTGCATCAGGCTGAGGTAGATGTGAACCTTCTTTTGCCATTCTGTCAGCCTCTTCATTGCCGGCGATGTTACAATGAGATGGGATCCACTGGATCACAACACTTTTGAATCGTTGACATGATGGTGTCTAGTGTTCCAGAGATAGTACCCTCAATTAGTACCACAAACTAGTGTCACAAAAGAAGAGAACAAATATCCTCTTGAGTATTGCGTTTTCCGACACATACATATGTGTCCCCCTCTTCCTATTCCACCATCCCATCTATCTCAGAACTGTTACCCTCGCTGAGAATTAATATTAATCCCATTGAGCGGAAAACGTTCTTTACATTTAAATTGAATAGATGTATATTTAACTTTACATTGGTTGAAAAGGTTAATAATATAAATTGAATATGTTTCCCTTTACATCCACCATGTTTGAAAATGATAACAATATAGATTGAATATGTTTACATCAACACTGGTTGAAAATGTTGATAATATAGATTATGTACATTATTTCTTTCATCATTCACTCCCTGCCCCATATGGAACTTTGAACTATCTCTGCTTTTAATTCTCTGTTTAAAAAACTCGCAGTAAAGCCGTCACCAGCCCTGGCAATGGTGGTTTATGAAATCATCATTCTATATGCTGAGGTTGCCAGCCCCAAATGACTGGGACATCCACTAGCAATTTTCACACATTAATATTTACAGGTCAATATATACACATTAGTTCACATGTTAATAATGCAAAATATAGAATTTAAAATGTACAACTTACTCCAATCTTTAGGCTCATAGACTGCTGGCTCAGAGAAATAGTTTAAGGCAGCTTGACGATGCATCTTACACGTGGTCTGGGGTTTTGTTATTTTAGCAATAAGTTCCCACTTTGACTTTGTGTTACAGTTTCCTCAGGTTCTGGTTTTCCGTGTTAAAATGGTACAGTTTTCCTGGGCTCTAAGTTTTCAAGCTGCTCAAACAAGGTCCGGTCTGGTAAATGAAATTTGCTGCTATTCTTAACTCTGGCAAGGTCTGGTTGTTTTCTTGGCGCGAGGTGAATTTTCAGAGTGTTCTAAACTAACTAAAGTGTCCGGTTATATTACAATTCACTCTCTCCGCAGCATTTTGTTACGGTTTAGGTAGGGTCCAGTCAGGAATTTTATTCTTCCTATGTTTCGAATGCCCTCCAATCGTTTCAAAACCTGTGAGTTTTGGTGGGGTAATTCAAAATATTTAAACTATAACATTTCTGTGCGTTAAAGCAAAGATCATGTCTTCCCAATATGGAAGTGAGATTTTCGTATATTCTCTTCAGTGATTACAAATAACATCTTACTTTTATCTAACGTAATATCTTCGTAATACTTCTATCTGGATGCTATTACCTCATTCCGTCATCCAGGTGCATGTCTGTAATATGTCCCCAGACGGGTAATTTATCTCACCGTCCATGTGCAAACACCGACCCCCGTGTAACCATCTGGTATGTGATTCTTCACGACAGTAATTAGGGAATCCCAATCGCCATATTAGTGCTAAATAAACTGGTGGGCGTATGACGTATCAATTCGGCGCGGACAAGTTTTGGTACACTATAATTTTACGAAAATGACTGTCGGTCAATATTGCATCACTTGTCTACTCTCTCAGCAGGGAAGGTCAGGTAAACAGACAAGACGAATATTACTGAAAGGAGTGTAAAGTGATTAGATAATAGCTAATTTCTGCTTGAAAGCAGAGAAAGAAAATGTGTCGACCACTGAAAATTCACGTAATCAGTACTCACAAAAAATGTAACTGACTACTGCCTGAGAGGAAAAGAGATCGACCCAATATTCCCGTCACACTAATAACAGAGCAAATGGTGATTTCAGCACGTATCTTGTCTCTTCTCACGTCCCAGTTACGGGACCTAACTGCGCTATTGCGAGTGTTTTCATGGATAGATGTCCACTGTTTATAGTTACAATTACATTCCTTCTCTTATAAATATAATAAAACGTCACTCAAAATTACATTACTTTGTCTTTGCTTTTTAAGAGTTATTTTATATTGCTCTCTAAAAATGTAAAGGCTTCAACAGCTGTCACTCAAAGGTACCGAGTGAACTGCACGTAATTCTACTTAACCGCTATACATTTGTTTTGTCTATCGCTTGTAGTTAGACTGACATCTGCTGACCTCAGGGTAAGCTAAAGAAAACTACATTTTAAATTGTAAAGTTTAAATGTAAGAAATAATGCTGCAGTTTTAATTGTGCGTTAGGGGTTAGCTTTCAAGCTTATAACATATACATTAAACTCTCTATCATTCAGACATAATGCTCCAGGTGGAGTATGTGCAACACATACAGACTGATGATGCAAGAGGAGCATGGTGTACACTGTCACACTCTTATCTTCCACTCTCTATAGTTTTTTTATGCAACGCAATGAAAAAGGGGTGGTGTTCTGGAATCCAAAGGGGAGGTAACCCAATTAAGTTTGAGAAACACCTGCCTAATGGTAAAGCCGGCCTTGCATACGTTCAGGTATATCAATAAGAGTTATTCTTCCTTGTGAAGTAGCGCTACCAACGAAATTTGTGCGTTTGCAAGCTTTACAAAAAAGCTGCAAATGCATTTATAGAATACTTTGCAAGCGCAAATCACATTGATGTCCCCGCTGAAAGGAAGAAAATCGTCACAGATGAACAGTTGATTCATGACAACACACAGATTGCACCTGAAGAGCATATGATGACAAATTTGACAATGGCAGAAATGGAAGAGGCAATAAAGTCACTAAAGAAAAAGAAGTCACCTGGAAAAGATGGAATAACCAATGAAATGTTAATAGGTCTCGGCACAAGGGCAAAAAAGAAGCTTCTGGCAGTACTTAACTACAGCTGGAAAAGAGGAATTGTCCCGCAGGCATAGAAAGAAGCTATACTGATACATATACCTAAGAAAGACAACGACCCAAAATAACCAAATGGTTACAGACCAATCAGCCTACTAAGCTGTGTAGGAAAACTGATGGAGCGCATGATAAATACCAGAATGATGTGGCACCTGCATAGCAAACACCTATTAAACCATCAACAAGCAGGATTCAGACAACACAGATCCACTGAGGATCAAATCACATATATAGCTCAGGAAATCGAAGATGCCTTCCACGAAAAAAAAAACCACACGCTAGTGGTTTGGGTAGATTTAGAAAAAGCTTTCGATACAGTATGGAAAGAGGGATTGAAAGTCAAACTGCAGAGAAGTGGTGTATGTGGGCGAATGTACAAATGGATTGGTCACTACCTGGAAAATAGAACCGCCAGAGTACAGCTGCAAGGACAGACTAGTAAAAAGTTTATATTAGAGCAGGGTGTCCCACAAGGGGGGAGTCCTGTCACCTACACTGTTCCTTGCATACATAAATGACATAACTGATAATATTCAACAAATAGCACACAATGCTTCCTTTGCAGATGACTTAGCGTTGTGGATCTCTGAAGAACGTATCACTACTGCAAACATTCTGATGCAGCAAGCACTAACATCACTGGAAGAGTGGGCCAAAACATGGCTCATGAAGATTAATGAAGAGAAAACAACGTACACTGTATTTTCCCTCTCAACTAGACCTCAGAGCTTCAAACTAGTACTAAACGGAGTAAATCTTCATTTAAATGAAAATCCGAACTACCTAGGCATTATTTTTGTTCGCCGTCTGACTTGGAAAAAACAGGTTGACAGAAATCGAATGAGAGCAAGACAAAGAATGGCAATTATGAAAAAACTTGCTGGAACAACTTGGGGTGCATATGAGAAAGTGCTTAAGACGTTGTACACAGGGCGAGTGAGGCCAGTTCTTGAATATGGCATGGCAGCATGGGCAACAGCAGCTAAGACAAACTTCGGTAAAATTAGCAGACTCCAAAATCAAGCAATGAGAATTATAACGGGAGTCATGAAGTCAACACCTATAAAAGAACTCGAAAAGATTACATGCCTCCAGCCAATGACAGATAGAAGAGACTGCAGAGCTCAGCAACAGGCCGAAAAATTCAAAAGACTAACAGCCCACCCAATGTGCCATAGAATAAATGCTCTTAGAAGGCAAAGACTCAAACGAAGTAATTTTGTAGAATCAACCAAACCACAAATGAGACCAGTATCCATAGATGAAATATCCACTGTTAAACCCATCTACACTGCACACAAGCTTCCAGTTTGGAAACAAAATCGTTTCCCTAAAATGATAGAAAACATTCCTGGAATTGAAAGTAAAAAGAGCCAAACTGTAACAGATAGAAAATCCATAGCGACAAAATACATAGAGAAACATTATCCACGCAACACCTGGACCCATGCATACACAGATGGATCAGCAACAAATGCAACAGAAAATGGAGGTGGGGGTGTCTTTCTGACCTTAAGAACTGGTGCAGAAAAAAGGCTGTCAGTGGCGACAGAACGATTCTCCAGCAACTTCAGAGCAGAGGCAGAGGCCTTGAAGACTGCAGCAGAGGTTATATTGACAGAAGAAACGGCAGAGAGACAAGTTGCTTTCTTTACCGATGCACAGTCAGTAATTGCAACGTTGAAAAGCCAAAATAATACAGACCTGGATGATCTCAGAGTAGTGCTTCACAAACTTTGTCAACGATTCAAAAGTGTTGTGATCCAGTGGATCCCATCTCATTGTAACATCACCGGCAATGAAGAGGCTGACAAATGGCAAAAGAAGGTTCACATCTACCTCAGCCTGATGCAAGCATAACTTTTGAGGAGTGTCACGTAGATTTTGATCATTAAATTGCCTATAGCTTCTTCCTATTCTCTCACCCGCATCCTTTATCTTATTATCTTTCCTTACTTGTTTTTCCTGCATTTTTCGCATCACTCGTTTGCGAAAAATATTTTCTTCAGTATTCTCAAACTTTACCTTGTGTTTTTTCTCATACTGGGATACGTAATTTTATTACATAGATGTCAGTCAGACGTGAAGTGCGATTTAGTTGCAGTCCATCTCAGACATCGAGCCGACTTGGGTCTGCACCTTCAGATGACACGACACTCCTGAGTTAGATTCTCGACGTAAACGCGTGAGAATGCTAGGAGAGAGCCGACATCCGTCTGCATTTTCACCGGTCAACAACGAGTTGCATCGGCCGAACGCTTAAGTAGGAGCGAATATTTACACCTTATAGTCGCAGTTTCAGACGGTTGTCTGAGATTTGCAACTGACACGCGTACATCTTGGTCAGTTGGTGGCAGTTACGACATGTTAGGTGTTAAACGTATCGTTAAAGCCGGAAAGGGGAGAGCATTTCGTTCTACGAAATAATAGTTCATCCTTTGTCTGGTTTAAAATATTAACCCGAGTTTGAAATCTGATTTTTCATTTCACTCAGTAACTTCGCAGTAAAGACAGAACTAGCCTTCGTTCGATTTCTAAATAATCTCTGTTAATAGAGATGGCCTTTAGTTTGGTCGAAGTGGTTTAAGTTCTTAGTACTTCTGTGTTTGAGGTATAATATGATATATAATAGATCTCTAGTATTTTGTGAAGTGATAAAGTGTTAAATCGCCGATTTCATTTTACTAGACTTTGCGCAGAGTGCCAAATTTATAAAGTCTGTAATATTTTTCTAGTGACGCATACAGTGGAAAGCAGTATAAATTATAATTTCTAGCATTAAACAATAATGTGGCTATAATGAAGTTAATTTAACTTCTAACTACCCAGTCGAATATATTTTATATCTAACTTATAAATGCTAGATGCGACATCAGTGAATATTGACGGAATACGCGATATTCCTAATTCCTGATGATTGATTTTATATAACTTACTTTACGGGAAGTTTTAAATAATAAGTCAAGTTGTAGGCTTGCCGTTTAAAATGTAAAGTTATAACGAGTACATATTCTGTATATTATATTATATGTTGTTTTTCTTCATTCAGTGATTATTGGGGTGATCCCAACTGGCCGGCGTTTAGTAAAGAGACATATTTGTGAGAAGCATAGACATTTCCTATCTTTAACCACGTGGGTTTTTTGTTTCAAGTAACACTGGTCTGACAGTGCATATGCCATCAGAGAGAGTCAGTAATAGCAATCCCACTAACGGTTTCTAAGGACTAGAAATATATATTGGGCTTTTGAGCCAGTTCATATTGCTCCACAAATTTAAATGTACATGCTGCCTGGCGGCGAGGAAAATTACAAGAATAACATTAACATTCCGACAGAGATTGTGACTAGTATTGTGGTGACCAAATATAGTACCTTCCTGGAAGAAGACACCGATCTGACATTACTTAAATCCTAGAATCCAAAGCTAATGACATTGTGCTCTGCTAACTTTCGTGCCTGGACAAATTTTATGCGACTTAATCAGACATTCGAAAAAAAATTAGAACACCCAAGGAATCGTTCCCTGAGACAGAGAGTTTAGTACGTCTTTTGGAACTGGGGATTTCTTGGTCGATGACTGTATTTTCGGGTCTGTGTGAAGGTCCTAGAATTATTATGTTCCCAGAGGCAGCGAGCGAAGTTGTGAGTATATATGTGAGAGCAAGGCCATGGCTGAATGAATGAGAGTGCACAGGTCTGAGTGTTATTTTACCGGTGTATTATTGTCACCCATTTGCTGTCTTAACTTTTTTTTAATCTGCAGAATTTGTTACAAAAGGCTAGAGTTTCTTTTTCTTAGGCTAAATCAGATTATCCAACTCTGTTCATACATTTACGAGAAAGAAAGAAACCTCTTAGACTCAACCCTATGTATCTATAACTCTTTGGGCCATCATCTGTTCTCGTAACGGGGCTGTGGGCTAAACCTAGAGTAAGATCCTAACGGGCTATCATCCTTGTAACTTTTTTCTTGAATTTTATGACTATTTGTATATGTTTTTCCTTGATGTATTTCTTTGGTGTTGTGAGAAGATTTTTTTTAGATGATAATAATAAAAATCTCTCTTGAACTAATCAGTGCGTTGGTCAGCTCGTTCAACCTAATATATATAATCATTGTTATAGATTTCCCACGTCTGGTGTGTTTAACTGTCGTCACGTGTATGTGCGTGCCCGTGAGTAGATAGAAATATAGGTAATAGATATACCTGTGGGTAGACTGTCTGACGCTGTAAAGTTGTCGTAGAAGATAGGTGAGAGGGAGAAGAATTTTTTTCCGCTTTCAGAGACAGCCTCTATATCACATTCTATCATCTCACTCGTGGAATCTATTTCTTTTTACTATCTCACACTGTGACTATCACTCATCTCAACCTATTCAGAAGGGACCAACCCCTAGTCTTAATTCTCCTATCCAAAAAATCTACGACAAGGAGGCAAAGAGTTTTATCAGAATCAGTTACAGAAACAAATGGAATGCAGAACATCCAGGGCACACACAGAATAATGCTTACTACCAGCTCCACAGAAGAGAACAAGTGGTAATCTTCAGACTCCGCACTGGCCACAACAGATTGAGATACCATCTATTCAACAAGCTAAAGATAGGAACTACCGATCAGCGTAACTGTGGCACTGATAAAATGACTGCTGAACATCTGCTTCAAAGTTGCCCCTTATATGTGGTACAGAGAAAGTGCAGATGGCCGACGCCAGCTCCTTTCGTGGAAAAGCTTTACGGGGATTCAAATAGCCTCCAACTGACTACTGCTTTCTTTGAGAACATTCAAGTGGACGTCTGAGAGTGTACGAAGAAGAAGAAGAAGAAAACAGTAATTATAAAGGGAAAACTATAATAAAATTTGCTATTTTATTTAAATTAAATGCTGTCTTTACTTATAATTCTTCAAAATGAAAATTCGTTTCCTAGTGTTACATATCATTTATGTGCTCTTGCAGAGCATGATAATAAATAATATATATAAAGATATGTATCCATTACTTTTCCTCAGTTCGACAGAGGAGCGTAGGCCTTCAACAAACGTATCCCAAGTATTCCTGTCACGTGCTATCAAACTCAAAGTCTTTTCTCGCAATTTTCATTTCCGTCTCCAGCTTTTTTCTCCATGTGTGTGGGTTTTTTTTATTTTTATTTAAATTGTCTACATCTGCTTCTACAGGGTGAATTATAGAACAATGATTGTTTAATAATGCTATGAACAGATTTCCTTAGTGTGCGCCTTATCCATTTCTAACGTCGTTTTCTATAGAGGGGCATTCACAAATTACGTAACGCAAAGAAAGAGGGGGTTGGAGGTTGCCGAGATGTTACGCTTTGGTGTGGGGGTTTCTGAAATGTTGTGGGTTTTTGTTACACACACGTTACGAGGAGGGGGTTGAAAATGTCAAAAATGGTGTTACGTAATTTGTGAACAGCCCCAAAGATATTAGTTGTTAACGTTCGAACCCTGTTATCAAAAACAATATTTCCAAAAAAAAAAAAAAAAAAATCAATAAAAGAATGCGGCAGTGCTGCATCTAACCAATTTTAATTTATGGAAGTGAGTCCTGGTTAGGGAGTAAATACAGGGTGTCCATAAAAGAGTGTAACCTTTTCAAAAAATTTATTCTCGGCCCCATGGCGTGGTACGAGGATGCTTTCTATCACAAAAGTAAGGTAATCTCTGCAAGTAAGCATATTCTTTCTATATCTCCCTCGGAAAGAAAAAAAGAAATAAAATAATCAGTTAATATTATTGAAAAGACTTACCTTGTCCCTCTGGTCCGCACAGCCATGAGCAGAGATTTTGTACACATACTGATGCTGACAAAAAGTGTCAAAAGGAACATCCTAAATGTAAGTGTATCCATTTCCTAAATGTAAGAAAGACTTGGCCTTCCCATCGTATCCATGATACGAAGTCTGAATAGATGATGTCTGAATTATTCAAGAGCTTCACCCCGACTGTTTCACGTGCGGTCATAACAGAGCGCACGAGATGACTCCCGAGTGCAAAATTAATAGTATCAAGTTTGGCGGGGTCACAGTTCTGCCGCGTAAGAACCGGCATTCTCTGACACTTTGTTGTAAAGGGCGTGGACTGCGTGCACGTGCTTAAATCTCATTTGACAGTGTGGTGGATCTCGCGTGACAGCTATCTCAGCGCGAGAAAGACAGAAGGGGAATGTACAAAGTATGGCGAGGTGAGTTTCTATTGAGACGACGTAAAAATCTAACCACTGCTACAACCAGGCGATCGTAAGAGGTGAAAAAGGTGAGGTTGTGAATAGGCTGGCACCCCCACCAAGGAAAATGAAATGTAACGGAAAAAAACCACTGCAAGATTACATAAATGCTTTGATGCTGGCTTCCTGCATGGGACTGATACAAAGGTGGTCCCTTGATCTACATGGACAGAAAAAGGGAAGAAAGATGGAGGGTTGTGGTGAAAAAAATGAGTCATTGATATTTGAACCCCGTAATTAAATTTTACCGTACTTCATGAATTTCTATTATCTTGGTCATAGAAGCTGGCAGATGTGAAACAGAATTCAAGAGGAGAATAGGAATGGCCAAAGCTACAATCAACAACATGGGACAGATACTAACATCTAAACAACATGGGATAGACACTAACATCTAAACAGTTAACTCACAAATTCAGACTGAGAATCATCAAATTATATTTATATCCTTCATTACTGTAAGGTGTATAAACATGGACAATGAACACGCAATTAAAAGAAAGAATTGAGGCCTTTGAGATGTGGATATATAGAAGAATGTCTCATGAATAGAGAAGAAAACAAATAAAGAGGTCCTAGAAAACAATAGAATGAAAATATACTGAGCGACTTTAATTATTTGCGCCAAGCAAAGCTGGAGACAAGAGTAGCACGTGAAACACGTAAAACATGATTTAGGTGCCTGGTAAAAATTCTGCTCGGAAAACATTAATTTCTTTTCACCCAGAACTCAGCCTAGAGCACTACGGACTGGAAAACAGTCAATATTTTAGTCCACAACCACAAACACGTCGTCAAACCATGCCTAGACTGAGCGCTGCAGAGAGAGAAAGAGCAAAAGGAACGATAACAGGCGGGATGTCCACCAGAGAAGCATCCAGACACTTGAATTGCAACCAGTCCACCATCGTCCGACTGCCACAACGTTTAATGGCCACTGGATCCATTGCAGATCGACCCCGTCAAGGTCAACCCAGAGTTACGACACCTCAACAGGACGCGTATATACGGCAGCTTCATTTGCGGAATCGGTTTTTGGCGGCAGCTGTAACAGCAAGAGATGTTGTTGGGAGACGTGGAACCATATCAGAGCACACCGTGCGACGTCGACTGCAGGCGGCAGGACTCAACGCCAGACGTCCTCGAGTCGGCCCAATCCTCACCTTACGACACCGACAGCAACGATACCAGTGGGCAGAGAGGCACCGACGATGGACGAGACGTCAGTGGCAAAATGTCGTTGTTTCAGACGAAAGTAGTTTTTGTCTGTCTCATGCTGACGGGCGACTAAGGGTGTGGCGACGAAATGGTGAGAGGCAAGCCAACTGTTGCATTTTGGAAGCCCACCGATGGGGAGGAGGAAGCGTCATGGTATGGGGCGCATTCAGTTACAATCACCGAACCCGTCTCAACATCTTTAACCATACTGTAAATGCTGCCACCTATAGGGATGTGCTTCAGGACCACGTTGTGCCCCTCTTTCAGTATCATCCCGAGCTCCAGTATGACAACAATGACATTTGTGACTTTTCAATTTGACCACTACCTTACATTTTGACTAGTTTTTTTTAACACAGCATGCACTGCTACGCGGATTGCGGGAATCGGTCGGTCAATGGATTTTATTTCCATTGATATCAAAAATGTTACCATTATTATTATTCTCAGACATCTTGGTGAGTGATTCATATAGTGATGCGTAATTAAAGTCGCTCAGTATAGAATTAACAAAGAAGATCAAAATGAGACAGCTAAAATATTTTGACCACGTGTCACGAGTGGTTTTCTTAAATCTGCCTGAGACAAGATTAAAAAGTCTGAGTGACGTGTGAGACAAGACAAAATCTGAGTGAGGACTGAGAAGATAGATGAGTAATAGTGTTGAATGTCTTCTTCTTCTTCCATCCTTAGCCATCAACCGGCAAAGCAGTATGTGGCCAGTACGCCTAGTGGCGTCTTAAGGCAACAACAAATTGATCAATCTATCGCTGTTTCCACCACGCCTAGTGGCGTCTTTGTGGAACAAAAACAGACCAAACAATCTATCATTGTTTCCGTAATCAGATTGGTTGGCAAGCAGGTGATCAGCCCACTGTGCGAAGTTTTTACGGGATGGGGTAAACAGCCCCATGCCCATACCCTCCTTAGTCGCCTTTTACGACATGCGTGGTAGGGTGCAGTGTTACTATTCTTTGCTCCCCTTTCGGGCCCCGGTAACACACGGGTGTGTTGAATGTGGATGGAGTGAATTATAGATATCAGGAGGGAAAGATCAAATACTGACTCTCCGCTCCTGCCAATCAATGACTATGTTTCTAGCTACTTTCATTGCCTCTCTCTCTCTCTCTCTCTCGCTACTAGGAGTAAGGTACGATACACGTTAGTGACTCCACAAACAATCAAGTAGAAGTGCAGATAGTAACAGGTACAAGTATAGACAGAAAATGGTCTAGTCCGCCGAGTTGATTGTCTAATTTATTAAAAGAAAAAACCCAAAACTATAGCAAAACTATAAAGTATCAATCACCAACATCAAATGAAAAGATGCAAAGAGACAACAAAGGTTAGTAAGCATACGAATCAAAAGATAAATCAACAGAGATTTCCAACGCCCACTAATATTGGGTAGATGTTATACTAATCCTCTGCAGGCAACCCTGAAATAAAGAAGTCCCTCCGCACAACCAATATTCCCGCTGACTTCTTCTTGTCAGCAACACAGCTAAAACATTCACCATGATGTCCCTTTTTCACATTTATTACAAGTTCTCCCCCTCCCCACCAGTTATCTGAGTGCACTCCCCCAGAAGTCTTTCTTCGTTGGCACGCATGCGTTTATACTCCGCTGGGATGACTGCTTGCTGGCTGATAACAGACGAAGAAATGTTGACCCTATCTTCTCCCGGTTTCTGCTGAGAAATCCGTGAAAAGAAAACAACCCCACTGTAAATCCCTCTCGAAGATTGGCCCGCTACTCCTATGCGGCGCGTGATACTATGGACAACGTAACTTTTTGAAGTTGACGCCAGTGGAGCATGGGCACTCCACTTGACGAGGTGGCATTAAAAAAACATTCCCAGCGAGGGAAATCACCAGAAGACCCCGAAGTAGGGTGTCGGGAAAATAAACAATGTAGCTGGTGGGGACACCCCAATGTAAAAGGTCAGCTGCTATATTCGGCGTTTCCAGGAAGGCAATTCAGGCCGATGGCTCAGAGTTTCCTTAACTCCAATGGAGTTACCGGTTCATGCTGAAATGAAATCATACACAAAATTCTCTGATATTTAAAAGAAGATAATGGGGGGGGGGGGGGGGGGGGGGGGGGGGGGGGGGGGGGGGGGGGGTAGATAATTAATAATTTAAGACTACAATTTAATATTAAAAAAAAAAAAAATGGAGTTAAAAGTTATTAATTATAAATATATTAATATATAATAGATTAAAAAAAATTAAGAATAAACAATAAATATTTAAAAATTAGATAAAATAATTATAATAAATTTATTATAGAATTTATTATTAAATTATAAATAAAAATATTATAAATAAATAGATTGATTATATGAAAGATAATAGATAATATGATAATAAATAAATGATAAAATGAATTATGATAAAGATAATATAATATTAATAAAATAATATAAAAAATTATATAAAAAAAAAGTATTTAAATAATAAAAAAATATAAATAATTATAAATTTAATTTGTTTGATAAATTTTATTATGGTATATAGTGATGGGTTATTTGGAGTTATATGATTATTAAAAATTAATAATAAGTATATTGGTAATTTAATGTTGTGTTTTTTTGTTATTTGTGATTAAGTTTGGGGTAGGGGTTTTTGTTGGGGGTTGTTGTTTTTTTTTTGGTTGTTTTTTTGTGTTTTTTTGGGTTGGTTTTTTGTTTGTTTTTTGTTTTTTGTGGTTTTTTTTGTGGTTTTTTGGTTTGTTGGTGTTGTTGTTTGTTGTTTGTTTTTGTTTTTTTTTTGTTTTTTGGTTTTTTTTT
>JAMPIV010010928.1:0-271203 GCA_024509875.1 Oreohelix idahoensis
TTATAAATATCTATAACATCCCACTTCACCACAAGGGTCACCCCAAAACTTTCACTGTGTGGAGGAAAAATAACACATATAATATAATAAACAGAATCTGTACTGGTTATAACTTACATTTAAACTTGCAAGCAGAGAGCTTTGCTTATCATTTAAACTTCCCGTGACGTAAGTTATATTTAAAAATCAGCAATCCTCATGAATTAGGAACACGTGCGTATTCCGTCACCATTCATGAGGCTCGATTCTAGAGTTTATACGTTAGTTTAGAAAAATACACTCGACTGAGTATTAGCAGTTAAATTAAATTCATAAATAGCTACAATTGCCGTTATAAGCTAGAAATTTTAATTTTATTCTGCTTTCCACTGAATGCTTCCCTAGAAAATATAATAGCCTACCACTTTATTTCTCTTCTGCGCTAAAGAAATAGATTAAAATGAATTAAGCGATTAAACACTTTAACACTCACAAAATCTATATATCTATCATATTAATTACCTCAACCACAGAATTACAGGTAATCGCACAACTTAAGAATAAAAAATGCTGAAAATATTTCGGGAAGTCTAGAAGTTCGACAAATTGCCGAAACAAACTGAGATCTTCGCTAACAGCTATTCTGTTTACGAGCAACCTATCTACTGTGAGTCTATGAGCGAGAATGAAATTAAAGTTTCAAACTTGGCCAATATCTTTAAAATCGGACACAGGATCCTAATCTTATTTCGCCAAGCGAAATAGTCTCCCCTGTCCGTATAACACCTTCGTCCGCTTATCGCGTGACGTAACAGCCATCAGTGGCCGAGGGCTTGCATGAGTTGCAAATCTCAGACCACCGTCTGCAGTGCGGAGTGGATTTTCACGCTAAGCCGGGTTTTTTTTTCTGACGAAAAACCTCATGCGTTTACTGAAATGCAGACTCTCTGTCTACTTTCCATGTCCCTCGCGTGAATTTTCACGCCCCAGGCCAGAGACCCTCAGACGAATGTCTAGCGAATGCTGTAAATTCACGCCTATCGTCCGACCAGCGCGACTGACATGTACGCAATACCACCCAGGTGCGATTCTCAGTTTTAGAGAAAGGAAAACAGGTAAAGTTTGCGAATTATATGAAAAATAATATTCGCAAAACGAATGGATGAAAAATATACAGGAAAAAAAGGAAATACAGAGATAATAAAAGAGAGAATTCGGGTGAAAGAATAGGAAGAAGATGTGGGAAATTAAATGAATATAAACCCTACGTGACAGCCACGTTCACATTACAACCCAGCATGGGATCTGGTTTGTTCAACAAATAATGTCTTAGCGGGCAACAATGTTTGTTTCCTCTTGTAACACCAGTTTGTTGTCCATTTTAGATTTTACTTGTTTTTATTTTGTTTCTGGAAATAAAAATTAAGTTAAAAAACGAAAGGTATTTGTCAAATTTCAGTTGTTGTTCATTGATTTAACATGTGCTTTATTTGTATCCATAGATGCAAGAAAGGATATAAACATTTAAAAATAAGAAGCGGGTTTTTCAATCCAGCTGCAGAATATCTACGGGTGATCGGCGTCTCAGCGCATAAATCTCAGTCGCTAACGATAACTGTTAAACAGCTTATAAAAGTTATTTATAACACAGGTTGAACGGTGTTTGCACGAAATAGCGGAGTAGTGGTAGCAAATAAAGCTCATCTGCAACTATTCAGTCTATTTCGGTTTCTGTGTGCGTATGTGTGTGTGTGTGGGGGGGGGGGGGGGGGGTTCTATAATACCTACGAGTAATTTGCGTCCCTGCGGTAAATCTTAATGATGGTAACTTTTTTTAAACAGCTGTTAGTAGTAAATTAATTTATTAACCTTCTTGTCACTCATTAGGGAACATAAGCTCATCATTGTACTTGGTCCTTGACAGGAAATGGTGCCTCTAAGAACTCCATGTATCCTTGTTGAGGTGATTTCTGTAGCATTTTGTTTGACATGATGAAGTTGTTGTACCAATGGACAACCTCATCTTACATGCCTGATGGAAGCAGTATTTTTATTTTAACTAAGCTTCCTCTGACAACCGCATAAACATAGTTCTTAAAAATCGGTGCTTCAACTGAAGTGTACATCTTTATCTTCACCAGTCCGCTTCCAAAGGAGCATAGACCTTCAATAAATGTATGCCAAGTCTACCTGTCACGTGCCATCAGTTCAAGGTTTATCTATGTCGTCTTCATGCCCTTCATGTCTGTCTCCAGTTCTCTTCCCCGTGAGTTCCTTGATCTTCCTCTGTCTGGAGGAATTCTGGGAATTCCAGAACTAGGATTGCCTGGTAACCTTCAGTGTGTGGAGAAACGCATGGCCAGCTTCTTCTTGATATTGATCCGGCGCATGGATTGCTCTTACGTTTGTACTTATTTTTTAGGGCCAGAAAATATATTAATTTGCTTATTATGTTTATGGCCTGAATTCATATGTATTACATATTATTAGTACAAGTAGAATCAGTCCTATATTGTATATTTTGGATGGGTAGGCGGGACTAGATTCTTATTATTCCGGTCTAGCGGAAGTATGAGTTGTCTTGACAAGTCGTGATGAGTTCCGATGTACCGTGATAATGGCGGGTACGCATTTTTCAAAGGGCTGGTAGATTCTTAAGGAAATACGATTCATGGCAGTGGTTTTCTTCTAAAGGAGATGGTATCTCTACTATAGTTTATGTTAGAGACTCTCCTAAGGTACGGTACAATGTATAATTCGGACTCCATGTATTGCCAGACCCTATTTTGATGATCTCATGTCGATTCGACCTAGATGGAACATTGTGCTTCGTATCGCTAGGGTCGTGTTTTGTATCGACAAAGATGACAGACTTTCCTACAGCGGTTATGGCTACGTGAATTAACCTGATCACCGTAGAGCTGTATGGAAACATTTATGAAATCATTTATATACCCATTATAAATTAACTCTGGCTTATATTCTCCTTCCTATGAATGAGTGAACGACAACTCAGGGAGGCAGCCATGTTAGATTTCGGTCATCATATGTTTTGATCACTGCCAAGAGAACAGATTATTTATCCTATTATCGGACAGTGACAGGGAGATCTCAATCTTGCTAGAAACCCCCTCTTTCGTGGTTTCATAATATATACTACAAACTATGGACGTCAAGTAACTTTAGTTATTTACCGATCTGCCTTCACTGACGCGTTTAGTCAGATAGGGGGATGCGGCCATAATATATCATGACATTGAACTTTTGATGTACTGCCCATTATTTCTGAATGTGTCATGACTTCAGATCTGCTATGTATACCTACAAATTGATATGTCAACATACCATGATGTACTCGTATGTCCCAGTGTGTACGTCTGAATAAATTGAGTAAACAAAGATTCCAGCAGTCTGCATTGGTGCCTTGTAGACACAAGTGTATGAGTGGTTATATTGGTCAGCACACGAACAGTACACCATTCGCGGTAATCACACTCTACACTTCTACTTCATACATACACCATCCTGCGTCGGTTGGAGTGACCAAGTTTAGGGCCTGCTTCCCCTGGAGCCTTTGCCTTCCCTAACTCAGGACTAGGGTGAGTTACCCATTTACAGCTGGGTAGACTGGAGCATGCCTGATCTCAACAACACACCACTCTTCCTTACAGAGCATACAGACTGACACTTTACAGAGTGGAAAGAAGAAAAGAAACTTTACAGTGGCGAGCCAGATT
Organism: Oreohelix idahoensis; assembly: GCA_024509875.1. Taxonomy (NCBI): domain Eukaryota; kingdom Metazoa; phylum Mollusca; class Gastropoda; order Stylommatophora; family Oreohelicidae; genus Oreohelix; species Oreohelix idahoensis. The sequence goes on from JAMPIV010010928.1 coordinate 3,717, forward strand.
CCTGGGTCCAGCTTACGCAGTTTTGTGTTGAGAATCACAGTTTACAGCTGAAAGAACATTTGTTTGAACACATCAACACCAGTAGGACAGCTATACAGTCGATGTCAGCTTGACCTGTATTACCGATAGGATGCTGTATCTAGGTCAGCGCTTGTTGACAGTTTTTTCGCTGTACAGACAGTATTACACAGGACAGTGGTATCAAGTGTAGAAAATATCTGGAGCAGTATTGTTGACATTTCTCAACGTACAGAAGAATCACAGTGTTGTTGAACATAAAGTGCATAGTTCATCGTTGGATCTTCATATGCTCAACAGAGAAAAATTGACAGTGTAATAGTTTAAAATTAAATCTATTACTGAATAAAGTGGCAAGTTATTAGTATTAAAATAAACTGTGCCTGCTTTACAACACTATACCTGCAACACATTCCATTCATGACATAAATTATATTGTATGCTATATGCTATTTATGCTTACATGTTATTTGTTATGTATTAAATTAGTTTATGTTCTGTGTGACTAGTACAAGGTATGCCGAGTGACATTGGTCTGGACTAGTATTCTATAGGTACACATTTTCTTAATTGGAAATTTGTTAGCAACAATTTGCTGCTATTTCTGTTAGTTGTGATGAGGTGTTCTTTTCTTCGTTGTTTTTGGTAATAATTTTGTGTTCCTTAGTTTTGTTTGATTTGTTTGTATAATTGTAGGTCTCATCTTTCCTTTCATTTCAGTTTTTTACACCCTTATGTTTATACACTGTGGCGTTATTTGTCTTGTTATATTATGGCAGTTATCATCACGGTTTCTGTGATCATTTTTTTCATTTCTCCTATTTAATTTAATTTGATCTCTGCAAATGTGTTCATATTGTCTTTTCTTGTTTGTCCTTTGTAATGTCTTTAGTTGACATATGACGTATAGTGGTATACACTGATAGTATAGTACAGATCAGTACTTTATGATTGTTATTGTTATAAAACAAAATGTACAAGACCTTTGTAAGGCTTGTCTCCCAAAGTGATTGGTAAAGGGAAATATTTTTTCCACAGGTACTCAAGTGATCTTTGATTACATTGAGGTATACAAGACCTTTGTAAGGCTTGTCTCCCACAGTATTTGAGATACAGTTTTTTGTTGTCCACAGGTACTCAAGTTATCATTGGTTATTATAAACCATACAAGTTTGGACTAAGACTAAGTCTATGGTATAGACTTGTCTCTCATTAACGTGAAAGAGGGTAATTTATTTACTTTTTCAGGTTTCTGATTTAAGAAGACAATATGTCTACATTAGATTATTTCATTGCACAAGGAAAATCTCTTGATAAGACTGGAAAAGACTTAGAACAATGGGCTGTTGCTCAATATGACAAAGCATTAGCTGCAGAAGAGAAAAAAACTGCTGCTGCTGTTGAAGAAAGAAAAGCTGCTGCTGAGGAAAAAAAAAGCTGCGGCTGAGGAGAGAAAACTTCAAATAGAAGAAAAAAAAGCTCTGGCTGAAGAAAAAAGATTAGAAAGAGAAGCTGCTGCTGAAGAAAAAAAAGCTCTGGCTGAAGAAAAAAGATTAGAAAAAGAAGCTGATACTGCTGCTGAACTAAAGAAATTGCAGATGCAAGTGGAGGAAAGGAGATTTGAGGCAGAACAGAGAAAATTAGAAGCTGATGCAGAGCAGAAAAAAATTAGAAGTTGCTGCAGAACAGAAAAAATTAGAAGTTGCTGCAGAACAGAAGAAATTAGAAGCTGCTGCAGAACAGAAAAAATTAGAAGTTGCTGCTGCTGCAGAACAGAAAAAATTAGAAGCTGCTGCAGAACAGAGAAGATTAGATAGAGAAGCTGAAGAGAGAAAAGCAATAAGAGAACATGAGTTTGAATTAGAGAAATTAAAATTGACATGTATGAGTAATGTTAATCAGGCATCTGGGGGTAATGGTAAACCCTTTGTGTACAAGGTCAAGGTACCAGCGTTTAACCCTACCAGTGATGACATAACATTTTGGCTTTCTAGATTTGAACGGGCTTGTCGATCTCATAATGTTGACAAATCACAGTATGTGAATCAGTTGTCTGAAAATCTAAAAGGGGAGTCCCTAAGTAAGTTATATTTTGTTGAAGAGGCCGACAAAGATAATTATGATGCTGTTAGGGCAGCTTTGATAAAGAGATATCAGCTGTCTGAGGAAGGTTACCGTCTTTTGTTTAAAACAATGAGACCTGAGGTAGGTGTAGAATTCTCAGATTTCATCTCAAAAGCACGAATTACACTTTCACGATGGATTGAATTATCCAAAACAGAGAAAACATTTGATGGTCTTACGGATTTATTGCTAAGAGACAAGGTCATGTCTTCTGTAAATAAATCATTCCTAGAGTTCTTACATGAGCGTAAACCTGGTACAATAAAGCAAATGGAAGAATATTGTGACCAGTATGCCACGGCACACCCTGACATGATTCTTAGTAACTCTAACATTAAAGAGAGTATGCCAGTTGCTTCGGCAACAGAGTATAATCAGAATTACTCACATAAATTCCAAGGAGCTAAAAATAAATTTGATAAAAAGGTTAATTGGAATAAGTATCAAAACCAAGATAACCACTCAAATCAGGGTTCTTCTTCGAAGAACTGGAATCGGGCTGATAGTCCTCGACACGCGAGGGGTACCCATAATGTTAGAAATTCTCGGAAAGGGAGTAGCTATAGGAACTACCCAAGTGCTTCATGGAGACAACAGAAACAATATTACAGGGATACTCAATATAACGAGCGTGATGATTATGATCATGAATATTATGATTCAAACCCAAATAGGGGTTATAACAGAGGCAATAATAATTATAGAGACAATTATAACCGAGGTAGATCACAACACAAAAGACATGGTAAATCTTATTACCAGGCTAACTCTGCACAACAGGAGTTCCACGACACCGATAATCAGAATAATGATAAAAAAGACTCCAACAGTGTAGCAAATTCCGCTTTCGATTTTGCTAGAGCATCTGAGTGTTCGCAATGCAAAACATTATTCGATCCAACCACAGTGTCTACTTTAAGCTGCGGTCACCCGCTTCCCGCTCTCCATGCGTCAATTGCGCATAATGGAAGGGGTGCTCTTGTCTTTAATAGGGGCCTAATAGATGGTACTCCGGTATCAATTCTTTTCGATTCGGGGTGCACTACCATTGGAGTGAGGCAATCACTCGTAAATCCTTCTCGAGCTACAGGCAATATAGTCAAATGTGTAACATTTGGTGGCACATTGGAGAAGTACTCCACTGCCATTATCAATATTGCTACGCCTTTCTTTACAGGAGAGGTGCAAGCATGTCTCTTGCCGAATCCGATCGCTGATCTTATCATCGGTCGCATTCACGGGGTGAAAGAATGCACTCCACAGCAAATTTCTAATTGGGAAAATGTTAATATGCAATCGGCTAATGCAGTAATCACTAGGGCTCAAGCTCTTAATATGCCACAATCTTCACATTCTGAAGATAATGATGCGCAGATCCGAGATGATCCCTTGGAGATTTCCCACGATTCCTTTATCAAACAGCAGGAAGATGATCCTACTCTAAAGAAATTCTTTACTCTGGCAACAAAAGGTGATCCGAATAAGGATACTAATCGTAAATCTTGGATTACGATGAAGAATGGCGTACTTGTACGTATGGTACAAGACTCCGCTAAGTCCATTCATTCTCAAATCCTTGTGCCTAAAAATATGAGAGTTAAAATCTTACAGCACGCTCATGATTCGCAGTGTGCTGGACATATGGGTTTTTCCCGTACTAAAGCTAGAGTTCTTCAATCTTTCTTTTGGCCTGCTGTGAATAAGGACATACGAATCTATTGTCGATCTTGTAAAGTATGTCAAGAGATTAAATCCAGAGGTCCACGCCATGATGCACCTATTCAGGCTGCAGACATTCCCATTCGGCCATTTCAAAAAATGGCGATAGACATCATTGGTCCATTTAAGATAAAGTCTGCGAGAGGACACCAATTTATTTTGACGTGTGTTGATATGTGCACACGTTGGCCGGAGGCTGTTCCTCTAAAGAGCATAACTACTGCTGATGTCGCAGATGCTCTTTGGTTAATATTTTCTCGTCTGGGATTTCCAGCAGAAATATTATCCGACCATGGTACCCAACTCATATCGGATACCATGTCTCAAGTAATGTCGACTCTGAAGATAGAGAGATCGCTGAGTAGTATTTATCATCCTATGTCCAATGGGATGGTGGAACGTTTGAATAGAACTCTGAAAAACCTACTAGGTAAGATAACAGAAGATCATCCTCAGGATTGGGATAGGGTTTTACCCGCGGCTCTCTTTGCATATAGAGAGGTCGCCAACGAACATACAGGATTTTCTCCCTTTGAACTTGTCTTTGGCGCGAAACCGCGAGGTCCTATGTCCTTACTTCATGATCTTATAACTGCTGATAATATTGTCGATGACACAAAATCCTCTTATGAATATGTCATCGCACTTAGACACAAGATTATTGAAGCATGCAAATTGGCAACTGCTTCTTCTGAATTTGCGAAACAGAAGGCAAGGGAATTTGCCAATAAAAAGAGATGTTTGCGTCAACTTTGTCCAGGTGACAAAGCATTTGTCTTGCTACCTTGTAGGGAAAATAGACTTCTCATTTCTTGGAAAGGTCCGTACGATATAATATCAAAAGTTTCCGATGTTGACTATATCGTCGATATTGACGGGAAGCGTAAAACCTTCCACATCAACATGCTCACGGAATTCCATGAACGTCCTGATTATTTACAACCTGTTTTCCAGGCAACGGACGATTTTCCAGTCCAACATGGACAGTACTCATCTCTGTCAGTAATACAGGATGAGGAAACGAGTTTCTCGGATGTAAATTTACCTTTTCCAATGATTCCTCTTCACTCTAATGAATCATGGAAAGATGTTGCAATTTCTCCAGAATTATCTCCAGGAGAGCAGAAACAAGTTTCTACTTTGTTAGAACAATTTCAGGATGTCCTTACTGACATTCCTGGTCAAACTGATGTCATTCAACATGACATTATTCTTACTGACCATAGTCCTATAAGAGTCAGACCGTATCCTATCCCGATACATTTTCAAGCACAGGTAGAGAAAGAGTTAGATGAGATGATAGAGTTAAAAATTATTGAACCATCCACATCAGCATATTCTTCGCCGATGGTTATAGTACGGAAAAAAGACAATAACATACGTCTTTGCGTGGATTATCGCAAATTGAATCAAGTGACTAAATTCGATGCTGAACCTATGCCTTTACTAGAAGAGCTACTTACGAGACTATCGAATTCTCACTTCTTTACTAAACTCGATTTGTCTAAGGGATATTGGCAAGTTCCACTATCCGAACACGCCAAACCGTTTACTGCTTTTTCGACGCCTAGGGGTCTATTCCAATGGAATTTCATGCCTTTCGGTCTTATGAACGCCCCTGCAACATTTGTACGCATGATGCGTCGAATCCTATCTCATCGCTCAGATGTCATTGCGTATCTTGATGACATCTGTCTTTTCAGTGATACTTGGAACGATCACTATAATGGTATAAATGAACTATTGTCTATCTTACGCGAGCATAACCTGACAGCGAAACCATCGAAAGCATGTATTGGTTTTAGCGAAATATCTTTCTTAGGACACCGTGTTGGTCATGGGTTCCTAAAAACAGAAGACCATAATACAAGTAAGATACTTAACATTTCTATTCCTAAGACTAAAAAGCAAGTACGAAGTCTCTTAGGTCTAATACAATTTTATGGACGATTCATCCCGAATCTGTCCTCCATTATGTCACCTCTTTCTTCCTTGCTAAAGAAAGGGTCTCCTAATGTAGTCCATTGGACTCAAGAATGTCAATCCTCTTTGGATAAGGTTAAAACTATGTTTTCTACTTCACCTATCCTAGTATTGCCTTCTAAGGATAAGACATTTATTCTTCGTAGTGACGCTTCATCCACCGGGATTGGAGCTGCACTAATGCAAGAGTACTCTGGAACTCTGCATCCTGTGATGTATATTTCTCGGAAATTAAATGCCGCAGAGAAGAATTACTCGGTCCTAGACCGTGAATTATTGGCTATGGTTTGGTCAATCCTTAAACTGCAAAGATTTCTTCTGGGCGCGCATTTCATTGTGGAAACTGACCAGAAAGCTCTTACGGCTATTCAGAGTAAAAATCTGAAGAGCGCGAGATCAACGCGATACGCGATTGCTCTACAGCCATTTCATTTTTCGGTGCGAGCTATCCGTGGGTCAGAAAATGTGATGGCAGATATTTTGTCTAGATGCCCACATGATTCATAACTGTTATACAACTTTGATACAGTTGTTTCTATGTTGAAATGTGTACACATATGTAATATATCATATATTGATTGTAACACTACTTAGCGGTTCATTGATATTTATTCACCGCTGATCTTTCAATGTTTTTCGTCTTTGATGATCATGATGTTAAGATATCTTAGATGAATTTATGTATAAACTAATGTGGAAATTGGGTCATTGCTAATATTGTAGTATGCGTTGGTGACACCTCTCTGGAAATATTAATACTTAGAGAAGTACCTTCTCTAAGGTCATAAAACTTATGCTTATCATCTGCGCATTGTTATTGGTGCGTTGTGAGCCTATTGTATGTTGCTCCTAGATGTGTTTCAAAAAAAAAAATGTACCATTTTTTTTTTCCCGAGGGGTGTGGTAATCTGTTGCGTGCATATTTTGACGCACATATTACAAAAATCGATATGGCTATTTAATATGAAAAAAAATATAGACATTCATTCATTTGTGTATGAAAATGCTGTCTATGGTAAAAGCGAGAGAATCCATGTTTGATTCACACTTTTGATTATAGGAGTAATCGTTCTTGATATTGATCCGGCGCATGGATTGCTCTTACGTTTGTACTTATTTTTTAGGGCCAGAAAATATATTAATTTGCTTATTATGTTTATGGCCTGAATTCATATGTATTACATATTATTAGTACAAGTAGAATCAGTCCTATATTGTATATTTTGGATGGGTAGGCGGGACTAGATTCTTATTATTCCGGTCTAGCGGAAGTATGAGTTGTCTTGACAAGTCGTGATGAGTTCCGATGTACCGTGATAATGGCGGGTACGCATTTTTCAAAGGGCTGGTAGATTCTTAAGGAAATACGATTCATGGAGTGGTTTTCTTCTAAAGGAGATGGTATCTCTACTATAGTTTATGTTAGAGACTCTCCTAAGGTACGGTACAATGTATAATTCGGACTCCATGTATTGCCAGACCCTATTTTGATGATCTCATGTCGATTCGACCTAGATGGAACATTGTGCTTCGTATCGCTAGGGTCGTGTTTTGTATCGACAAAGATGACAGACTTTCCTACAGCGGTTATGGCTACGTGAATTAACCTGATCATCGTAGAGCTGTATGGGAACATTTATGAAATCATTTATATACCCATTATAAATTAACTCTGGCTTATATTCTCCTTCCTATGAATGAGTGAACGACAACTCAGGGAGGCAGCCATGTTAGATTTCGGTCATCATATGTTTTGATCACTGCCAAGAGAACAGATTATTTATCCTATTATCGGACAGTGACAGGGAGATCTCAATCTTGCTAGAAACCCCCTTTCGTGGTTTCATAATATATACTACAAACTATGGACGTCAAGTAACTTTAGTTATTTACCGATCTGCCTTCACTGACGCGTTTAGTCAGATAGGGGGATGCGGCCATAATATATCATGACATTGAACTTTTGATGTACTGCCCATTATTTCTGAATGTGTCATGACTTCAGATCTGCTATGTATACCTACAAATTGATATGTCAACATACCATGATGTACTCGTATGTCCCAGTATGTACGTCTGAATAAATTGAGTAAACAAAGATTCCAGCAGTCTGCATTGGTGCCTTGTAGACACAAGTGTATGAGTGGTTATATTGGTCAGCACACGAACAGTACACCATTCGCGGTAATCACACTCTACACTTCTACTTCATACATACACCATCCTGCGTCGGTTGGAGTGACCAAGTTTAGGGCCTGCTTCCCCTGGAGCCTTTGCCTTCCCTAACTCAGGACTAGGGTGAGTTACCCATTTACAGCTGGGTAGACTGGAGCATGCCTGATCTCAACAACACACCACTCTTCCTTACAGAGCATACAGACTGACACTTTACAGAGTGGAAAGAAGAAAAGAAACTTTACAGTGATCTTATCATCAAAGTCCACATTAGTGATCTTGTCAACAAGTCCACATTAGTGATCTTATCATCAAAGTCCACATTAGTGATCTTGTCATCAAAGTCCACATTAGTGATCTTGTCATCAAAGTCCACATTAGTGATCTTGTCATCAAAGTCCACATTAGTGATCTTGTCATCAGTTCCACATTAGTGATCTTGTCATCAAGTCCACATTAGTGATCTTGTCATCAAAGTCCACATTAGTGATCTTGTCATCAAAGTCCACATTAATGATCTTGTCATCACGTCCACATTAGTGATCTTGTCATCAAGTCCGCATTAGTGATCTTGTCATCAAGTCCACATTAGTGATTTTGTCCTCAAGTCCACATTAGTGATCTTGTCATCAAGTCCACATTAGTGATCTTGTCATCAAGTCCACATTAGTGATCTAGTCATCAAGTCCACATTAGTGATCTTGTCATGCAAGAACCCCTGTAAGAAGGTCTGTCGCTTTTTGGTTGTTGATTGTGTTGTTTTCCGTGTTTCAGATCCATACAATAGGATTGGCTTGGCAGTTGAATTGAAAATTCCGATTTTTTGTGTTGGACTTAATTTCTTTTGATGTTCATATATTTTCCAATGCAATGAAAGTTCCACTAGCCTTTTATTTTTAAGTGTACATAGTTCTAACAAATACGAGGGGAGGTCAAAAAGTAATGCCTCCTATTTTTTATGTATGTAAATACTGCATCAGTGTGCAATTTGTAAATTTAGCAGGATTCCTCAAACACTCTTCTGCACTGTATAGCATTACTAACCTGTTTCAGTAACAGGTGGCACCACTGTAACAGTTAAAAAATGGCTGCCAAAGACGTTCGGTTAAAACAACGTTATGTCATAGAATTCCTCAATGCTGAAGGCGAGACCCCAATTCTCATCCACGAACGTTTGAAGAATGTTTCTGGAGATTCAACAGTGGATGTTAGAACTGTCCGACGTTGGGTACATCGTTGTGACGAAGCTGAAGTAGGTCAATCCTCAATGGCTGACGCAAAGCTGACTGGCCGTCCGTCTACCGCAGTGACTCCACACAACATTGATCGAGTTGATGGCATCATTCGTGGTGACCGTCGGGTAACACTGGATAAACTTTCTTCCATGTTGTCCATTAGTAAAGGCAGTGTCCCGAACATCATTAAAGACCTGGGTTATTCAAAAGTTTGTGCACGTTGGGTACCCAGAATGTTGACAGACAGACATAAAGAAACAAGGAAAACCATAGCCATCAACTTCCTGCAACGTTACGAAACTGAAGGAGAAGAGTTTTTATCGAATATTGTGACAGGTGATGAGACTTGGGTTCATTTTTTTAACCAGAATCCAAGAGGCAGTCAATGGAATGGCATCACACAACATCGCCGACAAGAAAGAAGTTCAAAAGTTTACCATCTGTAGGGAAAGTTATGGCCTCCGTGTTTTGGGATGAGAAGGGTGTGATTCTTCTCGACTTCTTGGAACAAGGAAACACGGTGAATGCAGACCGTTACATTGAAACTTTGAAGAAGCTTAGAGGTCGTCTTCGGCGACTTTACCCATTAAAAGATCAGAGAACTGCACTACTGTTGCACGATAATGCCACGCCACACACCGCTAAACGCACCATTGATGCGATTGCAGAATTTGGCTGGACATTATTAACACTTCCCCCTTACAGTCCCGATCTTGCACCTTCTGACTTCCATCTGTTTGGACCACTGAAAGAAGATCTTCGCGGACATCACTTTGAGGACACCGAGACCCTTAAACGCGCCGTACGTCAGTGGTTTAGGAAAAAGGACACAAATTGTTACCGTGCGGGGATACATGCCCTTGTGAGAAGATGGACAAAAACTGTAACAAATAACGGAGACTATATTGAGAAATAAATTTTTGAAGTTCAGACTTGGGGCTACATTTCAATGTGAATTTTATCTGTTTTCTTGCCTATTAAATGAAATTAAAAATTACGAGGCATTACTTTTTGACCGTCCCTCGTATTACGTGCTCCAATGTTAGAGATGTCATTAAGAGCAGGGCTGCCATTTTGACTTTGTTATAACGCCAACTTTTCGAAATCTGGCATATGAGAATTGATAAGCGTCAACATATTCGGTTTGTTTGTATGTTTATTTATTTTGTGTGCGTGAGTTTCTCCCCCGCCCTCTCCCCCCCCCCCCCCCGCCCCCCCCCCGATTTTCCTTTACAAACTAAAATTGCTTACGCTAAAAGCAGAAATAATATTTTATACTGCATCAAAGACACAAAACAAACAGAAAAACTGCAGGTAACATAAATTGCAACCCTTTATCAACAGTAAGTTATCTATAGCCATTTTTAGATAATCTAGGCGTACGGTTTAAATACCCTTCAACAGTATAGCATATTACCTCATAGATGTTAGCACCGGACCCAAGACGCATCAAAAGTGAGGAATGCAGTAAGCGACTGATAAGAACAGAACTGGTGTAAGGGACGTAAATCTGGGTATATTAGAAGCCAAGATAGATTCTGAGTTGGAGCACTTGTTTGCTCGTTGGCTGTTGAATTGTTTTGAAAATATCTCGTGGTAGTTTCGAGAGACAGATTACAGATAGCGTGGAAAAACGCTGATCATCTCAAGTGTGAGATATGTTTATTCTGTAATGTTTTTAACGGAGTGAGAATAGCTCGCGGCTAGCCCGCAGATGATTGATTGACTGAGTTGTGTTGACCGTGAGGAAGTCTCGTGACTGCTTTTGAGTGGGACGAGTGTGTTATCTAGGGAGAGTGTTCCGGGCGTTTTGACCGGGTAGGTCAAGACAGTGCTTTTGGGAAGTGTGAAATGCCTGTACAGTGCTGAATTTAAAATGTCGACGGATTTTTCGCTGTGGGTACAGCGTAGTATAAAACTGCAGTTTGAATTATTGTGGAATGTTTATAACTGCAGTGTGCAGTCTTTAAAGGCCATTATTTCCTGTGTGAGGAGTATTGATTAATAAGAGTACTTTAGGCCATGAATCATGATAGCTGCTGAGTGCAGGATTCTTTATAGTGCTGAGTTTAATAAGAGTACTTTAGGCCATGAATCATGATAGCTGCTGAGTGCAGGATTCTTTATAGTGCTGAGTTTAATAAGAGTACTTTAGGCCTTGAATCATGATAGCTGCTGAGTGCAGGATTCTTTATAGTGCTGAGTTTAATAAGAGTACTTTAGGCCATGAATCATGATAGCTGCTGAATGCATGATTCTTTATAGTGCTGAGTTTAATAAGAGTACTTTAGGCCATGAATCATGATAGCTGCTGAGTGCAGGATTCTTTATAGTGCTGAGTTTAATAAGAGTACTTTAGGCCTTGAATCATGATAGCTGCTGAGTGCAGGATTCTTTATAGTGCTGAGTTTAATAAGAGTACTTTAGGCCATGAATCATGATAGCTGCTGAGTGCAGGATTCTTTATAGTGCTGAGTTTAATAAGAGTACTTTAGGCCATGAATCATGATAGCTGCTGATTGCAGGATTCTTTATAGTGCTGAGTTTAATATGAGTACTCTAGGCCATGTATTATGATATCATTGTAACTGCCGAGTGTGCAGTCTTCATGGTGTTAATTTATATCTCGTGTTTTGCTGTGAACGGTATTCTATGTGTATTTCATATCAATGTGTTGTGACGTGAATAAACCAGTATTAATTGTCACCAGTCGTTTACAACCATCCATGACTCTTGTGTACGTACCTGTGGGGTAAACGACTAAACCAACACACGCACTTAATATTACAGAGGTGACAGGGAACTTAACACGTATTTAGAAATAGTCCCGGAGTGGGCGTGGCCTATCTATATCGAGAACCTGTTCATCGCTTACCAGTGGACTTCTACAGTGTTTGCCTGTGTGGTGTATATGTATGTATCAAATGTAGACATTACCAGATCCACAACACAACAGTAACGTTAGCAGATAATCAATAGACACCTTACCGTATCCACCAAACCAATACGTTATCAGTGATGGCCATGACTTTCACGTGCTTTACGGGGGTGCAACAGTGGTGTGCTAGTTTTATAGGATCAGATACCCGCGAAATTCGCGTGATATTAATTCACAAGTGTTAGCTTGTAGCCTGAGTGGCGTTAGTATATGAAAGACAGACATCACATTTGAGAGCTGTATCCAGGCCCAAGGAAAACTTATTCAGTATCAGTTAAACTGGGAACTGTTAACTCAAGTGACAGTCGCAAGTCAAGGAATTTATTACTCAAGATTTTGAGATGCCATGATATACAGTGGCGTCTGTATACCAGTACAAGTAATCATCTGGCAGTATGAACGAGCGGTGTACCTCCTTTCAACGAAATTGACAGACGGTGACCCATTTCCTGCTTTCCTGTGCGGTTTGTTAGCACGTAGCGTGCTGAGTCGAGGACCTGAGCGGAATCAAGGTGTCAAGTTCCAATGCCTTTCTGTTGTCGAATGTTTTACCATTGAACTTTGTGATATCCAGGGTGTTAACGGAAAGGAACGGAGGAGTTTTCATTCAAGATAAGTGGTTATTTTTTGTTGTGTGAACTGTGTCACTTTCATCTATGTCAACGAGCCTTCCTGTGCTTTGCATCTCCTATACTGTTGAAATCTGTTGTTTTTGTTGTCTAATTCTATATAGACATATTATTAGGATTTAGTATTGATGCTAAGTATTGATGGAGGTATGATATAGGATGATTTCCCTCATATGACGTTATAAAGGTTCATTGAAAAGGAATTGATGATACAAAGTTTATGAATAATATTTTTGGTATACATACTTAACTGTGTGAAATGGAAGGGTAATTGTCAGAACTTCTTGAAACATAAACTTGCGACATTAATAATTATACTGATATAGATATATAGTTAACTGAGTGATTGAATCACCATGGATTTTGATAATAATCCTGCAGATATAAGGCCTATGTTGGAGTGTGCATTGTTGATAGGTAGAGATGAAAAGGGATTGAGAGGTCCACGACTTGGAGTATAGATCATGGATGATTTTTTGGTTAATGTATCGGCATCTCTAGAGTTATTTGCTGAACATAACTTTAAGCTTCTTTGTAATTCAATAATGGCTAAGGATTTGGTTGATTTGCTACGGCACCTTCGTGTGTTTTTGCAACAGTATATTGAACTTGAACACGGACAGATAGTGCAAAGTATATTCAAGATAATCCACAACGGTATTCCTGATGAGCAGAAAAAGGAATTAGGAAGTGAGAAACAAATAAAAGTCAACAAACAGAGTGCCCTACGGGAAAGGGACAATTGTTTAAAAGTTACTACTGAAGTGAGTAAACTACACGAAACAGTCTCTAAACTCGCAAATGAGTTAGATAAGTCAAACACGGAACTTACTAAAGTACATGCGGCGTTAGATGCAGCATTGAACAAGAACAAAGAGTTGGAAATTCGGGTGAAAGACAAAGATGACGAAGTTGGTAATCTCAGACAGGAAGTTCAAGAGAAAAAAGAAATGTATGACATATTAAAGATTGAGAGCAATGTTCGTGAAGAGAGTTACATAAATATGCTTCATGAGGTGTTGGAGGATAATGATATTATCAGTTGCCAACTGAAAGAAAAGAAAGACATACATGACAAATTAAAAGTTCAGGATAAGAAATGTGAGAAATTAGGTAATGAAACATGTCAAACTAGAGCAAATAAAGAAAAAGGTGAGAAAGACAAATTAGAAGAGTTAACGACTGAGAGAGAGGAGATGATTAAGATTGAGAGATTGTTAACAGAGGAGAGAAGTAAAGTTTTGACATTTGACAAATTAAATAGGAAATTAAGTGAAGAAATTTCACAAAAAAAATGTTGAAATTGCAGAAAGTACAAAAAGAGTAGAGGGTCTACTCGATGTTATTTTGAACAGCGGAATATGGTCTTCTGTAAAGGTTGACAATGCTAGACAGAAAGTTGTTTACCAGCAGGTTAAAAGAGCAAAGATCCAGCCTCATACAATCTTTGCTGATAAGAAAGTTAAATGTGATGGACAAAAATCTTTTCGGGGAAAATATAACTTTCGAAGATCTTTTGATTCTTCTTCCAATAGCAACAATTCTTGGCGGCAGTGTAATAGAGAGAATGATAAGGTAACAGTCAGTCCTGATAGATTTCAATCTAAAAGCCCACAGATTAAACGAGTAACTGATTTTGGAAGTTCTCAGAAGATGATAACAAGGGATAAAGTTATAAGTAGTGGTTCCAAGGATGAAACCCATTATAGGCGTAACGATAAAGATACTTATAGATCTGCAGATGATACTGCAAACAAGCATATTGTCAAAGAAAAAATGGAAAGAGTTTTTGTAGGAGAGATGTTTCTAAGGTTAGAAAGTACCAAGGAAATTCATATGATAATAATTTTCCTTCTCAGAGAGATAATAGACAAGTTAATGTATATCAACATTTTAATTCTGAGAATTTTGAAAATAATGGGACAGACAAATACAAGAAAGGTTTTCAATCGTGCAATAATTTTTCTGACAGATTTTTTTGTGCGGAGTAGAAACGTTAATCATAACAAGTCTGACTGGGATTATAGACATAATAACGGTCTCAAACAAAGAGGAAATGATGATAAATATTTTGATCAAACGACGAATAATAAGTGCAATTATGCTAATTTTGCTCGACATGAGCCTAGAAGCATTGTTATTAAGCAAAGTAGCAATGATAATGATGTCACAAATACTACTGCTTGTTATGTTTCTGATTTTGAAAGAGCATCACGTTGTTGTGAACATAAAGGAAGAGTCGATGACATCGTGAAGTGACCAGATTTCTACACGGACCACATTGCGGGGTAATTGTTTGTTTAACCTCTAAGTTGTTCGTAGTAAATTTCACCATTCATTAAAATGTAAATTTTCGTTTGTATTTTTTGAACAGAGGCGACTTCTCGATAAGGGTCAGCGCTCCTGTTTACGGTAGTGGCAAGAATATAGGTCAACATTGTTCCCGAGTGAGTGTTCAAGCGGAACATATCAGCGTGCTAACTATGCATTGGACGTGTTACCCCTAGTGTTTATGAGATGTCGGCAAGACCTATGGAGATTTTTTTTGCGGTTGATTCTTTTTTGTTTTGTTTGTTTATTAGGACAGTAGATGTTAATGTATTCTATTGCATAGATCATTATAGGTTGTTATATTATGATCATCATCTTCACGCATCATTTGATGTCTATTGTTTTTCTTGATATGTATGACTGTTTTAATTATAAATTAGTTCATTTCGATGCTATTTTTATACTATTGTGTTTTGGATAATATGTAGTGTGTTAGATGGTAGTGACGTGTTGTTTACTATTGATGAATGCAATGAGCAGATTTGTATTTAACCTTACTGGTTACAAACCTATGCCTATTTACACCATATAATCATTGACTTTTATACTCTGGCGTAGAACTTGCAGTTTTTTTGGGGGGTTTTGTTTTACAGATGTGTTGGGTAGAATAGTTTTGTACATGATGAGTTTGCTAGCCCCATGCACATACTCATTAGTTGTAATGTTACAATAGTTACTTTTAATATATCAGGTGGAGATAGATATAAATTTATAACTGAATAACACTGTAGCTAAGCTGAACGTGATTGTCAGCCGGAAATATTTAAAAGTTTAAATTGAACTGTATAGAGAAAATTAACAGCGTTTGCTGATATTGTTATTTGATTGAGAAATCTAGAGATCTGATTTAAGCACTTGCTTAACATACATTACGTTGTTTTCATGTATTTGCAAACTTGTATGTTGGTAATAGTGTGTTTTCCTATGTGTTTCTCTGCTATGTAATTTTTTTTTTGAAAATATTTTTTTTTTCCCAGATATTGTAATTTTTTATTTTTGGTTTTGTGTGTGCCTAGCGTTTGACTATGTGCTATGTTTGATATGTAGAATAATGTTAGTTCTTTAAAGAAAGTTTTTTTTTTTTTGGATGTTATGTTGTATTAGCGCTTGATTGTGCGTTGTTCGAACTTCGTTATAGCAATGCTATTACTTTTTTGTGTGGTGTCGATAATTTATTGTTGATTATGCTTTATTTACGTTTCACTTCATTCTCCTTGTATACTTCTTCTTTCGCTTCTTATACTTTCATTCTATGTATTGTTACTTTAATGGTATAACTTAATATAGTGTAGCTACTTGTGATATTTGTAATTATTTTACATATAACAAATTGTTTGAATGTAATATTATTATTTTTTCCTCATATTCTGATGTCATACTTACCTTTATTACGGATCTTGTCTTTTCTTTTACTATCGGTTGTTTCCTATTTAGTTGTGTTGTATTCACTTAACTTGGTTTTGTAATGCATTATTTTTGGTATGCTTAATTGATTACATTGGATACTTCATTTTTACATTTCACTTAATGCTTATATTTTAGAGATGTCTTATTTTAACTTAACTTAAGGTAATTCTTATACGCATATGTTAGAGATTCATTGTCCTCTTAATTTTTTTTTTTTTTTGGTTTTGGGGAATGTATTTGTCAAAAAATTGAAAGAATCAATTTTTTTCTCTGGGGGTGAGGTAAGATGATAAGAACAGAACTGGTGTAAGGGACGTAAATCTGGGTATATTAGTAGCCAAGATAGATTCTGAGTTGGAGCACTTGTTTGCTCGTTGGCTGTTGAATTATTTTGAAAATATCTCGTAGTAGTTTCGAGAGACAGATTACAGATAGCGTGGAAAAACGCTGATCATCTCAAGTGTGAGATATGTTTATTCTGTAATGTTTTTAACGGAGTGAGAATAGCTCGCGGCTAGCCCGCAGATGATTGATTGACTGAGTTGTGTTGACCGTGAGGAAGTCTCGTGACTGCTTTTGAGCGGGACGAGTGTGTTATCTAGGGAGAGTGTTCCGGGCGTTTTGACCGGGTAGGTCAAGACAGTGTTTTTGGGAAGTGTGAAATGCCTGTACAGTGCTGAATTTAAAATGTCGACGGATTTTTCGCTGTGGGTACAGCGTAGTATAAAACTGCAGTTTGAATTATTGTAGAAATGTTTATAACTGCAGTGTGCAGTCTTTAAAGGCCATTATTTCCTGTGTGAGGAGTATTGATTAATAAGAGTACTTTAGGCCATGAATCATGATAGCTGCTGAGTGCAGGATTCTTTATAGTGCTGAGTTTAATAAGAGTACTTTAGGCCATGAATCATGATAGCTGCTGAGTGCAGGATTCTTTATAGTGCTGAGTTTAATAAGAGTACTTTAGGCCTTGAATCATGATAGCTGCTGAGTGCAGGATTCTTTATAGTGCTGAGTTTAATAAGAGTACTTTAGGCCATGAATCATGATAGCTGCTGAGTGCAGGATTCTTTATAGTGCTGAGTTTAATATGAGTACTCTAGGCCATGTATTATGATATCATTGTAACTGCCGAGTGTGCAGTCTTCATGGTGTTAATTTATATCTCGTGTTTTGCTGTGAACGGTATTCTATGTGTATTTCATATCAATGTGTTGTGACGTGAATAAACCAGTATTAATTGTCACCAGTCGTTTACAACCATCCATGACTCTTGTGTACGTACCTGTGGGGTAAACGACTAAACCAACACACGCACTTAATATTACAGAGGTGACAGGGAACTTAACACGTATTTAGAAATAGCCCCGGAGTGGGCGTGGCCTATCTATATCGAGAACCTGTTCATCGCTTACCAGTGGACTTCTACAGTGTTTGCCTGTGTGGCGTATATGTATGTATCAAATGTAGACATTACCAGATCCACAACACAACAGTAACGTTAGCAGATAATCAATAGACACCTTACCGTATCCACCAAACCAATACGTTATCAGTGATGCCCATATGATGTCTCGGGCTTTACGGGGGGGGGGGGTGCAACAGCGACCCATAGCTTGACTGCCTGCGTCAGGGTCAGCGAACCAGAGCTGACCAAGACCCTACTTCACCTCCACGTGGTGGTCCTGGAAACAGGCTGCATCACTGCAGTCTTGCTGAGGAGTAGGGATCGAAGAGGGAAGGCAAACCCGGTCCTAACAAATGCCATGCGGAAGTCGGATGTGTCGGCCGAAAGGCGAAAATGCCGCAGCTTCGCTGTAAACGGACACAACGCAACCAACGTCCTTTTCAGGACGAACGAGGAAGAAGAAGAAGATGTTAGCATGCAAAACATTTTGGTCATAAATGTGGAAAGCTTTTTCTTATTTCTGTCTAGGAGCACATTCCCGCCACCAGTTATGTTTTATTTTAAATGCCTATGTATCTTCTTTTTCTTATTCGTACACTCTCAGACGTACACTCTCAGACGTCGTCTGCTTGAATGTTTTCAAAGAAAGCAGTAGCCAGTTGGAGGCTAATTGAATCTCCGTAGAGCTTTCCCCGAATGGTATAACATTATGTCGGGACAGAAATGTAAAACTTTTTATGACAGCAGACATAAGTACAGCAGAAATATGGAAAAGACATTAAGTGGGTTAAACAGGCTGCTAATGGATCGGATGACACTTATTGTAGATGCTACCACTGCACAATTGCACACAGAGTTAGTAACATCATGAAAAAAATGGATAAACTCAGGCTAAGAATCACACCAAAAGGCCAGAGTGTACGTAAAATAGAGAATAGATATTCATGTTTAATAAAGAACAGCATTTTGCTACCACTGAAAGCTGATCATTTTGCTGAGGTTAACGGCAAGAAATATGCTATTATCATAAACGAATCTTCTGATATTTCAATATAAAAACTAGCGTGTGTCTTGGTTTTTTTTTTTTTTTTTTTTTTTGTATTTTTTTTAAGTGAACGGGACAAATAATATTTAAAGTGAATTTAAACGTTTAACTCCGGTGCGAGAAATTACGGGAGAAAACATTTTCAATTTGAGGAGGAAATAGCAGAAGTTGCGGTTAATGTTTTACTAATTGCATCGCTTGTACATGTGATTGTGCGTTAACCATGGTTTGATATTTTGTGGCGGTGTCGGGTTTTTCTTTCTTTTTTTTTTTAAATAAATCTGGCAAACCTGCTTCAGGGCCACCTCTGCCTCCACTCACACCTCACTAACGCCTACGTCTGCTAAACGCAGTGCCTTATTGTTAAAGTTTATTTTCTCTTTAACACCTTCAGCAGAATGTTTATGGTGGGGGGTGTGTGTTGGGTCACTGACGATGACAAGTCAGTATGGTCGGGCTTACGGGTGGCCGACAGGTGTGTAAATATGTATACATCAAGATACGCGAATGTCATAAGTTCTTAGATTAAGTATCCATAGCACACACAATCACCCATAGCAACAGTGGATCAGGAAGCACGAACTAGTATAACGTTCTACACAGTTTATTAACGTCACAGTCACGAAGACATCATGGAAACACAGTTTACAGCAAAATATGAAGCATCAAGTAAGTAAATCCCAGGAAACTCAGTTACAGGTACTAAATCCCAATTACATAGGCTGCCGAACAAAGCAGCTCACATTCCATAGTAATCACAGCAAAATATCCATCGAAGGGACTGCATATATCGCAGTTTACAGTAATATAGCCGGAGCCAACATACTCCATGGCTTTGAATCAATATGAATATAATACATCAACGAGCCAACGTGATCCGTGGCTTTAAATAATAAATCCCCTGGGAGAAACAACATTCCCTTCAATTGCAAAAATCCATCACAGGAATATGAATATGAAATAATGGCCTGTACAACTCATGGCCTCAAAATATCTTCAATACCTATCAAACTCTCCCTTCACAAAAAATATCCCCTGGAAAACAGTAGCAAGATAGATAACGACCATCCCGAAGCTCTGCCAGGAACGCACTGTCACGAGATTACAGCTTCTCAGTACAGCTCAGTAAAAATCCCCCATGCGCGAACTCACCGCGTGAGACTACAGCTCAGCTCCACCGTCTCTGACCCAAAAACCCCACTAGGAACATTCGAACAGTTTCTTTATCATATTTTTAAAAACAAACTAACAACTACTCAGTTGAGCTATGTTCAAAAATTACAGAGCACAAAGCCCCCAATTAAAAAATCATCTCATCACTAACAGCGTGCTAACTAGTGTGTATACAAAAATTCGACCCATACATACGAATCTTTAACACTTAACTCCCATTACTAAATTATGACCTAACAGACTACACCGACCCCCGGGGAAAAAAATGATATCATCATTTTTTATTTTTTTGGGGAAAAAGTACATCAAACAAAAAAATATGAGGTCGATGAAATTCTAATATCTACTGCAGAGAATTATATTATGTTAAGTCATATCAGTAAATGAACAAAAGAGGGATAGAAGTAAGTGTAAAGTAGGAAAATGAAGCATACACAGATAATCAGATAAGTTTACAAAGATAATCAGATTCAAAGAAATATGAAATATATCAAGTATAGACTAAGTATAAAATAATAAATGGAAAGTGAAAAGACAAGATGATGTACCCGAAGAATGACAAGCAATGAAAGAAAGCAATGAAATGAACAAAAAAAACAATGATATATCATGGTAACCATTAAGTTAAACAATGCATATCTACACCAAGGAACAAATAACTAGCTACCATCTAAAAATAGCATAATATGCATGATAACCAAGTTAATAAACTTATGCAGTACAAATGATGAACTTGTTATAGACATCAACATTAATAATATCGCTATACCTAGTTACCCCCTAGCGCACAATCAAGCGCTGGGTAAAGAAAAAATACATCACAATGTCAGAAAAAACACCTTTTCAATGTACAATACCGAAATGTATCATAATGATAATTTAAGTTTAAATAGTATTATCACTATAATTGTTACATATTCAACGATTATCCAAAACACAGTCATATAATAATAATATGGTCATGACATGGTGCATGAAAAGGAAATAATACAATGTCTTAAATTAAACATATACTATAAATATCAATAGTTGCAGTGATCTTGAAAACTCTTGTGAGCATGCAGATACAAAATCATCTAGGGTGGCGTCAAAATTCAGACTAGCTTCACTGGAACAGGAAAAGTGGCGCAAGGCGACATATAGATCATGTTGAAAAGAAACAGCTTAATCACGTAACATAGCAACTCTGATTCTCATGGGAAGGCCGTTGCTGTGAAAAAAATGAATGAAAATTTCTTTTTTAATAACGGTAAGACTTTATAAAAGGCAACAATTAACTTTAAATTTAACCTATCAAATATGGCTGTTTAAACTTCTGACCACTGTAAGATGTTAATCAAACCTTCCTCCGTTACACGCGAAAAAGTAACAGAGAAAGTAGCTCAGCCTAAACCAAGATCCTGAATTAAACAGGGTCATAAAAGTATTATACCAGTGTGCGATAATGTATAATAGAGTCGCATATATATAAATGATACCGTAATCTATAAGCAAATCTAGGAGATGGTAGTTAATCAGAATCCTGTGGGCATCGAGACAATATGTCTGCCATTACGTTATTCGAACCTCGAATAGCTCGTATAGAAAAGTGGAAAGGTTGTAGCGAAATGGCATAACGAGTGGATCTTGAGCTCTTCAAGTCCTTGTTCTGTATAGCTGTGAGAGCTTTTTGATCAGTCTCTACTATAAAATGCGCGCCAAGAAGGAACCTTCGAAGCTTCAGAATCGCCCAGACCATTGCTAACAATTCACGGTCTAGGACAGAATAGTTCCGTTCTGCCGCAGTCAATTTCCTAGGGACATACATCACTGGATGCAAAGTTTCAGAATACTCTTGCATCAATGCGACCCCAATCCCTGTCGATGAGGCGTCGCTGCGAAGAATAAATGGCTTATCTGAATTGGGTAGTCGCAAGATAGGAGCAGATGAAAATAAAAGCTTAATTTTCTCTAAAAAGGTTTGGCATTCTGGGGACCAGTGTACTAAATTAGGCGACCCCTTTCTCAATAGAGTAGAAAGAGGTGCAGTGATCGATGATAGGTGTGAAATAAATCTTCCATAAAATTGAATTAGACCGAGAAGACTACGAACCTGTTTTTTGTCTTAGGCGTAGTAATATTGAGAATCTTCGAAGTGTTATGGTCCTCTGTCTGCAAGAGACCATGACCAACACGGTGGCCCAAAAAAAGAGATGTCACTGAACCCAACATGGGCCTTAGACGGTTTAGCCGTCAAATTGTGGGACCGTAGTGTAGACAAAAGTTCAGAAAGACCTTTAAAGTGATTGTCCCAAGAATTACTAAAAATGCAAATATAGTCAAGATATGAAATAACATCCGAACGATGAGAAAGAATTCAGCGCATCATGCGTACAAAAGTAGCTGGGGCGTTGGCGAGACCGAAAGGCATAAAGTTCCATTGGAACAAACCCCAAGGTGTTGAAAAAGCAGTAAGAGGTTTGGCGCGTTCTGTAAATGGAACTTGCCAATTTCCTTTAGACAAGTCGAGTTTAGAAAAGAAGACTGAATTAGAAAGTTTAATTAGCAGATCTTCCAATAAAGGCATTGGTTCCGCATCAAATTTAGTCACTTGATTTAATTTGCAATAGTCTATACAAAGACGTATGTTACTGTCTTTTTTCCTGACAATAACCATAGAGGAGGAGTATGCCGAAATAGATGGTTCAATTATATTTAAATGTAACATTTCATCCAATTCTTTTTTAACTTGAGTTTGAAAATGTAATGGAATTGGGTAAGGTCTAACTCTAATAGGGTTATAATCAGTGAGTATTATGTCATGAGCAATGACTGATGTTTGACCAGGAATGTCGGTAAGGACGTCCTGAAAAGTCTGCAATAAAGAAGAGACTTGCTGTTGTCTTTCTGTAGGTAACTCAGAAGAAATAGTCACATTTTCCCATGATTCTGTTGAATGTAAAGGGATAACAGGAAGAGGGAGATTTACATCGGAGAAAGTAGCCTCTTCCTCCTGAATAACGGACAAAGACAAGATATAAAGAACAAATGACCACGTCCGCAGAATCAACTAAACAAGAAAGCAAACTAAAGAAAACATATTGCAAAGAATGCAATGACACTGCGAATGAATGACAAGACAAGCGACAGCACAGTGTATAAACGAAAAATGTGTATATAAATAAAAGATAGGAAGGAGAGGAAGACACCCACAAACAAATTAATTTAAAAAAACTAAGGTACAGAAAGAAACAGAAAAAAACTACGATAACAACAATGAAACGTTTCGTCACACCTAAACAATTACTGTCGTAAGAGGCAAGTAGCGATCTGAACTTCAGCAAGGTTTTTAGACTTGAACCGGAATTATTGCTCAATTGACACTCACAAACTAAAGCCTATAGACCATCTGACCAGAGCCCGAATTAGCTTCGAGATGAACCTCGTTTGTCAGATCGAACATGGAACATATAACATGGAACATATATATCTAAAATACGAAATAGAGTAAATAGATTAAACTCCGAGGAAGGCTTGGTAACATATAACAGTGGTAAAGTTTACAACACAAACAACCACTTATCTTGCAAAAAGAAAAAAATCCCGTCCTTTCCGCCAAAACGATGGGCATCACACAGTCTGAAGAAATCTAACGTTGAAAGGTACTGGAGCTTGTCTCTTCTCTGGTTCTTGACAATACTGCATGACGTCTACTTGAAAACCGGCATACAAACAGAAGAACTGGAAACACTGCAAATATGTACCTGAACTCCCTGTAGTTGTAGAGGTACAATGTCAAACACACCGTATTACTGGCTCCGTACTTGACGTTAGTGGAGGAAGCCAAATGTTAATATATTTCGCTGATATACTCCGCTGATCTGGGGAATACTATTCCTTCTGTGGATAATATAGCGCCCCATAAAACTGGCTCACCACTTTCTGTTAAAGTTTATTTTCTCTTTAACACCTTCAGCAGAATGTTTATGGTGGTGGGTGTGTGTTGGGTCACTGACGATGACAAGTCAGTATGGTCGGGCTTACGGGTGGCCGACAGGTGTGTAAATATGTATACATCAAGATACGCGAATGTCATAAGTTCTTAGATTAAGTATCCATAGCACACACACTCACCCATAGCAACATTGGATCAGGCGTGTTCCAATGCGACTCATGCGAGTTAAAAACATGCGACCTCATGCGAGGAAAAAAAATGCGACCTCATGCGAGGAAAAAAAGACACTTATGTGTCATTAGATCTTTTGTGTGAAAACACAGAGGATCATTACAGTGACACTTGTATGTCATTGGGTCTTTTTGTGTTGGGACATGCGTTTACGTTGGGCGTGTTCCAATACGACTCATGCGAGTTAAATGCGATCTCATGCGAGGAAAAAATATGCGACCTCATGCGAGGAAAAAAAAGACACTTATGTGTCATTAGATCTTTTGTGTGAAAACACAGAGGATCATTACAGTGACACTTGTATGTCTTTGGGTCTTTTTATGTTGGGACATGCGTTTATGTTGGGCGTGTTCCAATGCGACTCATGCGAGTTAAATGCGACCTCATGCGAGGAAAAAATATGCGACCTCATGCGAGGGGAAAAAAAGACACTTATGTGTCATTAGATCTTTTGTGTGAAAACACAGAGGATCATTACAGTGACACTTGTATGTCATTGGGTCTTTTTGCGTTGGGACATGCGTTTATGTTGGGCGTGTTCCAATGCGACTCATGCGAGTTAAATGCAATCTCATGCGAGGAAAAAATATGCGACCTCATGCGAGGAAAAAAAAGACACTTATGTGTCATTAGATCTTTTGTGTGAAAACACAGAGGATCATTACAGTGACACTTGTATGTCTTTGGGTCTTTTTATGTTGGGACATGCGTTTATGTTGGGCGTGTTCCAATGTGACTCATGCGAGTTAAATGCGACCTCATGCGAGGAAAAATATGCGACCTCATGCGAGGAAAAAAATGGACATGCGCCCTAATATAACCGACTTTTGGCTAAGATCATGTGTCTAGACACAAGAGATCAGTACAGTGACATTCATGTGTCATTAGGTCCTTTGTGTGAGAACACAGAAGATCACTACAGTGACACATGAGTCATTGGGTCTTTTTGTGTTGGGACATGTGTCTTGACCAGGGCCGAGGGTTTAGGGCGTGTTCCAATGCAACCTCATGCGAGGAAAAAATAATACGACCTCATGCGAGGAAAAAAAATATCCGGCCTTTGGCTAAGATCAATGTGTCTTAGCCAGGGCCGGAGTCAGGCGTGCTCCACCGCGACTCATGCGAGTTAAAAAATGCGACCTCATGCGAGGCAAAAAAAAAATTTTATATATATATATATATATATATATATATATATATATATATATATATATATATATATATATATATATATATATATATATATATATATATATATATATATATATATAACCGACTAGGTTGAACGGGACGCGCCTCGCCGAAACGAGGCAAAAGTTTTAATAAAAAAAAAGAAAACCTGTTTACAATATACAGGGTGTTCCACGAATAAGATTGTACCTAAAGAGATTGTAACAGAAATAAATAAGCTAATTAGGGCCTTCCTTTTTAAGAACACTATAGCTATAAAAAAATAGTATTAAACACCAAACACTAATGCAACCAAAAAGCAAAGGGGGAATAGCCCTGCAGGATATCAATACTAAAATTAAAGCCTTAAGAATCAAATGCATAGGGGAAATCATTAAATACCCAGAACTGTACCCAATAGCGCATTATTATATGGGGATTAGACTAACTAGTTTATGTAAACTCGACAATAATAAACCTCATTTTTTTGGTACCCCACCACCCTTTTACAGAATATGTATACAGAATCTAGAAAAGAATGAACACCTAATAAAACAAGACACAAAACTCATATACACACTTTTAATAAAAGCACAAGAACCACTTTTGAGTACACGCATAAAAAGAGGTTACAACTTGTTTGTGACCGACTACACGCAGAGTTTCCCAAACATTCACGCAATAAACGTTAAACCACAAGCAAAAGAAGTCACATTCAGATTGCTGTACAATTTAACGCCCATTGCGGACAAGCAATCATCAATAAAAGCAGGGAAAACATCACCTAAATGTAAGTTATGCAGCAACAACATAATAGAAACAGAAGACCACCTGTTTTGCACATGTAAAACAGTGGTCCCTACATTAAATAAATTAAAAAGATTAATAACATCCAAAACACAACAAACACTCAACATGTACCAAGCTGTTATGCTTAATACACTACCTACGATACCGAGACAGACAGAACTCAAACTGCTAACCCTATTAGCAGAATTCAGACACTTAGTTTGGACTTGTAGGAACAGGGCAGTACATGACGGTAGACAATATGACAATACAATATTTTCACAAATATACGAACAAACAACACAAAATATAGCAGGACAAATTTGAAAACGTTGTCTTTATTTCTGTGTAAATGCAATCCTGTTTTCAATTGACACACTTCTATATGACACAAGTTAAAATAATATGCATTCCACCATGCAAGATGAACTTTGACTTTACCATTTATGTATAATGTAAATTTTTGACATCCTTTGTGTATGCGTGCACGCATGTGTATGTGTGTGAGTGTGTGTGTGTGTGGGTGTGTGTGGCTGCATATACATTTCCATAAATCATCTCATGCTAGACATCATTGCCATTTGTAATTAAGCACTAGTTACCATCCATCACATTAATCTTTACTGCCCCTATTGGCACCTTGTATATCATTTGCGATTATTTTTTTAGCCTTTATTGCCAAGCAAATGTAATGTTTGTGTTTGATTGATACTAATGTTGTATACAATCAGAACCCAATAAAGGTTTTTGTATTAAAAAAAAAAAAAAAAATTGACTTCATGGAATGATGACGTATTGTGTCGGAAGTAGTGTGAATTGCCAAGTAGTCCTAGTGTTGAAGAAATGTGACGTCACACACAGTATACAAGACGATGGTATGTTGAAACTCTTGTT
This sequence comes from Oreohelix idahoensis, assembly GCA_024509875.1. Taxonomy (NCBI): domain Eukaryota; kingdom Metazoa; phylum Mollusca; class Gastropoda; order Stylommatophora; family Oreohelicidae; genus Oreohelix; species Oreohelix idahoensis. The sequence goes on from JAMPIV010010928.1 coordinate 30,920, forward strand.
CAACTTGTGATGGATATGGCGATTCTGAAAAGGGTGTATGGAGGGGAAAAGAATCCTTTGCTGACAGTCTTTTCCTCGGTGAAAACATTATGAATATGGGCCAGTGATACGTGAGATGTGTGACAAGTTGCTCCATCCTGTTGGAAGAAGGAATATTCCCGCTGATAACTTCTTAATTGTGCGTAGAACTCATCAAATATTCGTAAATACACTTCAGTGTTCACATTCGTGTCAAAAAATATGGGACCGACAATCCCATTCCCAGACGCAGCGCACCTTATTCCGATTTTTGAGTCGTGTAATGGTTTCTCATATAGCTTATGGGGGTTTTCTGTGCACCAATGCCTGGTGTTATGGGAATTATTATGACCAGACAAATGAAACCACGCTTCATCACTCATGAAGTACTGAAATGGATCCAACTCGCCATCTACGATCTTGTTGAGAAGCCAGTGACAGTAATTCACACGTTTCTTCTTGTCAGGTTCTTTAAGTTCTTGTACACACGTTACGCGATATGGTTTTAAATTTAGTGAATGGAGAATTCTAAAACAAGAAGTGCGTTTCATTCCACTGTGTTGAGCTAATTTTCTCACAGATTTTGTAGGACTAGTTAAAATCTTCTCTTCAATAACAGCAATGGCCTCTGGAGTCCTAACAGTTGGCACTCTACATTTTTTGGCATTAACGACTAACCCTGTTGTACGCCATTTTGAGATCAACTTCTGTATGCTACTCTTTGCAGGAATTTTAGAACCAGAAAACGTTGATGCAAAAATTTCAGGTGTTTTCTTGAATGATCCCGTACGGATATAATTCTCAATAATAGCTATTCTTTCTTGCAGTGAAAACGGCATTGTGATAGACAGTTTATTTAAACACACACGATGGTTTTCAAATATGCACGGTCCAATCACGGAAAATGATTTAGGTCAGTCTAGTACTACTTAGAACCTTTTATAACCGACACATTTGTTAACATTGAAAAATGCTAAAAAATCTGGCTATTTTCACTTTGTGAACGGGGCCGCTTATTCGTGGAACACCTAATTACTCTGTCCCAATGGAAAAGAGTCAGAAACACATAACTAATTCTCCAGATCGCTTATCGGCCTTTTGGCTAAGATCAATGTGTCTTAGCCAGGGCCGGGATCACACACAATTTACACATTTTGCTCAATAAAGTCAATAGACCTCACTTTGAGCCCCAGAAGGGGTAAAAAATTTTAAAAAGTCAGAAACACATTTAAATCCTAGGTTCAAGTTTCGCTTATCTACTTTCAGTGTTGTAATTGATATACTTAACACTGAACGTCTACTTCAAAGGTGCCCAACATATGAGGAACAGAGAAAACGCATATGGCCATCACCAATATCATTCCTGGACAAACTCTAGGGAGATGTCAACAGCTTCAATCTGACCACTGCTTTCTTTGAATAAAATCAATTCGACGTCTGAAAGTGAACGAAGAAGAAAAAGAAGAAGAAGACGATATACTTAATGCGCGTGTCAAAAAAAGACCTAAAGTGAACAAAGAAGTGGCAAGTAAATCTTCCTGGTTAATGGATGGGGACATTTCTGATGAACAATATTCACAAGATTTCCAAAATCTCATTGAATCGCACCTTGTTGATTTGAACACGAATCTTTCTAGAGAACTGCGGAAATATCACTTTATATACGTTAAAAGTATAATAATATACAGAGGGAAAAAAAAAGAAATTCAATTACATTGATCTTCACGACTTAATCAATGAAAGATGGAATATAATGTGAATTTTGTAATATAGAGATTGCATTGCGCGTGTTAACGTAGAAGAATATTCTGCTCTACAGAAGGTTCTTTTTCTCAGCTAAAACGAATGAAAAACCTTGAGAGAAAATAATGTACCAAGGCGGACTTAATTCACTTGCTCTACTTTGTACTGAAGCGGACATGGTTCAAGAGAATAACTTCTGAAGAACTAATCATGGGTTTCGTAATCAGAAAATCGACAAAGAAGTGAAATCAAATATTTAATATGATTGATATTTCAATGCATGCACAAAAAACGTATTTTCAGTTTTAATATTGTTCTTTTTTTTTGACATTATGCTGGAATAGGGGCATTGTAGTGTTTTCAATACCAAGAGCCCTAAAAGGCGTCATTCCGGTATTGAATTTATATATGTGTGGATATATATATATATATATATATATATATATATATATATATATATATATATATATATATATATATATATATATATATATATATATATACATACATACATGCGCGCGCAAAAGCACATATACCTAAACACACGCACATATGTGTGTGTGTGCATGTACACGCACACATTAGAAATTCAATTATCCGAATTAATTCGTGACAAGGTTAGATTGGTTAATCCAAATTTCAGATAACTGAATTAAAGAAAAAACACTCGTATCCACGAAAAAAATTATTAATTAGTGCCCGCTTTAAAGACATTGTTTCTTCAGACTTCGACTGTTTTCTCTTATTCCGTGTCGAGAATTAAAAGTACGTGACCATGCATTGCTGACTTTAAAGTTGATATTACCTCCTAACACTTTGTTAAACATTACAGATTTCTAACATCATAATGTGAGCCCCGAAAATAGCTGTCCAATTGACCTGTGCTGTCACAGTAGAGATAATCGCCGAAATATATTTAGTTGGTTACGCTATAGAGTGGCAACAGCGTAGAATAGAAAACCCGTTTGGCGAGTCGGGCCAGAACGGAAGAGGATGTAGATTTTTGGCGCGATTCAGTCTAGGAGATGTCAGCGGTCCTGTACGGACGCTTGTTCCCTTTGTCAGCGATTTCTGGGATTACATGAATGCCATTCTTGTTCATTGCTTGCCGATTGTTTCAGGTGTTTAGGATTATTGTTAGATTACTAGAAGGGTGATGTGATTTCTGGTGGTTCTTTCCTGGATATTATTTACGGTAGAATCTTGCAATTATGTATTGCCTTGTTTCAGTATTGGACGTCGCCTGTGAGCGATAGTCATTCTGTAGTCGCTGGTTAGATTATATCGGTGACTGTTTTGCTATTATGTTGAGCTGGTGATTGTGGCAAGTAGTTTGGCATTTTCATTACATTGTGTATTGCATTGCATCTGTATTTTTAGCCGTGTGTGGCTCATATGTGTGCACCGTACTTATTAAAGGATTATTACCTGATTTAGGTGTTATTGGATTATTCATGTCAGCTACTGTGTACTGTGGTCATACCTTTGAGATAGCGAGCGAAGTGTATAGTGTGAGTGTGCCTTAAATCCATAGTACCAGTAGAGAGGTTTGTTCACACCGCACAAGTAGCCCGGTGTGCTTTGTGTGTGTGCTGTGTACCATTAGATACATATAACCTATTCTGACATCTGGGGTAACTCGTCGTGTTTAGGCGTAGAGCCTGTATGATTTAATAGTTTAATTACCAGCTAGCTGGCAGTATTGTTTCATTTTATTTGATAGTACAGCCTTAGAGCCTGCATTGGTGTTGATCAAGCCATTATGGTGCACACAGTATTCTTGAAGGTGGTAGGCCACTGGGTTGGCGCCTTCTTATTTTCTCGTCAACTCACGAGTGTGAGTTGTTTTCGTCCGTCCAGTGAAGGGTCAGTGTGTGTGCCAGTCTGTCACGGTGTTGTTTACGGTCGTTTGACCTGACCTCGATTACGGGCTCTGACCTACTTCCAGTGTCGCAGTAGTGATGGCTATTTTTCAGTCTATCGTCGATGAAATATTGTACAGTTGAGTTTCAAGTTGTTTGCTCTGGTATGTTTGCAAGTCTATGTACGATTGTTAAAGTGATAAGCTAGTGTTACAGCATGCGTCAGGATGGTCAGTTTGGTGTAAAACGAGTCTTTTTTGGTGGTTGTTGACAGTGATCCAGGTGGAGCAGCGGAGCTTGGGGTGTTGGTAACATCTAGCTAGATTGGCCCAGACGGCAAATGGAGTGTCAGATGGGGGATAGATTGGTCAACCTTGGTATTAGGGTGGAAGGAGACGGTTGTTAGGAGTTTGTAGTCGATAGGAGGTTTTTAGGGTTGTTGGTACCTCAAGTCACCGTGTTGGACTGCTGGTCCTGTCCCTACTACTCAGATGTGCCCAACCAGGGGTGAAAGCCGACGCCTGTGGCGTTTTCGTACCACGCAGACGGGCCCGACCAGGGGTGAATTCTGATGTGCAGTGTGTCCGGCCGACTTGTGGGAGTCCAGTGGATGCCACTTTGTAGATGGCTGTGATCCGTGGAGTGTGGTGCAGCGTGATTATTGCTGTGTAAAACACATATAGAACATTGCCAACGAACTTATACATGCTTATCTAACGGATAGACTGGTGTTAGTAGCTGTGCAGCTGGACTTGGAAAAAGTAGACAGTTCTATGTATATTGTCGACAGTGCTGTGTGAGCACCGTAGAGAACAGTATATTCATCGAGGAAAGTATTTGTCACTCAGACTTTCATAGAAAACTGTTTCCTGGACCGAGATTCTTGTGGATTATACGTTTTCTAGTGTGGAGTTTCGTTTGTTCTGTGGTCATCATTCATCGTCAGTGCTGAGGATACTTCTTGTTCAGGCGCCGTTAGACCTTCAGATAAGTTATTGTTTGTCTGCTTTTGTATAATGAATTATATTGATATTTTATTGTGTTTACTGTAATCTTTAAACTTTCTTGTCTGTCTTTCTGTCTGATACTAGCTATCATATAGTCTGACCTGTTAAGTAGTTTAGTGCTGTTTCTCTATTTACTTCTTGCTTTGTTATTGTTTTCTTTCCTTCTGTTTTGTCTCTTCCTTTTTGTACGAGTATGACTTAGTTGGTATGTATGTATGTTGATTGTTAGTTAAATTTGATCTTTCATTGTTTTCTTAGTAGTTGTGTAATTTCTTTTATTGTATATTTTGATACATTATAAATCAATTTTGCTGATACGTTATTTAGTTTATTTTTCACTGGAGTGATTCATTAGTGCTCTGTGGAAGAGATAGCTTCCAGCACTTCATTGTTCAGTGTGATTTTCGTTGGGTCTTTGGTGTTATAGTGTATTGGTGTGTTCAAGGGAGGAAGGGTGGTGAGTTTAATCCATTTTTGGCCTCTCGCGGGAAAAGAGTGGATTAGACCGATTATTTTAGGGTGTGGCGGTGTTTTTTGTGTGGTGGAGTCTGGCAGAGGGGATGTCCTGCGACTGCCCTGCTTAACATTCCAAGCCCTGTTGGTATTAACTGTGTTTGTGGTTTGTGTATTTATAGTGTCGTGTACATTTAGTAATTCGTTTGTGGTGTTTAAGTGGTGTTTTCTCTTGTCTCATCTTACTATCTTGTAAATACGTTTACAGGTATCCCTTGTTTTCGTTCGTGCTCAGTCACGCATTGTAGATATTAATCTTCCTCTTCTCTTCGGGTTCTATCATCTATTTCCTCGTGACTGGAATTTTGTTTTCGTAATGTGATGTATGCGTTTCTTTCATCTGTGTTGTGCTCATTTTGCCATAGGTAGTACTTGCATAACAGAGACTATAGAGTTTAGTAATAAGTGAAGTGTTATTTGAATATAGCACCAGTGTGGGTGCCAGTAACAGATTTTGAAGCAATACCTATTGTGAACTAAGTTGATATACTGGTGTCAAGGTATCAGGAACTTATTATACAACTAGTGACTATTGTAAGTTTGTTGAGGATATCATGGAGACTAAGTGGTCAGTTAGACAAAATTTTCACAGTGATGAGACAGTAACCAAGTGGCAAAGTAAAACTTTATACTAGAAGAGGCAAAGATTGATGTGGTGTACACATTGAGAGGTGAGGTGATATTTACTTACACGCATATAGATATATAAGGAGCCGCGGTAGCATAGTGGTTAGTGCACTGGCTTCCTAGCGCAGTGGTCTATGGTTCGATCCCCAGATGAGGCGGAAAAATTTTTAGGCCACAAACGGCTCCTGGGTCGACCCAGCCCCTAATGGGTACCAGAGCTACTCTGGGAAGGTTAAGGCGGCCGGCGTGATGCCGACCACATCACCCCTCGTGTGCCGATGGTCAAGATAATATGGGCCTAACACCATATTCCCAATATGCCTCAATGGGCGTGTAACGGGTTCCTTTACTTTACCTTTTTATATAGATATATATAGATATATATATATATATATATATATATATATATCTATATATATCTATATATATATATATATATATATATATATATATATATATATATATGTCACGTGGGTTTTGATCATTAAATTGCCTACATCTTCTTCCTATTCTCTCACCCGCATCCTTTTATTTTATTATCTTTCCGTACTTGTTTTTCCTGTATTTTTTCGCATCACTCTTGGCGAAAAATATATTTCTTTCCCATCATCGTTTTTCTTTCTCATACTGACTAGTAACCTTATTGCATCAGATGACAGTCGCGCAGATAGCTGTGAATATACGGTTCTCGCCAGACATACGTCTGCAGTTTCCCCGGTCAGAGCACGGCCCGACCTGATTTCTGGGCCTGGGGTGTGAGAAATTCGTTTCGCTGGACATAGAGCAGACTTTTGGTCTACCATTTTTCACCTGTCACTAGCTTAAGGTGTCAAACCCGGCATCTGTACGACGCAGTTGTAGACGGTTGTCTGAGATTTGCAACTGACACGCGCTTTTCCCGGTCAGTTTGTCAACGCAGGTGCGTAATCGCCCGGTGGCAGTTACGACACGCCTCTAAGTATAACGTAGCTGTTATGAGAAGGGGGAGAGATCGGCGCGGGGGAGATAGTTCATCCTTTGTCTGGTTTAAAATATTAACCCACGTTTGAAACTATTTCATTTCACTCAGTAACTTTGCAGTTAGACTAGAACAACCTTCGTTCGATTTCTAAATAATCTCTGTAAATAGAGATGGCCTTAGTTTGGTCGAAGTGGTTTAACGTTCTTAGTAATTCTGTGGTTGAGGTATATTAATATTATATATAATAGATATCTAGTATTTTGTGAAGTGATAAAGTGTTAAGTCGCTTATTTCATTTTAAATAGTTTCTTTTGAACAGAGCGCTTAATTTATATAGTCTGTATTATTTTCTAGTGACGTGTTTCAGTGGATAGCAGAATAAATTATATCTTAGCTTACTAAACAATAATGTAGCTATAATGAAGTTAATTTTACTGCTAAGAAATCAGACGAGATCATATTTTTCTAAACTAACTTACAAATGCTAGAAACCTCATGAGATGTTGACGGAACACGCACGTGTTCCTAAATTCATGGGGATTGATGATTTTTTTCTAAATATAACTTACTTTACGGGAAATTTGAATGATAAGTCAAGCAGTACACTTGCGGTTTAATAATGTAAGTTATAGTGGGTACATATTGTAAAATTATTTGATATGTGTTCTTTCTTTTATATAGTGAAACGGTGGTACCCAACTTTACCAGCGTTCTAGTACGTGAACTTTATTTGGGAAGAAACAACTCACTTTCATTACCTGAACTGTAACAGTTAAATGAAGTAAGAGGCCTTCGCGCCAGAATTAATTCTTCCAGAATACTCTTCAGTACAATTCAGCCCGTTGTGGCAAGCAAAGATCAGAAACATTCCGACAGAGTTTTGACTAGTACTGTGGTGACCAAATATAGTAACTTCCTGAAAGTAGACACCGATCTGACATTCCTTAAATTCTAGAAACCAAAGCTAATGACATTGTGCTCTGCTAACTTTCGTGCCTGGACAATATTTTTATGTGACTTAATCAGACATTCGAAAAATTAGAACACCCAAGGAATCGTTCCCTGAGAGTTTAGTACGTCTTTTGGAACTGGGGATTTCTTGGTCAAGGACTGCATTTTCGGGTCTGTGTGAAGGTCCTAGAATTGAGTATGTTCCCAGAGGCAGCGAGCAAAGTTGTGAGTATAACTGTGTACCCATGGCCATGGCTGAATGAATGAGTGTACGCAGATCAGAGTGTTATTTTACAGTTATAGATTGTCACCCATTTACTGTCTTAATTCTTTTTGTTTAACCTGCAGAATTTGTTACTATTTGCTAGAGTTTCTTTACTTCTTAGGCTAAATCAGATTATTCAACTCTGTGCATACATTTACGAGAAAAGAAGAAAAACTCTTAGCCTCAACCCTACGTATCTATAACTCTTTGGGCCATCATCTGTTCTCTTAACGGGGCTGTGGGCTAAACCTGGAGTAAGATTTTAACGGGCTATCATCCTTGTAGCATTTTCTTAAATTTTATGACTATTTGTATATGTTTTTCCTTGATGTAATTTTTGGTGTTGTGAGAAATTTTGATATGATAATTAAAATATCTCTCTTGAACAAAAAAATCAGTGCGTTGGTCAGCTCGATCCCAATTATCTGTATATCATTGTTATAGTTTTCCCACGTCTGTGTGTTTACCTGTCGTCACGTGTATGTGCGTGCCCGTGAGTAGATAGAGATATATTAATTTATATATATATATCTGTGTTTAGACTGTCTGACGCCTTTAAAAGCGGTCGTAGAAGATAGGTGAGAGAGAGAAGATTATCTCGATTCTCAAAGACAGCCTCTATATCACATCCTATCATCTCACGTGGGGAAATTCTATTGTTTTTTTTCACCAGCTCTCACTGTTTCTATCACTCATTCTAATCTATTCAGAAGGGACCAACCTTAGTCTTAATTCTCCTATCATAAATCTGCGACTATATATATATATATATATATATATATATATATATATATATATATATATATATATATATATATATATATATATATATATATATATATATAGTCGTAGATTTATGATAGGAGAATTAAGACTAAGGTTGGTATATATGTATATATTGAGAAGGGATATCAAGAGTTACTCTTATTACTGTATATTTTGTAACCAGTGAGTCATCTGGTGATATAAGTGAAACATATACAACTGAATAGGGGTATAGAAATTTATAGCAAGAGATAAGAGTGAGTAATCTGAGTAGACATCATGGATTTACAGGCTTTCATTCAGATTGGGAAAGAATGTGGGTACACACAGAAAGAACTCATGGATTTTGCTGAAGCAAAATTTTACGCAGCGGAGAATCAAAAAGCTTTGAAAGAGAAGGAAGAGAGGGAGAGTATTGAGAAACAGAATGCTCTAAGAGATGCTCGAGCTAAAGAGCTAGAGCTAAAAAGGAAAGAATTTGAGTGACAGGAAAGGAAGATGAAAGAAGATAAAGAGCTATAAGAAATGAAGATGAAAGAAGATAAAGAGCTACAAGAAAGGAAGATCAAAGAAGATAAAGAGCTACAAGAAAGGAAAATGAAAGAAGAAAACGAGTGGAAACAGAGAGAGTTCGAATTGCATGAAAAGAAGTTGAGAAAAGATAGAGAATTTGAAGAAAAGAGGACAGAGCGAGAATTGCAAGAAAAGAAGATAGAGAGAGAGTTAGAGTTAGAATTAGAGAGAAAGAGGATGGATAAGGAAATACAATTGAAGAAATTGGAAGTGGGTGCGAGTGGTCAGAACTCGACTCATGGAGGGGCTCATCGTCCTTTTAGACTGCGTCTACCAAATTTCAATGATAAAATTGATAGTTTAGATTTCTTCCTTGAAAGATTTGAGGCCGGATGAGTGGCCTATAAGGCTGATAGGGATCAGTGGCCATCTCTTTTATTGACATTACTAGTGGAGCCCGCAATGGAGACTTTTTATAGCCTCCTTTTAGAGGAAAGGGCCGATTATGACAAAGTAAAGGAGAGGTTGCTCCGGAAGTTCCGTCTGACTGCTGACGGCTACCGGACGCGTTTTAAAAACGCGATGCCAAGCGCAGACCAAGACTTCGAGGATTTTATCTCGAAGATCAAACTTCTGCTGAATAGATGGATCGAAATGGAGTGGATTTCTAAGGACTATAGTGGCTTGCTAGACTTGGTGCTACGAGACAAGGTGTTGTCCTCGTGTTCTAGTGAGTTGGTGGCGTTTTTTCAGGAACGCCAACCAAAGGACATCGAGTCCATGGCCCAATTGGGGCACCATTATGTCCTGGCCCATCCGGGCAAACCCATTCAGAAGTCAGGTCTGTCAGAAGACTTAGTTGCCAGTGTCGGCAAAGTTCAGCGCCAGTCTTGGCGAAATCAGTCAGACAGAGGCCAAGAACAGAAGTATGAAAGGCCCTCCAGTCCCTACCAGCCGCGTAGAGGTAGCTATGGGAATTTCCGTTCTCATAGGAACGGTCGGCCGAGTTGGCAAAACCGAAAATTTAAGAGTAATAGCGACAGAGGGTAGCGCCAAACGCGAAAGCAGGGTCGCTTCGAGGACTATCGAGAAGAAGACCGGTTTTGGTATAAAACCAAACATTACAAGCAGATGTTCCTCAGAGAGTCGATCGTCCGACTCGGATGCGGGTTCTTCGTCATCGAAAAGCTCCAACATAAGTGCACGCGATGAGAAGAAGAAGGAGCGCATGTGTTCCATTTGTGGTGGCAATAATCATTGTGCAGATAGGTGTCCCACCCAGATTGAACACGCGAATTCCGCGTTTGTGTTGGACACAATTAATAATGAGGACTGTGCTGGGTGTTGCCCTCTGTTTCACGCGAACGAGAGGGTAGTGCTTCAATGCGGGCATGCGGCACTATGTCTGTCAGCAGTCCGTTAGACTGGCAAGGTGATCCTCCACGAAGGCAAGGTGGAGAATAGACCAGTCCGGGTGTTGAGGGACACCAGATGCACTACAATTGGGGTGCGTCGATCGTGCATCGACGACTCCTGCCTTACAGACAAAACGGTAAAGTGCACCACGTTCGGGGGCAAAGTGGAGTCTTACCCCCAGGCGAGTATTAAGGTGGACACTCCGTTCCTCTCGGGTAGAGTGAACGCGTTCGTCCTTGAGGATCCGATTGCCGATTTAATCGTCGGCAATGTACAGGGAGTGCATAAGGCCATGAGTGACATGCGTAGGAGCAGTAGGAACTTATACTAGGGACCGAAAGCTAGTGATCGTACAGTTTAGGTGCGTAACGTTCCCTTGAGTGCGAGTTGGCGCACACTCAGAAGAGTGTTTGATGAGGTCGCGCCGGTTAGATTTGTAGAGGTACTGTCGTTGCGTGACAATACCAAAATGGCGCGGGTGACTTTTGCGAATAGTTGGGGTGCGCGTAAGGCAGTTATGCTGAAGCATATGTCCTTGCTTCAGAATCATCTGCTAATAGTCCAGCAATAGCTAGGGTTAGATTTCGGGTTCGTGATCAGTAAGATGTTTCGGTTAATACGAACCGAACCTGAGTGGCTCTGACCCACGCCCCCAGTTCGATGTTGATGTGAATATGTGTATTTTGTAGGCTTGTACAGGTTAGGAAATGCTGTACAATGCATAGTTATGCTGTATTATGCTATGTCGTACTTTGTATGAATGTGGCATGATGCCATACAGGCACGCTGTGGGCAGGTACACTGTAGGCGGGCATGCTGTAGGCAGGTGCGCTGTTAGCAGGCACGCTGTAGGCAGGTGCGCTGTGGGCAGGCATACTGTAGGCAGGCATGCTGTAGGCAGGCACACTGTAGGCAGGCATACCGTAGGCAGGTACACTGTAGGCAGGTGCACTGTAGACAGGCCTGTCGTGCATTTATCAGAGACCTATGGAATATGATGGCCTCGTAATATTTAAGGGTCATGTTGATACTTTACTATGCCTTGTTCTGTAATTTATATATCATGCTTTACAATATATGTCTATCGAAAGTTGTTGCCAGCAGAAACCAGATATTCCACGATCGAGAGGTAGTGCCTTGCGATTATCTGGGCGGTGTCTAAGTTGGCACGATATCTGTTGGGGGCACATTTTTTCCTCCAAACAGACCACAAACCACTGCTATTTTTGCAGTCGGCTAAATCCACCAGTGCTAAATTGACACGCTGGGTATTATTGCTACAGCAATTCAACTTTACTATTTTACCAATGGTCACGGACAACTGGTCCTTCCCACTTCATATAGGGAAAAGGTGATGGAGTTAGGACATGCTATCCCTTTCAGTGGTCACATGGGGATTAGCGCAACAGGACAGCGCATAGCGTGTCATTATTTTTGGCCAGGAATAACGGAAGATATAAAGAGATATGTAAAATCCTGCCCAAAAGGTCAAAGGGTAGCTCCAAAGCATTGGACTGCACCTGCAAATCTAGGGGAGATGCCAATAGTGGGAACCCCTTTTGAAAGAGTTGCAGTGGATATTGTGGGACCTCTCACACGAACCAAGAGGAGGAACAGTTACATCCTTACTCTGGTGGACACTTGTTCTATGTGGGGAGAGGCGGTAGCCCTGACATCAATCGACTCGAAACATGTGGCAGAGGCATTACTCACCATATTTACTAGGTTAGGTTTCCCTCACCAAATCTTGACTGATAATGGATCACAGTTCAAGGGAAGACTAACTGAGGAAGTTTTCAAGATCTTCCAAGCCAAGCACTTTCATTGTAGTCCGTACCACCCCCAAGGGAACGACCAGATGGAAAGGTTCAACGGGACACTTATCTCCATCTTGAGGAAGTTGGCACATGAGAAACCTGATACATGGGATCAATACTTGCCCGCGGCATTTTTTGCGTACCGGAAAGTACCCCATAATTCGACTGGAATGGCACCAGCGACACTTCTATTTGGTAGGCCAATTAAAGGTCCATTGGAAGCCTTATTGAGGACGTGGACAGATGAGAAGGCAGAAGAGACTGTTACCTCATCATATTAATATGTGAACGAACTGACCACTCGTTTAAAAACTGGCTGGAAAATTGCAAATGATAACTTAAGACAAGCCAGGAAAAAACATGCTGCATATTACAATAAGAAAGCGAAGGATAGGGAGCTTGCTGTAGGGGAGAAGGTGCTTCTTCTACTACCCGGCAGCAGCAATAAACTTCAAATCGGATGGCAAGGTCCATATACCGTTTTAGAAAATGTATCCAGAACAAACTATAAGATAGACAAGAAGGGAAAGGAAAAAGTCTATCACGTGAACCTCCTAAAGAAATATCAAGAAAGAAGTAATTTGGAAGGAACACACTTAATGACCTTGGCCATAGCAACCGAAATGAAAAATGAACCTCTCACCTCTTTTGAATATCCACTGAAACCCTGTGAAACGTTTGCACAGGTGAAGATCAGTAATCACCTGACAAAAGGACAGAGGGAGAAGATTCAACAGGTTCTGGTGAAACATACAGACGTGTTAACGGATAAGCCGGGGCACACAAATTTGTCGGAATATGATATGAAACTACTAGACCCAACACCCATCTGTATGAGAGCCTATCCTATTGCTTTCGCAAAAGAAAAAGGTTTGAAAGAGGAGATAGATTATTTGTTACAAGAAGGGATTATTTCTCACAGTGAATCTTCTTATAGCTCTAGTGTGGTTTTGTTGAGAAAACCATCTGGGGAACATAGACTGTGCACAGATTACAGGAAACTGAATGCTGTCACAGAAAGTCAGGTGGATCCATTACCTGATACTAACCAACTGTTTGCCAGACTGAATAAGGCAAAATATTTTTCCAAGGTACGAGAGGCATTCAGAAAGTAATGCACCACATCGTTTTTCTCAGCTAATAATAAAGATAGAAGCATGAAATTTTGCACACTTCAAATATTACATATGCCAATTGTGTGCACCAAATTGCACCGCAACCGGCCAAATAATACGGCTGCCCTAAACCGTTGAAATGGAGCGTGTTAGCAACATGCGTTATAAGCAGCGAATTGTGATAGAATTTCTCGTTGCAGAGAAGGAAACTGTTGTGAACATTCACAAGCGTCTATGTGATGTGTATGGAAATTTTGCAGTCGACAGGAGTACAGTCAGTCGCTGGGTTCAGAGAAGCAAAGAATCAGGAAGTGGAGATACGGAGCTGCTTGATCGGCCTCGCTGTGGACGTCCTGCCACAGCCACCAACGCAGAAATGTTGAAATGCGCTGAGGGCATTATTCTTACTGATAGGCGAATCACTACTCAACAATTGGCCTTACAGCTGTCAGTCAGCATTGGTAGTGCAAATGCAGTTATAAAAACTCTCGGATTTTCTAAGTTTTGTGCAAGATGGGTTCCTGGAAGTCTCACAAATGACCAGAAGAAATTGCTTTCCTTTGCAATCGGTAGTCATTTGTGAGACTTCGAGGAACCCATCTTGCGCAAACCTTAGAAAATCCGAGAGTTTTTATAACTGCATTTGCACTACCAATGCTGACTGACAGCTGTAAGGCCAATTGTTGAGTAGTGATTCGCCTATCAGTAAGAATAATGCGCTCAGCGCATTTCAACATTTCTGCGTTGGTGGCTGTGGCAGGACGTCCACAGCGAGGCCGATCAAGCAGCTCCGTATCTCCACTTCCTGATTCTTTGCTTCTCTGAACCCAGCGACTGACTGTACTCCTGTCGATTGCAAAATTTCCATACACATCACATAGACGCTTATGAATGTTCACAACAGTTTCCTTCTCTGCAACGAGAAATTCTATCACAATTCGCTGCTTATAACGCATGTTGCTAACACGCTCCATTTCAACGGTTTAGGGCAGCCGTATTATTTGGCCGGTTGCGGTGCAATTTGGTGCACACAATTGGCACATGCCATATTTAAAGTGTGCAAAATTTCATGCTTCTATCTTTATTATTAGCTGAGAAAAAACGATATGGTGCATTACTTTCTGAATGCCCCTCGTAGATCGCAGTAAAGGGTATTACCAGATCCCAGTGAAGCCTGAGATTCGACCTTACCTGGCGTTTAGCACATCGGAACCGCACTATGAATTTAACATGTTACCATTTGGGTTGAAAAATGCGCCGAGTGTGTTTTCCAGAATGATGCGAAAACTGTTGGAACCGCTGAAAAATCCATGCATTCATGCATGATATTCTTATCGCGACGGAAACATTTGAGGACCATGTTAACTTTTTGAACATGCTATTTGATAGACTCAGAGAGGCAAACTTGACTGCTAGACCAACGAAATGTTGTATAGGATGTAAGGAACTAGAATTCTTGGGACATACTGTACATCAGGGTAGCATGACCCCTGACCCCAAGAATCTGGAGAAATTGCAGAGAGCACCCAGACCACAGACCAAGAAAGATGTGCGATCTTTCGTGTCACTTTGTGGCTTTTATCAAAAATATATTAAAAACGTTAATTCTGTGTGTGCGCCTCTGACAGATTTGACTCGTAAAGGAAAACCTGATAAGATTGAATGGTCGGCACAGTGCGAATTGGCTTATAATGAATTAAAAGAAAAACTCACTAGCAAGCCTATTTTGAAATTACCTGATTTGACTCAGGAATTCGTGGTAAGAACGGACGCTAGTAATGTGGGCTAGGGGGCCACTTTGTTACAGAGGTCCTCTTCACCAAATGGGGAATTAAACCCAGTCGCTTATGCCAGTCGCAAGTTAAACAGAGCGGAACAAAACTACTCAACAATTGAAAAGGAATGTCTTGCTTTAGTCTGGGCGATTAAGAAGTTCCAGATCTATTTATATGGTAGAACTTTTGTGGTCCAATCAGAACATCAGCCTTTAGTATTTTTGGCACAGGCAAAACATGGGAATACACGTTTGCTAAGGTGGTCTTTACTCATTCAACCATATTCGTTCACCATTGAATACATTCCGGGTTCACAAAATGTTGGGGCAGACTTTTTAAGTAGACACCCTCCAGAAGAAACCCAGAATAATCATAAAGATTAGTTGAGTTAGTTGATCTAATATGTATCACAGATTTTAAACTAGCACGTGGGTGCATGTTCTTAACAGGGGGGATGTGTGGTGAGTTCAGTGATACAATTGATCAAAATTTCATTAATATTTAACTAAAGAGTAAAAAGTAGTAAAAACTATTACAAGCCCGTGTTTGTTGCCCGACATCATCACCGATGCCTGGTGGCGAGCTGTATGTTAAAACGTGTTCGTGCTAAGAAAAATGAAAAGCCTATCCCAAAACCCGCCCGCGTTTTCGTCACTCCGTCTTGAAAATTTGTAATCGACATGAAACAGTTTGCGTGCGGTATACTGGTTTCGCTTGCTAGAGCGATAGAAAAGGGGGAGGACAGAGAATGAGAGAAGAATAAAACCAATACTTTTTATGAATCTAAAAAGAAACTAATGCATTGTAATGTATCCAAGTCGCTTAGTAACCGAGGTTTGAAGGCTATTGAGGAGAAATCTTTACTGTTTATTAACCCGCCACGGCGTTAGGCTAGACAATGTAACTACGATTCAAATAACCATTGGGAGAAGGGGAAGTGGGGTAGAACGATACTGAAAGTGAAAACTTATAATGACTTTAGTGATACAGAATAAAGGATGGTTAGAAAGATAGAATTAATATTATTACAATATATCAAATCCTCCATAGTCCTCACAAGAACTTAGATGAATCTTAGAGATAGAGTTTATTAATATTATGGTTCAGAAAAAGAAAACCCAAAATGCATAGAAAAAGACAAAAATGTTAACGACACTAAAGACTGACCTAAAACTTATATAGACAGATAGAGCTTAGTCTTCTGGTCAATAATATGTTTCTACATCAAAATTCGCTCAACAAATAACTAAGATATTGTAGAAATACTATATATTTTAGTACAGTGTGACAAACGGATGATCGTCTTTGCTTATTTTATTGGTAACATTTGGGGACGCAATTTTGAAAAAGAGGCATAGGAGTGATTCGATTTGATTGGTTAACACTAGGAGGAAGGGAGAGGCAGAATTGGTAGCCCAAAACTAAACATATTTTTGCATTGGCATAGCTAAGGCAGACTGACCAATGGACTACGACACACATAATATGTTTGGGGTTTTGTTTTTGAAAACTAAATTCAAAATTTGGTAGTCGCCTGATTTCATTGGCCAGCCCAAATTGATATTAGCAAAAGCTTACAAGGCTCTTGGCCATTTGAATAGAAATTTTCTGTACTAAAGTACGATGAGAACAGAAGTGTTGATTGTAAAATAAAATACTAATCTAACAGTCTGGACAGAGGCAGAGAAACTTAGGCCATATTTGCCAGTCATCGTCACTTGTGTTATGTTTCATTGAAATTTGTGGTAAGAATGATTTATTTATTAATATGCCTTATTAAAACTGCAAAAAGCTAGATACTGCTATTGCGAAAAGTGAAGGACATGCCGGGAGCAAAAATTATTGAGTCCTCATATTGAACTGTTTGAATGTTGTTATTGATTATTATTAGATCAGAATATGTTAGCAAGCCTCCGTGTTCTATGAACACTCATCAACATGCCTAGAGCGTTTATAGTTAGGAAAAGAAGAGAAAATCATACAGAAGGAGATGTGTTTACTCCACGTTATTGTATTGAAGAAAACTATGTAAAATTACAGTGGCGTATCCGCCATATGGACCTGAGGTGTGGTCACAGTAGGGTGTGAAGTCATATGAGTTAGGGGCTGGTGCACTTGTATGCACACGAGGCTTACTCCATCCCATCATGTATAAATAGTTAATGGGAGTCTAAATCAGATATGAAAAGGCCAGGGTGTCTTTTTATTGCAGGGTTTTATTTCCTGTTACCAGCCGGTGACAGGAAACCTGATGAATGTATTTGAAGACAGAAAGTCTCCAGTGAAAGTTTATACTGTCAGCAGTTAGCCAGGAGCTTCTGTGAACTGACATATTCTAGGCAGAGCAGTGTTGGGCGTGTGAATCTTCATAAAGAAAATAAGGTGATGTGCCATTAACTGGGCCATCTGACAGTTCATCGGAATAAAGTGTTTTTCCCCAAAATTAACTTTAAAGATAGGGGCATGATGACAGTAACAGCTCCTCATATAAATAACTTACACTATTATGTACTAAATAACAGTCTGTGAATACACCTACATGAACAATATATTATTATTATTATTCTTATCGGACAAAGAGTCCAATTTTAGTTAATCATTTGTTGTAAAATATATTTTCCTCATTTTCAAAGACCTGTCCAAAAGAGATTGCAGGACAGGCAGATTAAAATTGTACAAAAAAAGAATTAATTTTCAAAAAACTTAAACCACAGACTTATTACTTTACTATTAGTGTGTTATAGTATGTTGTTTTGATGTACCATCATTTCATTGCATTCCCTAGACACTAGCCACATCAAACACCACACACTAGAAATAAAATACAGCACGGTGTGAGATCTAGAGAGGTAGCGTTAGGTACCCTGAAACTCATCATCATTTTCATCAACTATTAGAATCAGGGTCTTACATAGCTTGACCTCACACGGTTGACACATACCCAGCAATCTTTCTTTCTTATAACATCATAACCTCTCCAGCAAATTAAACTTGCTACAAAGCCGCATCTCTCTTGCAGACGTTCAACTCACTTCTGCTTCACATTTGTTCACGTCTGCCAGACAACCATATCGGCATGACGTCACTTCCTTTATTAATAAGTGACTACGTATAAAATAAATAAAAAAGAAGCCATGTTGAGCTGCCTATTATATCGACATAAATGTTATGAATTTTAATCATAACATCACTCTCCCCCCCCCCCCCACCCCGCAAAAATAATGGTAACAAAGTTTTCATTATTCCCGTGGTGTGAGTATAACATCACCAGAGTGAAATATGGTAACATCAAATTTCACTGTAAGTAAGAACTAGTATAGCACCCAGGTTTCTGCCATAGGGTAGGCAATTTAACACTAAAAGTGTGGTCTATGGTGTTAAGACCATAGCCAATGTCTACTACGGACAAGTTCCTTTTTAACAGCAATGTGAGGTCGCCATAACTAATAGTACCCAACATATTAAAAAATTATGGTAGCAATACATGCGCTCACATACCTCACAATGTCCAATAACACCTATCAGTCAAGTCCAGTATCAGTTGTCAATTAGTTAACTTATTGATCAAGAGCAATAATGCAAAGCATTATAGAATATACAAATATGTAACAGCGTAAATAGACGAAATTAGGCAGACAATCATATTAGTAAAGTGAATGAATGCAACATCATACGTTAAAAGATTAAAGTCATGTGTACATCTTAAATACTTGTCATAAAAAGTATATTGTGGTGTCAAAATTTAAAAAAATGTTATTTTAAATATTGTGACGTATAACGGAAATGAAGCCTCCTGTATCCGACAGCCTTTCGTGACCTCAGCGTAGTTTTAAGATTCGTTAACGAAGTCACGCATTTTTCTGCCTGACTCACCATTTAATCCACGCCTCTTTTACTTGACCATATCAAACAAGCTTGTTTACCAACTTTCGCAACCTGTCATTCATAGCAGGGAGCGAATCACGTTCGTTTACGCAAGTTTCTCACGCGAGCGAATCTGTCAATATTACGATGACGAGCAGATCGCACGTGGAAAATACGTGAAAAGGTAACGGCCTTTGAAGATTCTCTAAAAGAGGTGCAAATCCTTTGATCTCGAGAAACAGGGAAACTCTCGGACGGGAGCCCGCTACAAGGGTTAAGCTTTTGTTGTCGATTAGCAACGGCCTTGATCTGGGAAACGTAGTTTCAGATTTCTCTGCTGGGAAACGAAGTGTGAGAATTCACATCTTCTAGAGATCATAACAACATGGTCGTATATAAACTGCGTCTTTCTTGAATCATTATCAGAGTCGCTCAGATTTTTTTCGGAGAGTCTAAACACGTTATCTAGAACCATTGCGAATAGATGTGTTAATAGAGCGTGAAGTTATTTCTGGATTTCTGGTAATATATAAACTTGTGCTTAAGCGAATTAAAGTGTTAAACGTTTTAGCATCTTAAATTCATAGTGATTTGCTAGGTGTTAAGACTAGCGAATTAAATAACGCGTAGCTATTTTTATTCCAGATGTTTCAGTTGGAATGTAAATTTAATCACCCGCTATCACACATAAAGAGCCGGTTTAGTAGACTAATAAATACACTAGGCGACTGATAATTGGCGGAATACAATTCACTTTTATTTCATTGTGTGTAATTTAGTAAGTAATTATCTCATGCGACTAAACAAACAGACGCCGAAAATCGAATAGTTATTAATGACAGGCGATATTTGTTGAGTGCACATAGGAATAATTTAATAGTAATTGACATTATGCGCTGATCGTTGACTGGAGCAGGAGGGGAAAAGGTTGCATGCCCCAACCAAACTTGCACCCGCTAAGCGACGCGCGACAGGATAGGCTAGACATAACGTGCGCCTTCAACTTTAATCAGGACTGACGGAGAGGATGAGAGATTGTCGCGTCCCCTTCCATATATATATATCCATATACATACCTACATACATACATACATACGTACGTACGTGCGTGCGTGCGTGCGTGCGTGCGTGCGTGCGTGCGTGCGTGCGTGCGTGCGTGCGTGCGTGCGTGCGTGCGTGCGTGTGTGCGTGTGTGTGTGTGTGTGAATATTAGTAGCAGTAATTTTTCATCATGTTCCTATATCCTTTAGGCAACCTGATCAACGGCGACCAGCGGTTTTTTATGTGGCTATATCTTGGGCCTTGTCTCTATTTTTACTGATTGGATTAAAGTTGTCTTCTGTTGGCTGACGCGTCTCCACGTTTCAGTTGTGAACAGGACGGGCCACAGAGACAAACGAACATTGTAATAGTAAATTTTAACTGGACTTACAAAATACCCAGATATATTTTCTTGCATTTTTACCAGCCCATTGTGGTGAAATAACAATAACTGTTCTACCGAATTCTGATAGTCGTTTTCAAGAGGATATGTATCCAGAAGAGTCACTCTATTTCAGAATCGGCATTCACCAGAGACAGCCGATAGGATTTACCAATCAATCACGTACCATCATCAGTAACAATTTTTAGCAACTAGCTGTGCCCAAATACCAGAAGTATTTGTTTTTCTATTCTTTGCTGTGAACACTAGATCTCGATTTTTCTACCATTAACTATTCGAGGTGACACTATCGATCCATAATTACCTCACCAAACTTGACGTTCACATTATAAAGTTATTGTCAAGGCTTGACTGGGGCCAAATTTGGCACTGTACCGTGATACTATCAATATCGATAAATATATTCACGATAACTGTACATTCCAGGAAATATCACCAAGATTAGGTAAGGAGAGAGAGAGCGTCGCCACGTATGTCAGAGAGAGAGATGGAATATTTTCTATTAAGGTAGCTTGTACCAAACTAGTTTTTTTTGCTTTAACAATTGTTTACTTTACGGAGTAACACGTATTATGAACTTTGTTTCTTTACTGTCTATATACTGTAACCTATTGCTAACATTTTGACGTTTGGGGTTATTAACTTGGTTGGGTTCTTATCTTCTCAACGAGGGGAGGGCATAGGTATTCTGTTATTTTTTTCTATGCATGTAATTCTGATGTATCTGATATTTTTTTTGTTAGATATTCGATGTTGTAAAGTTTAGTAATAATAAACAACAAAAGAACTAACTTTGTGTGTGTTGGTCAGACCCATACCCATTTAACCATAGTTTTTCACGTCTGTGTGCCTTGTTGTCACATAGCTGTGTGTGTATGTGTTTTAGTAAACTTATATTTCTCCATAAAGGGGGGGGGGGGTCAAGATTGTCTTATACTAAAATATAGTCGTATAGATAGGCTAAACTAGAGGAACTATTCAGTCCAGAGACAGATCTTCTCCTTAACTATTCACTCGTGAAACTCTATTTCTTACACTTCTACTTCTCACGTATTATCACCATCTCCTATACTCAGGCGGGACCTTAAATAACTTTAAAACCTATCTAAGCACGACAAACATGACGATGTTGTGAGTCCAATCAGGTAAGAATACGGTGATGTATGGTACAAATTACCAATAGTTGTGAGAACTATTAAAATGTTCAATCATATAATTAGTGTGAGTGTATTTGTCGTACAAATAGTTTGTTAGTTATTTTTGGCCCGTCTGAGTAGAGTGGATGGGGATAGGTACGTGAGCAATAGATTTCACGGGTGACAGCTTAAGGAAAAGATATGTCTCTGGAATGAGTTTCTCTATTCCAGCCTATCTATACGACTATAATTTAGTACAAGACAACCTTGCCCTCCTCATACATATAAATATAAGTTTAACTACACACACACACACACAGCTATGTGACAACAAGACACGCAAACGTGAAAACCATATGGTTACTTGGGTATGGGTCTGACAAACACACAAAGGTAAGTTTCTTTGTTGTTTATTATCATTAAACTTGACAGCACCAATATCTAAAGAAAGATCAAATAAAATGCGATTTACATACATATGAAATAGCAGACTAAATGCGCCCTCCCCCTATGGAGAAAGAACCCAAAAGTTAATGACCCAAAGGTCGAAGGTTAGCACTATGTTACAGAGTAGACAGTGAAGTAGCAAGTTCCTACTATATGCTACCCAGTAAAGTAAACAGGTTTAAGCAAATCCAATGTTGGTAAATTCCCTGAAACAGAGAAAATTATTCACTCTCTCTTTCATACAGTGGCCACTCAATCGCTCTTACCTACTCTTGGTGATATCCCTTGGAAATACAATTTCCCTGAATATATGTTTTATCTGGTTCACTTCCCAAATTTGCCCCAGTTCATCCTCTAACAAAACAAAGACTAGTGAGGTGAACGCCGAATCTGGTGTGGGTTTTTCCTGGATGAACAAAATGTCACCGCCAATAGTTTATGTAGGAACGAGCTCTTGGGGTTCACAGTTAAAAAAGGAAAATACTTCCAGTATTGAGAAACATCTGGTTGCTAAAAAAATGTTACAATTGATAAATGATGATGATCCTATCGGCTGACTCTATGTTAGAGCGCCGATTTCTGAACAGCGTAAATTTCTGGATGCTTCACTTGAATACAACTGTCAGAAGTCGGGAACATTAATGTTATTTTGTACACCCCAGTGGGCTGGTAAAATTGGAAAAAAAATCTGGGTTTGGTAAGTCCAGTTAAACTTATAAGTTAAAATGTTTCTCACTGTATCTTTGGCTAATACTCTCTCACAAATGAAATTGGTGACGCACACGCCAAGAAAAAAGAAAACATTAACCAATCAGTAAAAAGAAAAAACCGCTGGACGCTCTTGATCACGTCTGCTAGGAATATAAGAAAACATTTATGGAAAAATGATACTATTCTATATAACTATACATATGCACACAGACGGGGACAAGACGATCTCTTATCAACTCCGACAGTCCTGATTAAAGTTAAACGGCACAGGTGTTTTCTTTAGCCTACCCTATCGCACGTCGCTTAGCGAGTGTAGGTTTGATGAAATTATGCGACTCCCCCCCCCCCCTGTTCGCGGTTAACGATCAGCGCACAATGTCAGTTATCATAAACTATCGCCGGTCGTTAAGTAGCTATTAATTTGGTCGGCGTCTGATAGTTTAGTCGTATGATATTAAATAATATGCACTTATAATAAATACGCACAATGAAATATCGCGTGAATTCTTTTCTGTCACTATCAGTCGCGCCTAGCATATAAACCAGTCAGCTAAAACCGTCTCTTCTTGTGTGAGAAAGCGTGTGGTGAAAATTAACATTATAAATAAACATCTGGTGTGAAATAGCTACGCGTTATTTAATTTCACTAGTTTTAACAGCTAGAAAATCTAAGTGAATTATAATGGTAAAAGCTAACACTTTTAAACACGTAAGCACTAGTTTCTATTACTAGAAAATTAGAATAAAAATCCCGACGAATGCTAATAACACATTTTTCCACAATAATGGTTCTAGAACTGCGTGCTTAGACTATCCAAAAATTCTGAGTGACAGGTTTAAGAAAACACAGTTTATATATCATTATTTTTCTCTGATCTATCGATGATGTTACTTTTCACGTTACTATGTGTAACGAGGAATCAGAAACAGAGTTTACAAGATAAAGGTTTACGGCCGGTCTTTCGTCGAGCACTTTCGGCCGGCGTCAAAAGACTTATTACGTGTAACGGGGTTCTCTAAGATTTTGCCCGCGACTCGACATCAAAGCGTTAACTCGGGAGTTTTGGATTTCCCTTCGTAGACTTCAAAAGATTCTAAGTTTTTCACGCGCGGTCTTTCAGATATCGTATGATTGACAGATAAGCTTGCGTGAGAAGACGAGGTAAACAAACCTGATTCGCTACCTGTTATGACGGGCAGGTCACGAAAGTTTGTAAAAACTTCGTTTGCTTATGTTCAAAGAAAAGAGGCGGGGCGAAAAAGTACGCTTGTGTAAGTAAACAAAGGCAGTAAATACATGGTTTTAGCTAGCAAATCATAGAATGCTACGAGATCACAAAGACTGTAAGATTACTGTAGGCTCTTTTTCCATTATACGTCACAGTATTAATGCCTTGTGGCAAAGACCGAATCTCATCCCGCGAATTAAAATTAATCAACAGCTAATTATAGCACTGCATTTAAAGTCACAATGATCTGTACTAGTGGAATAATAACCAACTAAAGTCCAGAGAAAATATTTATAATCGAGCACAAAGTTCCTGTCCATGATTCTCTGCTATATTATCGTATAAGTTCCTTTATTAGGTTCACGTTACATAACAATGTTCAATGTCCAACCGGATAGAGAATAATAATGGCACGATAGGATTTTTCTAGTTATGTCCCTTTGACCATGCGAAGCATCCTTGAGTTAAGTCCCTTAATCTTTAGACGCCGTTCCAACAATAGAATAAATCAAGTTTTTGCATTCAAAATATCCAAATGTCACATTATTCATAGACCATCAATGAATGTGTGTGTTTTTGAACATAAACCGAGTATGTAAGCTGTTAATAAGGTCCAAGACATTCATGTAATGCGCTCAGTAAAACGAGGTACAACTTGAAATTGGCGATATCAGCATTGATCATCATCAGGTGCTGAGTGAACCCGTCCAATACCTGTAAGCACTGTCAAAAGAGTCACTGAGCGATTTCATTCAATTTTTTTGATGAAAAAATTACGATAGTCATCAGTCTTGTTATTCATCGCAGGGTATAGTCATATATCCTCTTTAACTAGTAGTAAAAAATCTGGACATTCCTGTCAGCATAAGCATTGTCAGCAAAATATGTTCATATATCGTACACTGTTCATTGGTCAACATATGGAGAAGTCAGTTGATAGGTTTGATGTAACTTCACAAGATACCTGCATTTGCAGTGTTTCTAGATGACAGTGAGTCTCTCACACAACGTGATCACACATCCGCGACCACGTTTTGACTGCCTTTGGTGGCACGAATGTCATAATCGTAGGGCTGGAGTGCAAGTGATGGTCTGGCAGCCTTCTCATTACAAAAATGTGCAGTCTAAAGGTAGGACAAGGCTCTCTGATCCACCTCCAAGACTAATTTCGCACCAATAAGGTAGCGTTTCAGTTTTGTAAAACAATATACCACCGCGAGCAACTCCCGCTCGACTTTGGGGTATTTTTTCTCCGTGGGTGTCAATTTACGACTGACATGCAGAATTGGATGTAGACAATCATCGAATTCCTGCATAAGTGTACCGCTGATTCCTGAACCAGAGGAGTCGACTCTAAGGATAAAAGGAAATCGAGTATCAGGCAATCTTAAAATTGGTGATTTTGAAAAATAATACTGAAGTAAATTTAATGACTCATTATACGAATGTGTCCAAACAATCTCATTTGGAGAGTTCTGCCTCAGGGCAACACGATTCAACAAATATGCAGCGACTAGGGTTCAATTCAGTAATCACACTTGCAGCCGATCAGCACCGCATCTTTAAAAATTTTCTGCATTTGAAAAAATGTAGTCCACCGACTTGAAAAATTTCTTGAAAAGATCACTTGAAAATACTGGATACAGCTCTACACAATATGTTCATGATCCCGGCTTGGCTCCCTAAAACTGTTACGTGTCTTAATGTTAATTATTCCGGAGATATTCTCCGTGGCCAAGTAGACTCTAGGGGCAGTAATACAACATGAAATCAGCATAAATGTACTGAGCGGACCAACACCTCCTTCACAATTTTACAAACATGCAGTTTATTATGTTTGACAAACAGCTCCATGGTAAGAGATATATCGCCCCAAAGGCAAACGCAGTAGTATGTATGTCCACTCCGTTCCCTTTCAAACGCTGGTCATTGGCAATCATTCAAACTTTTTTTAATATCGTCCTTTGGACATTTTTATGAATAGGCACACATTTCCTTACTAGAATAAGCCAGGGACACCTCAACCAAGTATATTGATGTTCTGGTGATGGAATAATTCAGGAAAAACACTGAATACTGCAGGAGCTCAAACCACATACGTCCGCTCACTTCCAAACACAAGCCGCATCTCTCTTGCATACGTTCAACTCACTTCTGCTTCAAATTTGTTCACGTCTGCCAGACAACCATATCGGCATGGCGTCACTTCCTTTATTAATAAGTGACTCCGTATAAAATAAACAAAAAAGGAGCCCTGTTGAGCTGCCTATTATATCGATATAAATGTTATGAATTTTTATCATAACACGCACACACACACACACACACACACACACACACACACACATATATGAAACTTTTGGCGCAAAGCATTCGATGAGATGTCTGCCGTCCTGAGATGACGTGTTCCCTTTATCAGCAGTTTTGCTGAGATTATGTGAATGCCATTGCGGTTCATATTTCTTGCCGATTTCCATGTGGTCAGGATTATTTGGTATACTGCTAGAATGTCGATGTGATTTCTAGTGGTTTTTTCCTGGATATGATTTACGTTAAGTATCTTGCATTTATATATTGCTTGGCTTCAGTACAGGGTTAGCCCGTGAGCGAAAGTCATCGGGTAGTCGCTGGATAGATTATGTCGGTGATGATGTTGCTGTTATACTGAGCTATTGATTATGGCAAGTAGTTTGGCATTTCCATTGCATTGTTATTTCATGTGTATTTCGAGCCGTGTGTGGCTTCATTGTGTGCATAGTTAATAAAGGGAACTTTACCTGCTGTAGGTGTTATTGCATTATTCATGTCAGCTATTGTGTACTGTGGTCTTACCTTTAGACAGCGAGCTAGGGTCTAGTTTGAGTATGTACTAAATCCATAGTACCAGTAGAGAGTTGTTCTGACAGCACATGTAATCTGGTGTGCTTGTCCTGACTATATATATATATATATATATATATATATATATATATATATATATATATATATATATATATATATATATATATATATATATATATATATCATCATCATGTGACGTATTCTTTCCAGAACGTTGTCTCCATTACAGCTGCTCTGAACGCATCACGATTCTGGGCAAGTCGACCTGCATCAGCCAAAGACAAGTTCAGACTCTCTGTGATGTCCTGGGTCCACCGTCGTCTAGGTCGACCCCTTCCCCTTTTTCCAGGGACCATGCCTTCCATCACTGTTTTTTCCAGACTATTATGTCTTTTTATATGACCGAAAAATTTCAGCTTCCTTATATATATATATATATATAAGATAGGAAACTCTTTACAGAGCGATACAACAGGAAGCAATCTGATCATCAGAAGTAGTCCCCCCGTCCGACAAGTGTTTCGGCCCTACATACTCCTTTACACTCTAAGGGGGGCGGGCCCACCGGGCCCACTTGGGTCATGACTCCCAAGGGTCTCAGCCTCCTGTTGTCTTGTATCGAAAATGAACCCATTTCACTTATGGTAGCAACTTTAATCCACAACTGCGCCAGCCGTGGAGGCAACTGTGAAAGTAACAAAGAGAAGACAAATTATTCCGTTTGCTCCGTAGCACATCACAACTACGGACATACACTGAGTCATCTGCGCGAAGCGGACGAGACTTGACACTGCGCGCTCGCCGCTGAAATTCTTCCTGACACCCTTTATAGTATACATCGCCTGTCGCCTCTCAGCCACAGCCCTTTCACTAGTACGCCTAAAAACTCAGCGTATTGTGGACTTAGAAAAATTCCGGGTGTTTTCTGTACCGCAGCGTTTATTGTCACGATTTCCATTGCCCATTGCGGTTGTTCCACAACCAGCCTGATGCCTTTTCGGCAGTTTCACTAAGCCTCTTCAGTGCCCTTGTTCTCGACTGTCCCTTCAGCCCCAACAGTTTCAATAGATCATACACTGATGCAGCCACAAGCCCTCTTGCGCCCACTTCAACTGCCATGACCCTTGCAGTGAACCCATCGTGTCTCAGATCCGCGGCCAGATCACGATACTTGGCTGCTTTGAACGAATGTTGCTCGTCTAATCTGGATTCAAATGGCACGGTCAGTTCAATCAGTATGACCTGAAGCGTTGCTGAAGAATGAAGCACTATATCCGGCCGTCTCCGCGATTTTCGGATACTCTCTGGATATGCCCCTCGTCCAGGTAGGTCTACCGCCATCTCCAAGCCGTTTGCACAGTCAAGAAGAGATGGTAAACTGCTACCAGGTTTACTCGGTTTGGGGTGTGCTGACTTTCCTGCCCTCAGAAAGTATGTATTTGCGGTGCTCGGCCCGGGTTTGCTATTCGCTTTCATCCTTACCAGATCTATTGTCGCAGCAAGCTCATTTAGCACTTTGTTATGGCGCCAAGTGTATCGCCCTTGCCCTAATGCCACCTTACACGCTGAGAGCACGTGTTCGAGTGTCTGCCTCCCCTGGCACAGGGGGCACTGCTCATCATCCGACTTTCCCCATTTCATAAGGTTGGTGGCCGACGGCAGCAGGTCATACATTGATCTAACAACGAAGCTGAGCCTAAGAGGTGCCATATGCCATATATCATTTCATGTCAAGGACCTCTGCAGGGCTCCTTCCCATGTAGTCCATTGGCCTTGTTGGACTTGCTGCACTGCTTTTTGCAACCTCTTATCATTCTCAGCTCCTCATATCTCCTTAACTACCATGTCTCTGCGCTCCCTGCTTGATGCCTTGGACCACCAGCGGATGTCTCCATGACCAAATCCCCGTCTATTCGTTTGTGTGTATCCGATTACCTCCCTCAGTTTGAGTGACTCTTGGGCAGCATCAACAGCTTCTTCCACTCTCCACTTCCTTCCCGTTTTCAGTGTGGGCTGAATGGACTTAACCACGTCATCAGCTGACTCGCGTAGCATCATTGCAAGCCTTGCCTTTCCAACTTTGTACTCTTCAACAACTGACTTGAAAGGAAGCAGAAGTTTTGACTTTTTGCAGTACAGTGCTACATCTGACAGACCTGGTGGTACCCCTAGCCACTTTCTCATGAACTTGTTGACCTTCTGCTCTATAGCCTCCACTGTACTTGTGCTTATTTCATATATAAGCAGTGGCCACAGCAACTTCGGTATCAACATGAACTGGAGGCACCACAGTTTGAACTTTCCCAGGAGCCTGCTTTGGCCTATGATCTGTAGCCCTCTGTCTGCCATTTCTATTGTCTGTTGCACTGCCTTCGAGTCTTTTAATGAGGCATCGTACACCCTGCCAAGACTTTTAACAGGTTCCTCAATGACAGTAGGGATTCTTTGGTTGGAAACCATGAATATGTCCTCTGCTATCTTCCCTTTCCTGACTGATAGGGTTCTCGACTTCTTGGGTTTGAAGCTCATTCTGTACCAGCTACTAGTTCATCCAGGCGTTCTAACATCCTCCGGGCCTGATGTTCATCTGATGTCAGAATTGTTGTGTCATCCATGAATGCTTTGAGCGGTGGCATGTGATACATTCCACCGAGCTTTGGACCTATAGCCATTCCTTCAGCCGCATTGAGGATTACCTGCATAGCCATCACGAACAGTATCGGAGAGATGGTACACCCCATCGCAATTCCAACTTCAAGGCCAATCCACTTCGTTGTGTACTCTCTGGTTGAAAATCTGACAGCAAACCCTGCGAAATACAGCTTCAGCATTGCTGCAATCTCTTGTGGAACATGATACATTTCTAGGGCCTGCCACAACATCTGGTGTGGAACGGATCCATAAGCAATCGCTAGATCCAACCAGATTACATGGAGGTTTGTTCTGTCAGCTGCCATCAATGGTACCTATACCGTGTAGCGGTATGGCAGCTTGCGTACCCTGATAATCCCCAGAGCTATGCCAGTGGGAGTTTTACTCCTGGTAGGTTCAACCAAGCTGGACTGGTCTGTGTGGGTAGGGGTTAGACAAAAGCTGGTACCCTGGTCCTCCAGGTTGGGGGTTTTAGCACAGGGCTGACACCCCTGTCTGTGTAAAAAAAAAACAATGAAGTTACGGAAACAATAATAAATGAACAAACTTTGCTGCGGAACTGACATTCGGAGTCTGTGGCTCGTATGACTGTCAGTGGTGAAAGCCGAAAGGAAGCCACTGACATGAAAACGGATGTTCTGACCGCAAAACAGGATACAAGACTAGGTTTTTGGAATGTCAGGACAATGTACGAGACAGGTAAACTAAGACAGGTCACGGCAGAAATGAGAAACTATAGGTTACACATTCTAGGGATAAGCGAGAGCAGATGGACAGGGGCAGGAAAAGTTAAAACAGCAACAGGAGAAACAGTACTTTACTCTGGAAGAGAGGATGGACAACACAATGAAGGCGTAGCCATTATTCTACAGAAATGAATAGAAAGGACATTACTGGAATGGAAACCCATCAACAACAGACTGATAAGATTAAGATTGAGAGGGAGATTCATCAACACTACAATAATACAATGCTACGCACCAACGAATGATAGCGATGAGGAGGTCAAGGATGAATTCTATCAACAACTGCAGAAAGAAATGGAAGACACACCTAGATATGATCTTGTTATAGTAATGGGAGACCTCAATGCGAAAGTTGGTACACACAATACATATAATGAAAGAACAATGGGGAAATGCGGCAGCGGAACAGCAAACGAAAATGGGGATAAACTAATAAGTTTCTGTAGCATTAATAACCTGGTCATTGGAGGAACACTCTTCCCACATAAAGAAATTCACAAATTAACGTGGGAATCACCAAATGGTCGGGACAGAAACCAGATAGACCACATCATGGTTAACGGTAGATGGAGACATGCATTACAAGATGTGAAGGTAAGAAGAGGTGCAGATGTGGGAAGTGATCACCATTTAGTAGTAGCAAAACTGAAAGTGAAACTAAGAAGGGCTGCACCAACTGTAACTACACAGAAAAGGTTTGACATCAGCAAATTGAAGGACTCCCTTACCAGAAAAGCTTTTACGGCCGACATAAAAAAACGATATCAATTTGCCAAAAGTCAGGAAAAGACATTGACTGATGATATAGACCAGAATTTCAACACCATTTCAACAATATACAAAGAAAGCAGCAAATCATGCTTGGGATTCCAGGAAAGGAAGAAGCAAGACTGGATAACACCAGAAACTTTAAACACCATAACGATGAGAAAGGAAATGAAAAGAAAGAAAACAGAAGCGAAGTCCCCCAGGTTAAAGCAACTATATAGCGAACAGTGCAGTCAGCTGGACAAGGAAGTTAAACGCCAAACCCGAGCCAACAAAAGGAATTTCCTAGACGATCTTGCAAGACAGGCAGAGGAGGCAGCACTGAGAAATGAACAAAGCACAGTATACAAAATAACTAAATTCATCAGCGGAAAACGAGGTGCAAACAATATTACATTAGTAAGAGATAAGCAAGGTAATCTTATCACGACAGAAAAGGGACAAGAAACAAGATGGGCAGAGCACTTCAGAGAAACTCTGAACAAGGAACCACCAGAGACACAATTGAATGTTCCTGAGGCTGAAAACGATCTAGATGTGAATACAGACATTCCACGAAAAGAAGAAATCATCACAGCAATCAAAGGGTTAAAGAACGGCAAAGCTCCGGGCCATGATAACCTAAATGCAGACCCTGAGCTAGCAGCAGAACTATTAGAACCACTATTTGCACAAGTCTGGAAAACGGGGACAACACCATCAGAGTGGAACAAAGGAATAATTGTCAAATTGCCCAAGAAGGGAGATCTTGCAGACTGCAATAATTGGAGAGGAATCACTCTTCTCTCAGTTCCCAGCAAAATACTAGGCAGGATAATTATACAGAGAATTTCAAAGGCAGTAGATCACAAACTGAGGAAAGAACAAGCAGGATTTAGAAAGAACAGGAGATGTGTAGATCATATATTCACTCTCAGGAACATTATAGAGCAGTGCTCAGAATGGCAAAGACAGCTTTACATTAATTTCGTTGATTTTGAAAAGGCTTTTGACAGCATACATAGGGACAGTTTATGGAAAATACTGAGGGCTTATGGAATTCCAAGCTGCATAGTGTCAATCATAAAAAGCCTCTATGCAAACTTTACGTGCAGTGTTGGGCAGAGCAACCTAACCTTCGAGGTGAAGACAGGAGTACGACAGGGATGCCCCTTATAAACCACTCTATTTTTAACAGTCATAGACTGGGTGATGCGCCAGACAACAGAGGGCAGTCCAAG
This sequence comes from Oreohelix idahoensis, assembly GCA_024509875.1. Taxonomy (NCBI): domain Eukaryota; kingdom Metazoa; phylum Mollusca; class Gastropoda; order Stylommatophora; family Oreohelicidae; genus Oreohelix; species Oreohelix idahoensis. The sequence goes on from JAMPIV010010928.1 coordinate 63,326, forward strand.
AGGAATAAGATGGACAACATTTTCTACATTGGAAGATCTGGAATATGCAGATGACATTATACTACTAGCACATTCACATCAACACATCCAGGAAAAAACGGGTAGACTTAATAAGTTTAGCCAGCAGGTGGGCTTGAACATCAATTTAAAGAAGTCTGAGGTCATGACGCTCAATGTGAGCAACCCTGAGCCCATATCAGTAAGGAATAAGCAATTGGTACAGACAGATACCTTCACATACCTAGGAAGCATAGTAACACCAGACGGCGGGGCAGGCAAAGACATCAACATCAGAATGAATAAGGCAAGAACAGCCTTCTTTAGCCTAAACAACATCTGGAAGTCCTCCCAATACAGCACAAGCACAAAATTAAGATTATATCAGAGCTGTGTGCTTTCTGTGCTTCTCTATGGTGCGGAATGCTGGAGAGTTACAGAGAAGGAAATGTCGAAATTGTCCTCTTTTCACACAACATGCCTAAGAAAAATTCACCGAATCTTTTGGCCGAATACCATCACAAACCAAGATCTGCTTACTCGTAGCAAGCAAGAGGACATGCACACCATCATAGCTGGCAGACGCTGGAACTGGGTTGGTCATGTCCTCAGAAGAGACCCCGATGCCATCACAAGAACAGCTATGCTTTGGACCCCTGAAGGAAAACGAAAAAGAGGCCGACCAAAAACAACCTGGCGGAGGACTGTGGAGGCTGAGATGCAAAGAATGAACCACAGTTGGGGCACTGTACGAAGGATGGCCACCGACCGAGCAAAGTGGAATCAATTTGTTGTTGCCCTACAAGACGCCACTAGGCGTGATGGCCACTGACTGCTTTGACGGTCGGCGGCTAAGGATCAAAGAAGAAGAAGTTGTTCTGTCAGACTTTGCCTTTTGGATTGCTTCTCAGATCATTGTGGCATGCTCTAGACATCCTGGTTACTTGGGATACCTCCTTTCTGAATGGTAGTGTCAATGTACCCATTTGCCAGGAGGTATGTAGTGAGTCTTTTCGCCATCACTGAGAAGAATATCTTCCCTTCCAAATTGAGTAGTGAGATTGGCCTGAACTGACTGATGTCTGTTGAATTTTGCTCCTTCGGGATGTAGACTCCGTTCGCCTTTCTCCATTCCTTGCTTACAAGCTGGGTTTTCCACGCATTCTTCAGTAAACGGAGCAGTCGTTTGAGCACTTCAGGGCATCTCTTATACACCACATATGGAACACCATTAGGACCTGGAGCTGACTTGCACCGAGCTTTCTGGACAATGCTTTCTACCTCTTGCACCGTTGGGGGCTTGGTGTTAAATTCAGCTCCTGGCTTACTCGGCCATTTAAGGCCTGCCATGCTGTTGAGCGGCTCATCTCTGCGACCATCTGAATATGTCATTCTAAGGTGTTCTTCCAGGTCTTCTTTCTTGATGTTTAGCGTACCCGACCGTGGCTGCTCAAACAGTTCTTTGGCAAACTTGAAGGGCTCCCTGAAGAATCTTTCCATATCCCTTCGAGTCTTCCTTCTCTTCCTGCACAACCTTTCTGCTCTACAAAGGGCATTATGTTGGCCTTTCAGGTGCTCCCAAACCTGTCGTAACCCTTCCTTCTCTGTGGCAACTGCGTTCTTGAAAAGTTTTCGGGCATGCTTCTTCTGTTTCCTGATTTCTTCTATTTTAATTTGTCTTCTACTTTTCCGTGGTGGGTTACTTTCCCTTGCCTCCCTCACTCCGAACACTTTGCGACAGTGCAGATATATTATGTCGCCGAAGATTTCCAGCTTCTTCTCCAAAGTTATCTGCTTCAGGTTGTTATCCAACTCTTTTGCCAAGGCTTCGTCCAGCTGTTCCCAAAGCCCTTTTGCACTGGCAGGTGGAAACTTGATTGCATCTCTCTTCCCGTCCAAGAAGTGTGTGAGATCATCATCAGGCAGGTCAACTTGAATGTACTCAGCACTGTGGATTGACTCCTGGCTGCGTTCTTCTAACGTCTTATCCGTCGAGACAGAGCGCTGTTGATCTCCCCCAGATGACCTCCCACACCCCTTTTTCGTTCGGTGGATTTTCATCCTCTCTGAGTAGAGAATTCCCTACCACAGGCACATGGAAATTCCAGCCATTGTTCAGAGCTCGAAGTCCGTGTAACGGGTCTGGTCGATTCCAATGAGGCGCCTGTGGATTCATCATTCTTTCCCCCCCCCCCCCCCCTTTTCGGTGAATCCTGGGGGCATGTATCATTTTTGGGTCCTGTAGCAATTGAATACAGCTTACGGGGTGCTAACCCGGTCAGCCGGTTTTTAGTCTTTCCCAGTGTCATCTGTCTTTCCAGAAGTCAATCGGTCTTTTCCCGATCGTCACTGGTGTGACCATATATATATATATACACAAGAGCTAGCCCTGCACAGAGTCATTAAATGCTTCCAAACTTTCATTACGTAAAATGTTGGAACAATTACATGAGTATTCGAATATCATCATCGTCAGTCCCATAACTCCCAGTCATCGAATTACCACAGTTGAGGAGCTCTTGGCTTATAGTCGCCACATTTGTCTCATGAGTGTAATATTTTCCGTTCCGAGACGGATAGATTTGTCAATGTTTGGCAGTATTTCCTGCGGCATATAGATCATCGCTCTGGTATTTTCGGCATTGGTATCAGTGTTGTACCTTTACTTGGCCGTGGTGTTTAGACGGGTGATGAGGTTAGCAGGCATCTGTTCTTCTTCAACCAGGCCATCTATATAATCGGGAAACCGCATGTGTCCCTGAATGGCATCTGACATTATGCCGTTGAATAATTGACGGTGAGAGAAGATTTTTAATTATGCAAAACCATGCTCTTAGTGTGCCATTAAACCTGACAGTTGGCTTTAGTACAGCATTATTATTCAGAATGAGTTCCCAATGGATGCTTTATTTCCGCGTTGCTGTACATTAAGCAGGGGTCCCCAAAGTGGTCGATAAACCCCCAGAGGTCGATCAGGGGTCGGTTAAAGTTTTAAAGTCGAAAGTTGACTATCATAAAAGAAATAAAAATGCCTGCTCTAATTCAATTTTACATCTGGAAGTGTTCTTGTAGGTATTTAAGTGTTTGTTTCACATCTTGTCGTAGATCACCTCAGAAAATTAAGGGAAGGCTATCAAGTATGCTTCGAGGACCTGGAGAAAATGCTTGTACCTCACTGGATTGTTACGTTTAATATAGAAATAGAAAATGCAGTCAATAAATGTCGCCTAGAAGATGAATTCATTGATATGGATTTGCATGTCGAAGCTAAATCATTGTTCAAAAATAAAATCCTGTCACAAGTGGAACAACGTAATTTCTGCTACAAAATACCTTTGTGCAGCAGTTAAGCCGTTTCTACTTGCATTCCCAAGTTAGTACTTGGTTGAAGCTGGTTTTAACCACGCAGTTTTATCAAAGCAAAGGAACAAACTGAAATTAGAACAGCGTGGTGACTTACGACTAAGCCTCACCAATCTCCAACAAAATATCAGTGTCCTTGTTAATGCTCATCAGCCAAATCCTTCCTATTAATGAACGTAACCAGTTCAATACAAAGGTAATGTTAATTTATTGCGGTGCTATAATCGCTTCAATATTTTATTTATTTATTGTTTGCCTATGGTCGACTAAGGATCGGGGACCGAAGACGCAGCAAGAGAGATGAATGCAGTTAGCGACTCATTGCTTGACTGCTTGCGTCAGTTTCAACGAACCAGAGCTGACCAAGACCCTACTCCATCTCCAAGTGGTAGTCCTGGAAACAGGCTGCATCACTGCAGTCTGGCTGAGAGAGTAGGGGTCGAGGTAGGAAGGCAAACCCCGTCCCAAGAAATGCCGTGCTAAAGTCGGATGTGTCGGCCGAAAGGCGCAAATATCGCAGCTTCGCTGTAAACGGACACAGCGCAACAAACGTCCTTTTTCAGGACGAACGAGGAAGAAGAAGAGGAAGAAGAACATTAAGGATCGGGGCTAAAAAAAATGTGGGGACCCCTCCCTTAAAGGCTCTTACTATACTCTGTCTCTGTACATCATTCTAAAGAAGACAGAGGTCATGACACTCAATGTGAGCAACCCCGAGCGTATAACAGTAAGGAATCAACAACTGGAACAGACAGACACCTTCACACACCTAGGATGCATAGTAACACCAGATGGCGGAGCAAGCAAAGACATCAACAACAGAATGAACAAAGCAAGAACAGCCTTCTATAGTCTAAACAACATCTGGAAGTCCTCTCAGTACAGCACAAGCACAAAATTAAGATTATATCAGAGATGTGTGCTTTCTGTTCTTTTCTATGGTGCGGAATGCTGGAGAGTAACAGAGAAGGAAATGTCGAAATTGTCCTCTTTTCACACAACCTGCCTAAGAAAAATCCTCCGAATCGTTTGGCCGAATACCATCACCACCAAGATCTGCTTACTCGGAGCTTGGAGCTGGGTTGGCCATATCCTCAGAAGAGACCCCGATGCCATCACAAGAACAGCTATGCTATGGACCCCTGAAGAAAAACGAAAAAGAGGCCGACTGTGGAGGCTGAGATGCAAAGAATAAACCAGAGTTGGGGCACTGTACGAAGGATGGCCACCGATTGAGCAAAGTGGAATCAATTTGTTGTTGCTCTACAAGACGCCGCCAGGCGTGATGGCCACTGACTGCTTTGACGGTCGGTGGCTAAGGATCAAAGAAGAAGATACTTTGTCTAAGGCCTTCTTAAGCTGAAAAAACTTGATACAGATGTGCATAATGTTGTGTATACTGTTATCCTCACACAATATGATAATCTTGGATTAAAGATCTTTTAAGTTTGTACTTCATACCATCCGAAAACCACCGCGTTCTTTAGAGATTATAAGTTCTAATTGTCGAGTTAATCTTTGCAGTAATTTTATAACTTTCAGCATTACAAGTAAGGCTGTTCGGCCTTCTTGTTTTGTAACTGTAGTGTGGTTCTCTCTCTTTCTCTCTCTCGTATTGAAATCCATCATCATTATCGTTTCTTTTTTCCCTCCTTGTGGATTCTTAAATATTGCAGAATCATGAAACCATCTATTTGCATCACAATACAATACTTGTTATGGAATCCCCAGATAACCATCTATTTGCGTCACAATACAATACTTGTGTTGCGGGTAGTATTTGTAAATATTTTCTTATACAGGATCAGTGATGAATAAACTGACATTATACACGGAGTTATATGCATAATTCAGTTGGTGGTAAAATAGCATGCAGGTGAATAATAAAATGCAATATGCATTAACACTAGCAAAGTCCATACGGACATATTCCTACCACACAGTCACAAGGACACACGCCGAATGCCGGTTAGAGACGCGTTCTTGTACCACATTCAAAAACTCCCGTCTGCTACAAATTGAGCAGAAATCAAGACGTCACTTCCTGAAACCAAGGACTACCGTCCAATACACAAATAACCAGGAAGTGATCGTATAAGACCAGTGTTATGATATTTAAACATAACAGCTTGTTATGGAATCCCCAGATAACCATCTATTTGCATCACAATACAATACTTGTTATGGAATCCCCAGATAACCATTTGCATCACAATACAATACTTGTTATGGAATCCCCAGATAACCATCTATTTGCATCATAATACAATACTTGTTATGGAATCCCCAGATAACCATCTATTTGCATCATAATACAATACTTGTTATGGAATCCCCAGATAACCATCTATTTGCATGACAATACAATACTTGTTATGGAATCCCCAAATAAAAGAAATAGAACTAGACACAAATACATGGCAAAGAAAACTGAAGACAGGCGTGAGAAAGGTGAAAAAACATAAAAAGAATTTGAACATTTTGTACAGAACAGAAGGACATAGCATGAACTAATTAAAGCTTATGCTTCATCGAGGATTAAAGGCAAATATGGAGAAGAAGACAAAATTGTGAAATATGACTAAATGTGTTTGATCTTGGATCAGAATATTGGTTTGGTTTGCTTTTTAAGGACTATCTTCACTGCACACGGACAACGTCATGAGTGCTCCGATCTCCTCCCTTAGATCACACAAGGAGGATCTCAGCACGAACTCCGTAGCACCGACGAGAATCCCAGTGTGTGTATATAATGTATAGGAATCACACATTCTATCAATATTTTTGTGGTGGGTAGGTTTCCTAATCTTTAAATTTTGCCAGGGCAGTGGCCTGATAAGCCTACTCTTTACGATTTCCAACTGCCGTGGGATTTTTAACGTGCGCATCTTGCACACGGGACCTCCTAGTTTTTCGCCCTTATCCGAGAAGGCTAGGCATCCGATCTCACTACCCATGAGACCAGGGGGCAGTATGACGTAAATTATATCACTGGTTCTGAAAAAAATATTTCAATAAATTATAATCCAACTGGGATTCGAACCCGGTACCTCTTGAATACGAGGCGGACGCCTTACCTCCGAGCCACTCCGACCCCTGGATCAGTATATTGTGAAATCTAACTAAAAGTGTTTGCTGTCCGGTCAGTATAGTCTCTTGCTACAGCTCTGCCGTCACGTTCAACTCGCTCCATTTTCCAGTTATGCCAAGAACGCTGTCATTAAAAACTTTCGAGTCAAAAAAGTTTCCAGAGAATTTCGACTTTCTGCAAAAACTTACTGAAATTTAATTATATATAATACAGCGCTGACCTAACGACCTTAAAAATTGCGAAAGGATCATGCAGCAAACGCAAAAACATTAGTAAAACCTTCTAGTGACTAAAAGTTATTCGTTACAACGGGTACTACTAATTTGAACTATGCGTCATGTATGTCACTAGTTAACAGAATAAAAATAGTAAGAATAATAATACGAATAATATTAAAATAATAAAGAGAAGAAAATATGTGGCCCCACTTCGAAGTCATGACGTTAACATTTTGGGGGGATAAAACTATCATTTGGTAAAGTCGTTCGAATTCCGACTGATTTCAGACTCGGATTCGAATTTTTATAAATCCCTATCCGCGCAGTACCTCAAGAACAGCTTAAAAGATGTCATTACTAGACATGTAATATTATCGCAAGGTTTCCTCAGTGTGTGTACCAAGGCCAACATGTGTTTTCACCACTTGCTCCATTGGTCTTTGTCTGGTCCTTTCAATTAGCTTCACATCAGAGATCTGGCTATACTATTATAATTATTATATTCTGCGCAATCCCACCCGCTGCAGACCAAAGTAGAACAGTCCCAACTAAGATGGTTTGGCCATATCTGCAGAATGGGAGAAGATCGGCTACCACGACAAGCATGGGAAACAAAGAGCCAGGGATCCAGACCCCCAGGACGACCCAGAGTCCGCTGGGAGGACAACATTAGACAATCTTTGACGGACCAAGGACTAGAATGGAACCAGGCCAGGAGGAAGACATCCGATAGGATATTGGCGCTCTCTCTTCCAAACCTCTACACCTCACGGTAGAAGGGGAACGACTAAGTAAGTAAGCATATTCTGCGCAAGCGCCTATTTAAGAGTCTGTAATGTCTTGGTTGTTTTTGTTGTTCTCCGTGATTCAGAACCACATAAAAGTAGTGCTTGAACATCTGAGTTAAAAATTCTAAAGCTTGTGTTAGGCTCGATTTCTTGTTATTTCAATAAATATAATTCCTAGTGCAATGAAAGCTTCTCTTACGTTTTGTATTTCTTGATGATATCGCTGTACACTCCTCCAACTTTGCATCTATTGCTGCCAAGATGTATGTATGAGTCCACATTTTGTATAAAGTTTTCTCCAAGTGCAGTCTTGATATCATTTGCTGCATATGTTCATTGTTGTACGGTAGGTTAATTAGTTTATTGGGCCCAGTCTAAGTAAAGAGTCGAGGTTGACTGATACACGAGAAATGTATAGAAATAGATTTCACAGGTGGTAGGTTGAGGGAAAGATATGTCTCTGGGGTGAGTAGGTTACTCTCATCCATCCTATCCGGTTAGAATAAGTTCTTCTAAACCTTCACGTGTGCAAGGGAGTTCTGAAAGCTCCAAACACATTGTCAAATATCCCTTTAGACGAGAAGAGAATTGAGCGTACGTCTCTGCTCCCTCCTTTCTGCTGTTTTGGAAAAAAAAGTTGTAAAAAATTCCGAGCGTTCCTCTCAAAGCGTTCAAGTAAAACTTTCTTAAGCATGTCGTAGTTGTCTTGATTGCTGCTTCCCAGTTTTACGTACACATCATACGCAGCGCCTCTTAGGGTCTGGGATAGCTTCAGTCACCATCTCGAACTATCCAACCCTCATTCTCTTCAATCTAGGGCAAGGGCATAGCAGCTAATTGGGAAGACTGGCTACTGGAGTTGTCAGCTAAGTGTGATTGAGGTGAGGAAGACTCCCCATTGCTATAGCTAGACGCTGCACTACGACTTTGGAACTCAAAAGTCTTAAAAGCCAATTCATGCTGACGTCGTTTGTCGTTCTCTCTCTCTCCTCGTGTTGTCTCTCCTTCTCTCGTTCCTTTTCCCTGCGAGTTTCCATGTCCGTCTCAATTTTTCTCTGTTCCAATTGCCGTTCTTCTCTTCCATTCTCCCATTGTTCTTTTCTTTCTCTCTAGCTTCTGCTTCGTTCTCTCTAGCTTTTGCTTCCTTCTTCCCTACCTCAAATTTAGCTAGTTCGTCGTTCACAAAAGCTAGCATTTCGTCGCCTTGTAATCCTATGTCTTTTGCTTCCTCTCTTAGCATTGCTCTAATCTTTGCTCTCTCAGCCATGGCAAATATACCTGACTGCGAAGTACACGAGAAAGAAAGAAGAAAAGGATACACTGCTCCCTAACCAATTAAGAGAAACCACAAAAAAATGTTCTGTTTCCTTCTCCCTGTTTCTCAGTTGTCTAATATATCGCTGCTGTTATCTGGCAAAAAGGCTCCTAGCGCAGTCGACAATCCATAGGGATGGTAGATTAGGCTAAAACACTTTAAATCTACTATTACTAACATGTAAAAAAAAAATTTTTTATTAAGAAGAAAAAAAAATTGTTCTTTTTTTACCCAACACACTCACCCACACCTGGAGTCAGTAACGAGCTATGGGAAGGCGATTAACTTGGCAACTGCCCAATGTACGTCTTTTGCGGGGCTCACGCTCAACTGCTCCACTAAAAGTCTGATTGATAAACAGTCACACGTCCCAGCGGTCTTTTGTACTAAATTATTATATATCATTACCACCAACAAAAATCACCATCAAACTCAAACTGTAAGTAAACTATTCTTATGCTGTGGAAAGAAAAACAGTTTATTCCTCTTTTTTGTGGTCAGAACCCAAGAAACAATGAATCGTTGCCTAGGGGATAAATTATTATTTTTTCCCATTACATCAACAGCACGTACATCACACTCTAGCTAGACTTAGACTAATTCTTGTCTCAGACTAAGATACGTAACGGACGAGTCATCATTCAGTCTCAGACTAGGTTACATCACGGACGAGCCGTTCATTCTGTCGTACGGTAGGTTAATTGGTTTATTGGGCCCAGTCTAGGTAAAGAGTAAAGGTTGACTGATACGCGAGAATGTATAGAAATAGATTTCACAGGTGGTAGGTTGAGGAAAAGATATGTCTCTGGAGGGAGTAGGTTTCTCTCATCCAGCCTATCCGTACAACTATGCTTTGTTACAAGACAGTCTTTGCCTCTCTATCTAAGATAAGAACAGGTTACTCTACACACACAACAATATGTGACAACAATGACACACAAGCGTGAAAAAAACTAAGGATAAATGGGTATGCGTCTGACCAACACACAAAGTTACGTTTTCTTGTTGTTTATTATCACTAAACTGTTTTACAGCATCAAGTTACCCTAAGAATATCAAGAAACGCATTTACATATAGATGAAAATAAAGGATGGTGCGCCTTCACCGTATAAAGGAAAATAACCCAAAGAAAATATTCACCCAAAGGTTGAAGGTTAGCACTAGGTTTACATAATAACAATATTGGTACAATTAAAGACCAAGTAAAGTATACAGAATCAAATCAAACCCACAAAATTTCCAGCAACAATAAAGTTAGCACATACTTTCTCATTCATGTGGCCACCTCTCAGAATCTTACATAATTTGTATTTCTTCCCTTGGGTCTGTGTTATCCCTTGGTACATTTATTTCATGAACATAATCCCTACTGGTTCTGTTGACTAATGTATCATCCCAGCTGTCGAAGATACAAATTGGACCCAGTTCATCCCACAAAAAGACTAATAAGGTGAACGCCGAATAAGTTTACTTCCACGATAAATCCTGGAGACGATATGAGTCATAAAGGGGTGTCTTCACTGTTCTAAAAAACTAGCACTGTTCCTCCGATGGGTGCACAGTGGAATGTGATTCTAGATACAGGAACTGCAACTGAATAATTTCGTTGCGACAACTCTTGCAGTGTTGAGGGCGGGCGGGGAAAACAGTACGGTTTCCCGCTCGGCTGGAACGTCTATTTGGATATATATAGGGTTTACTACAAATATTGAATATGTGAATGTCCTTGGTGTTTACCGTTTTAATAGAGAGGGGAACACTTCTATAAAATCTGGAAAAAATCCGGTTGTTACAAATGATGATGATGGATTTTCTATCGGCCGACTCTTTGTCAGAGTGCCAGTCCCTGCACAGCGTAAATTTTAGTACTCCACTTGGATTACACTGTTAGGTGTTGAAGAAAAATAATAATAATGTTTCGGGTATACGCCACTGTTGGCTGATAAAATAGTATCCTGGATTTGGTAAGTCCAGTATTTAAGTCACATTCATACAGTATCTCTGCTTGTACATGCTTAACCATGGAAAAGGAAACGAAAAAAAAAATAAAAGACCGCTGGACGCCACTTGGGATCAGGTCTGCTAAAAATACAAGAAACATTATTATGGGAAAATGCTACCACTCTATGTAAATATAAATATGTATAGACGGGGATACGGTAGTCTCTCCTCCTGACGAATTTAAAAGATACACGGTGTTCGTTCTACGCCTACACACACAGACATTGCTGGCCGCGGAGGTGGGTCACACTGAGCCGATGAAGACTCCTCCCGCCCCTTCTCGCGGCCGGCTGGGGTCACGCGCACTGTGTGTTATTTATTTCTCACAATGCGCCACGTACAAATTGTCACTTATCATTTAGTAGCTAGTAAATTGTCGGTATCTGTTAATTTGTCGTATGGCATAAAAGAATTATAGACGCTATAATAACAATAATTATAAAATGAAATATAAACAATATTTATTTCCCTCCCACTATCAGTCGTTCTAACACCTCTAAGTTCAGTCTGGTTAACAGTCGTGTTTATCTCTCTCTCTCTCTCCTGGAGAGTTAAGTGTTTACGTCCGTCTACACTGTAAGCAAAATTTACCGTCTCGTCTCAGCTAGGTAGTGGTCGGTGATCGTGGTCTAACATTTTAATTGAATATCTGGGTATGAAACTCGATACGCGTTATTTTTATTTAATTCGCCTTACTAGCAAAGAAAAAGATCTAAGTGAAGTATTTAACTGTATGTTTAAAGTATTTAAGTGTTTAACTTTAAATGCTATCACTGAAAAATACTTCTAACACTTAGCACTATTTACTAGATAATCCAGAATAAAAATCTCCACGAATCACTTTTTAACCAATAATCCAAACGAAATGGTTATGTCTACGAGCTAGACCTTCTTCTAGAATTATGAGTGAAGACTGATGGCTGGGTTGAAGAAAAACAGCAATATACATAATTGGATTCTTTCATCTCTAATGGCATTATTACTGTGTGAGACCAAAAATTCAGAAACGAAAGATGAAAGTTCAAATGCTTAAGTCTCGGTCTTTCCAGCGGTTCTCGTCTGGAGTGGTGACCGATATCAAAGACTTTCGCTGTCCTAGCGGTTTTACCTGTAGAATGCCCGTGTTGCCAGATCAAGGGAAAACTAGGGATTTCTAGACTTTAGCTGGACAAACTTCAAAGGGTCAGTTCCGCCTTTCTCACGTGCTGTCTGTCTGTCGAGTATTATATGATTGACAGATAAGCTCGCGTGAGTGGAAAGGAGTAAAATAAAGCGATTTGTTTCCTGTTATGACTGACAGGTCAACGAAGATGGTAAACACAGCGTTAGCTAGTGTTTAAAGAAAAGAGGGCGGGGACAAAATGGTACATTGCAAAAATAGACAGTTGGTATAATGCATGTTTAGCTAGCAAATCAGAGAGCAGCTAGAAGGTTACAATAAGCTCTCAGATTACTGTAGGCTCTTTTCCAGTCCACGTCACATTCATATAATCTCTCCTGATTATCAAACCTAATTAGTTTGATTTCTCATCCAGTATTCTCATTTTGTCTTGCGTCTGGTTTCGGTTATAGGAGAGAAGGCAAGACCATCTGCAAAATCTAAATTGTCTAACAGAAGTCTAACTGTTTTGTCAAAGCCCATTGTGGTTTCAATTTCTCGGCTCCTCGCAGTTGATATTATTGTTTCCATAATCCAATCTATAGTCATTAAAAAGATAAATGATGATAAGCGGTATCCCTGCAACCCCCTGAGGGGCTCCTGAGTGCTCTGTCAGTTTCAAAGCGATTCTGTGTCTAGTGGTTGTTGCTACACATGACCTCATCTATATCTTTCCAGAGACGTACAGATAAACACATAGATGCATAAAACTCAAGTCCAACGCATTCTCCACACACACGCCTTAATAATGGAATGCATTAATACGTTCTAAGGAAACGTCTTCCACAGATATATAAAATCCCATTTTAAATTACTTCTATAATTTTCAACTGACTTTTCACGTGAATCACAAATTTAACAGCAGTAACCCGTACCAAACGAAGGCATGGCATTCAAACCAATAACAAAACCTGAGTCAATATTTTCGTCTCGGCATCCAGAAACCAACAGCCTCTAAAACTAAGCTCGTCTACACAGACAAAAATCAGAACTGTACTCACTCACGCATTCGAATTTCTAAGGCACGCTGGTCACGTACTAACATCAGACAACCACTAATGGGATTGCTTTAAACATTCCACTTGACTATCACAGCACTTATAACTACAACAAATATTAAACTCCCCGAGAAGTACCTGTAACATTCATGTGACTATCTCAGCGCGTAATTGGAAATCAAAGAAGTACAACCCATACCCATAGCTTTAGGGTGAGGTATGTGAGGACTTTAACCAGCGTTAAACCTAGAGTTTAATACCTATAAATTATATCTCCTCACAAACCATCCTTGACAGGTACATATAAGGTACTTAAGAAAAGAAAAAAGTTTTTAAAAAAATAATAAATAAGGATTTTACACTCAAATGCAAAGGTAGTCCTTATAGGTAGTTATAAGTAGCAAAGGTAGTCCTTATGCATGGCTCCGGAAAACCTGGAGCAGTGGTTCTTAACGTGGGCCATGTGGCCCCCATGGAGCCATCCATGCTTCTAGGTGGAGCCACAGTAAGATGGTAAAGTACCTTTTTTCCATCTAACAACCACTATGAAGGGGGCCACAGAGGTAAATGAGGCTCGGGGGTTGGGGGGGGCATGAGCAAAAACAGGTTGAGAACCCCTGACCAAGAAGACCATCAAAACATTTCAAACGTTCATAAATAGGTGCTTGCATAGAATAGAAGAATTTAAATGAGATGACTAGATATCACCAATGTGGAATTGATGGAGTGAACCAGACAAATACCATTGCAACAAGAGGCAATCAAATGGCGTCGTAGGATTATATATACCTTGAGGAAACCAGATAATAGCATTACAGTCTTTGTTCTGGAATCACCTCCAGTGCTGGAAATTGAAGAAGACTTAAAACATGGGAAGAGAAGTGAAGACAGAGTCAGGATAAAGAAGGTAAGAAAAATATTTTTTTTTACATAAACTTTACGGGTGGCGTAGTTCTCAAGAGCTTGACATTAATTAATTGCATTATCTGTGCTGCACGGGAATTTGAAAGATAAAAGAAAACACTTCATTTATACAGAGACTCCAAATGTTGTTTTTTTTTTTTTTTGCAATCCTATATGTCAATCAGGCCCTAATTGGGATTGGGGGGGGGGGGGGGTCGCGCTCTGGGAACCGTACAGGGGAGGGAAGAAACCATTTATAACATTTAATGAAAACAAGAAAAATCTCAAGAACAGTTGCATTCTCAAGAAGACAAAGGGGCACAGTAGGGCCAATGCATATGTTACATTACGCAGGTTTGCACATACAAATCAAAGAGTTGGCACACGCAAACAAAGGACGAGATCGAGTTAACAAAATAAAGGAGTAAGATTAACATATGAACCTTTGCTTTCCGAAGACAACTGAAAATATTTGAGCAGTTGGCGGTGTAGTATCCATGTTACCGTACTAGAAAAAAATAATATAGATCATTTGCTACTAAAATGTAGCAAATATAAACAACAGAGAAAACCAATATTAGCTTATTTACAGGCAAACAATTCATCCATAACAGTGGAACAGGTGTTGAGAATAGATAGACCCAGAGAATTGCACAATATATACTGGTCACAAAAAGTAGGGGATATTTTAAGATGGTATGTATTATTTTACAAAAGAGTGGATTTCGTATTTTAATGGTTGTACGGACATATCGAGCACGCTCTTCTCCACTCTCACGTGCAATATCATGTTGACCTGGTGACTCGTGATGAGTAAGCCAATCCCAAGAACAGAGGTGGGGCCCATCCGTAAAGTTCACACATTATTCTTTTTCACAAAAAATGCCCGTATCTCGGGTTTGATGAACACTACTCACCATGGACAGGTGTAAAAAGACTCTGCAACAGATACATTTTATTTTCTTCGTCATGGAACGTTTGACAGAACAGCAGAGATGGATAGGCATAGGCATGTTGCAAACCGGAAGTCAGCAAGTGGATGCTGCTTGTAGTGGATTTTGATGGTATTGTATGGTTGATGTTACCTAGTGTGATGTATGAGGTCAGCTGTGAAGGCTCCTGAGATAAATGTAGATGTGAATTACAGAAGGCCCTTCTTACTACCACTTACGACCTCACACATATCTTTTTTACTAATGAATGTGGCTACGTTAAAAATCTAGGGTACTGATATGTAATGTGTTGTGGTAAATTACACACACACACACACACAGATATTTAAGAAGTCTAATAATATTAATAAAATTTATAACACACTGAACTAACTCAGGCTATTTTAGTTTTTAAAGTTAAATCTTTTGATAAATTTATTTTGTTCTGAACCAAATGTTTAGTTGGTCAGAACATAAGAAATATTATGGAGTCATAAATGGAATGCAAAATCATATGACATAATAAAATGGAAAATGTGTACTTAATTATTTCAAATGACTGGTTAATAATAATTATATTAAGAAAGTCACAGGAGAACTTATTACTAGATATGCTGTTGGGATGGTGTAATCACTCCCAGTCTATGACTGCCAAACATTGTTCGTTGACTTAAGGGATAAATATATATAGTTTAATTTCCCCAATGTCATGGCTTTATTTCATGGTGAATTAGGGATAAATTAGTTGAAAATTTCGTTGGTGAAAGTCCAGCAGGCCAGATATAACTTATCTCGCCTGCGTCGATCCTGTACAACAGTCTTGTGGCCCCACCTCTCCGTGCTGGGGGCAATATACGGCTGCTCTGACACAATGAAAGACTGCTCTGGTCCACACTTGTATATATTACTACAGCATTTGACACCGCTTTGGTGCCAAATAGAAACTCACAGTTCTGAAACAAAAGTATTGGTCATGTGTCAGAACTCTACTTCCTGAACCACTTCTGCACACAACACTACACAACAACACCACCACATAGACTGGGTCAGATCTCTCTGACCACACAGCACATCTTACCAAGTTGGTTTCACATAGTATCAGTTCCCCAAGACTACATTACATCTGAGATATGTTCAATAGCTTCCTGCTATTAAATAAGATAGGTGATATGTTCCACTGATCTCAACACTAGATCCTTTTTCATAGTTTCAATTAGGCGTTCCTATATATTTTCTTTGTATGTATGTCTCTAGACCCTGATCTAGGGCTGGGGATCTAGAGCGAACACTTACTTGTCGTAATCATTTTTATGATATGGCAGTATTAATCACTCGAATTATTAAAATACAGTAGAACTCCATTTATCCGAACCCCAATTATCCGAACATCCAATTATCCGAACACTTTGTCCAGAAAAAAAAAAACCAGGTGCCACCAGTCACGTTAGACTACAATTCTGAATCTTTTGATGCGGCAAGCTTCAAATGTGTGCGAACAATTTGTAGAGGATGGGATGGGCTAATGGTCGGTCGCTTACATACAGGAAGTCAGTTAGATCATTATATCATAAAGTCAGTTAATATCTAGTTTACCAATCCAGTGTACGAGTGCGTTCTAGGCAGAACACTGGCTAAACAGACAGTTCAACTTAAAATAATTGTCTCTGCTACCACAGCAGAATAATTTTGGTGTACAAGTATTTCTCTGTGCGATAAGGCATCTTCCAGTAGGCCTAATGCATATAAAAGGAACAGCAATGTTTTGTCAATTGAAACGAAAACAGAAATTATCAAGAGACTAGGAAAAAGTGAAACTGTGTCTTCACTTGCCAGAATTTTCAATGTTGGGAAAGCTAAAGTCTCTGACATCAAAAGTAACAAGGATAAAATTATGAGTTTTGCATCGAAATTGGATAGTGAAAATGGGTCGAAGAAACGTAAAACCATGAGAAATGCGAAAGATTTGAAATTGGAAGAGGCTTTGTATATATGGTTTGTGCAAAGAAGAAGCAAAGGGGAACCTATCTCTGGCTCTCTATTGTGTGAAAAGGCACTTCAGTTCAACAATCAACTTGACGGTCCTCCTGACTTTAAGGCTAGCCAGGAATGGTTAAGAAACTTTAAATCTCGTCATGGCATACGAGGATTGGAGATTCAAGGGGAATCTTTATCTAGCGATGCAACTGCCGCTGAAAATTTTAAAGAAACACTCTTGGCTTTTTTGGAAGAAGAAAGTTATTCACTCGATGATGTGTATAATGCCGATGAGACTGGCTTATACTGGAAATCAATGCCTCAAAAATCACTTGCATCTCAGCGCAAAGCAGCTGCCCCTGGGTTTAAAAAGTGCAAAAAGAGAGAGTAACAATTTTGGTAGCCGCGAATGCCAGTGGAAGTCATCATTTACCGGTGCTAACGATCGGCAAAGTAAAAAAACCACGTTGTTTAAAGAATGTGACATGTCTCCCATTGTGCTACCAAAGCACAGAAGAGTGCTTGGATGAATAGTGAAATATTTCTTGATGGTATACAAATCAGTTCATCCCAAATGTGAAGAGGTTGAGAGAACAAGAAAAGAAAACTGGAAAAGTAATTCTTCTACTGGACAATGCACCATCTCATCCAGAGACGGATACATTGAATGCAGTTGATGCAAATTTTAAAGTAATTTTTCTGCCTCCTAATGTAACAGCACTGATTCAACCAATGGATCAGGGTGTTATAGCAAAACTTAAAAAGATGTACAAGAAGGAAGTCCTGCGTCGTTTATTGTTGGCTGAAGATGAAGAAAGTGTGGTGGCGTTTTCCAAGAAGCTTAATCTCAAAGACTGCTGCTATATGTTAGCTGATGCTTGGACCACCCTGTCACAAGATAATCTCAACAAGGCTTGGAATAGATTGCTTGGGAAAAAAGAAGGAAATGAAACTACTGCAGTGGACACAAATGATGATTGTATAAATGAAGTTGTAGAACTGTTTCAAGCAATGCCCGGATTTTCGGACTGTGACAAAGATGATGCACACACGTGGCTAGAAGATGATAATGATTCTGGTTTTCAGTTTTTGAATGACGAAGAAATTTTGTCTTTTGTGCAAGAAGAAAACCAAATACATGTAGTGACCGATGATGAAGACTCCTCAGAAGTACATGATGTACTTGTAGATTATGAAGAAAACCCAAAACGTCGACCAAGTCCTGAAGAGGCCTTTATAGCACTAGAAACAGCGATGGCTTGGTACGAGCAAGAAGATGACAGCTGTCCTACACAGCTTCTGCTGTTGAAGAGAATGCGGGACTTAGCAGCCAAAAGGAGACTATCCAGTTTGGTGCAAAAGAGGATTCCTCATTATTTTAAATAGTGGGCTACATCTGTGCAAGTACATGTATACGTAAGTTGCGCATGGTTTTGAATCGTTTGTAATGTTATTTTGAAAACATTTCTCTTTCTTAAAAAACATAATTAATACAAGTAGTACATGCACTGCTGTGTAATAAAAGATTTTGGTGATACGGTGATCTAATACAGTGTGGGTATTATTTTTACAGTACAAGTAAATATGTTTTAATGTGTATTTCCCTTGTGATGGTTAATTATTTTTAGAAATACGAGCGTATGTGTACATGTACTCGATACATTATGTAATCCAATTATCCGAACATTTGATTATCCGAACGATGCTCGGTCCCATGGGGTTCGGATAAATGGAGTTCTACTGTATACAGAATAAATATTGTTCATTCTTACCAGAATTCAGAATTGAGAACACAGTTAAAGTTTGCTAGCAAAACTCAGCTGAGCTGCTGGCCGTATGATGGCGTCCCACTATATAGTTATATTCTTATGGAATCAACACCACCATGGATTCAAACTGCGTCTCTGAACAGACTTATGTCGAATGGCAAACTTTCACCTCTCTATCCCGCTACTATAAAATGCGTTGACCAATCGCCGACTTCCCCCCTAACTTTCAAATTAACAACCAAAAGTCACTTCAGTCAAATCTCAGTCAAGTATGTATTACGGTCTGTTAGTCCGTCTGTCTCTACTTGTTTTTTTCATAAAAACACACTTGGTTTTACATGCATTTCCTACACGAATCTGCTGCCTAAGTTATTTTTAGCTACAATGCTCCACCACATTCCCTCTCTTTAATTACAGCTCGATTTTTACGTTTGCAGGCTCAAGGCCAAGATTTTGGTAACTTTTAGTGACATGGGTTAACAGTGCAGTCGCTTGCCTGATATGAACAATACAGTCTTTTGTCAATATCGTCCTTATTATCTATCCGTCTGTATAAATGAAAGCATATTATTTCTCTGCTCAAGATGGGCTATCAAACTAGCTAGGTTTTATTTACATAACTCTATTATTAAGAAAAAAACATATTTTTTCTCAAGTTTAATTTTTGAAATTTGTTCGAGAACCTTCCCTCATGTGTTTTGCCGCGGCATTCAAATACAGACCAAGTATCGAAAAACGTCCAAGAAATGACTGTCTCGATCAAGAGCTAATGTCCGTTTCTTGTCCATTTCCTTACTTTATGTCAATTCGGGACGTGAATTTTTTTCCTTTCACCCCCACTTGCGTCTTTTTGCCGTTCGAACTTCAAACACGTGTTCAGTCATATTTTTCCTTTTTTTTGTGTCCTCTGTTCTCTCCCGTCTACAAAGGGTAAACGTTTCGTCTGCACTTCTAACTCGTTAGTTTTAAATGGCGGTGGGAAAGGCTGGCATGGGCGAGCATGTCTCCTAGTATCTGACGCATTATTTTTAACCCTACATTTCATCGTTAATTTTGGAGATATTTTAACGTTGTATCATGGTGACATCATCACACATGTCCCCACCTGAGAACATGCACTACGGCAAGTTCCAAAACCAGTGATACACATAGATAAAATTCCTCCTCACGCCTGCCACTATCTAATCTTGATCACAGGGGTGCCGACTGAGGAAATCTGCACCGACATTTAATGACCCTGGGATATATTGGATAATAAACTGATAAGGTTGCAACAATAAAGACCACCTCAACAATCTTGCGTTTTCATGCTTAGCCTGAGATAAGAATACGAGGGGCTGATGATCCGTCTGGACCACAAAAGTCCTACCATACAGATAGATTTGGAACTTCTTTATTGCCCAGATTAACGCTAAACATTCCTTTTCGCTTGTAGAATATCCTTGTTCCGCTTTATTCAATTTGCGGCTTGCATAAGCGACTGGGTTCAGTTCTCCATCGGGTGAAGATGACCTCTGCAACAAGGCCACCCCGAGGCCTACATTACTTGCATCTGTTCTCACCACAAAGTCCTGTGTCAAATCAGGCAATTTGAGAATAGGCTTGCTAGTGAGTTTTTCCTTTAATTCTTGGAAATTCACACTGCTCAGAACCTCAATGTTTCACAGTCAGTTGTCAGCAGACTGTGGAACAGGTATCAAAATTTCCGCACAGTGGCTGATCTGCCTCGGACTGGCCGCCCAAGAGTCACTACACGCCGCCAAGATCAACTTCTTGTTACTCAGGCCCTCAGAACTCGGACTCTAAATGCTACTCAACTTCAGCAACACCTTCAACAGACCACTGGGATCCGGGTCTCAACTCAGACAGTACGAAACCGTTTGCACCAAGTGCAAATGGCCTCACGCAGACCGTTTGTAGCTTTGCCCATGTCACCACAACACAGGAGAGCAAGAATGGATTGGTGCCAACGTCATCATCGGTGAACCATTCAACAGTGGGCATCAGTGATGTTTTCTGATGAGTCCCGTTTCGTTTTGGATTTTCATGATCGTCGAATACGTGTCTGGCGACGGCGAGATGAACGTTACCAGCCTCCTGCAACTGTTGCACACAACCGTTGTGGGGGTGGCAGTGTAATGGTGTGGGCAGGCATCTGTATGAATGACAGGACCGACCTTCACATATGCCAGGTCAATATCACAGGGCTCTACTACCGTGACAACATCATCGAGCCTATTGTTGTGCCATTTGCTCAACGGCACGGACCAGATTTCATCTTCCAGGATGACAATGCACGTCCTAACCCTGCTCACGTCGTTCAAGATCACCTTCAGATGCAGCATATCCGAACGTTACCGTAACCGCCGATGTCCCCCGACCTGTCTCCTATTGAGCATTTGTGGGACCTCCTGAATAGACGCGTCCAACAACGTCCAGCCGCTCCAAAGACTCTTCAGCAGTTAGCCCAGGCCCTTCAGCAGGAGTGGCAGAGAATTCCTCAAGACAACATCAGAAGGCTTATTTGCAGTATGAGACGTCGTTGCAATGCATGTTTAGCGGCAAACGGGGGCCCAACACGTTTTTAGAAATATTGGAATATTTTTTGTGAAAATGAAGTACCTACCCCGCCTTGGTTGCCAGTGCGACTAAAATCATGTGAGTAAAGCCATAACACTTCTTATACCGCAAATGTCTTGTTATGATGCTCAAGTTTACTTGTACGAAGGAATAAATGAACTAATTTGAAATATATTGTCTTTGGATAACTTTTAAATTCAATATCCCCTACTTTTTGTGACAGGTATAGTAAAACAGTATATACAGTAGACATTCAAAAATAACAAAGAGCCAGGGATCCAGACCTCCAGGACGACCCAGAGTCCGCTGGGAGGACAACATTAGACAATCTTTGAAGGACCGAGGACTAGAATGGAACCAGGCCAGGAAGAAGACAGCTGATAGAATGGTCTGGCGCTCTCTCTTCCAAACCTCTACACCTCACGGTAGAAGGGGAACGACTAAGTAAGTAAGTAAGACATTCAAAAATCCGGCAACCTCCGGACCTGAGGAGTGCCGGATTTGTGAAAATGCCGGATTTTTTATGGTTATGTATTCTGTATATATTTAACAGAAAATGACTACCTGTACACTTTATCTGCGATCGACAATGCACGATGTTTACGTTTTACACCACTTCTTTTATTTGCTGAATCCATAATGGGATCCCCCACCCCCTTAAAATAACGTAAGACATCGGCCAACCCCCTTTCTGTGGTGGTAAAGCTTTACAACAGCTTACCTGCACTTGTGTAGTAATTAGGCCTAACTATCTATCTCACCAATTAGTTCAGCATAACCACCTGTCACACAACAGTGTTTTAATACCTTACTAATCGGTCAATCACTCGCAGGGAATTTTAACTGTGCACTGACAATCGTAAAAACGCAATCCAAAAATGTTACCATATGGCTGTCTCTCTAAAGTTCCTTTCTTCCCATGGTGACGCAAGATGCCTGTCAGTAGAACTAACAGGCATCTGTCGATGGATGTTTCCTGCATTATGTAACAACACTTCAGAACCCGCACCCTAACCTCTTGTAACAAAGCTTAACATCTCCGCACTCCCCCCCCCCCTTTTTTTCCCCCTTTCGTTACGTAATTTGTGAACCGCCCCTAAGGGGTAATCTGACGGGATGCTCCTGTGGAAAATGACAGATAATTGGTGGACTGGGTGTCATACCAGACACACACCCACGCGTACTCATTCGTTTCATCTTGTTTAAAAACATGACAGTTATGAGATAATTTAGGTTTTTTTTTTTTGTGTTTTTTATGTTAATCTTTTATTTTTAATTTGTTTTTTTTTTTTTTTTTTTGTGGAAAGATGAGGGCATACACATACATGCATTCACACGATTTTACAGTTTTGATTTACCATATTTGCACTGAATGGAGGAGGAGAAGATGCTATATTTGGATATCAGAAATCAGATTTTATTATCTTGAATTTACTACACTATATATCCTAATTATAACCTATCAAGATTGAACGCTATACTTTTTCTTTAAAAAAAAATATCATCGCGTTTTGAGTCGATGTTCAAGTTTGGTGTTGGAGATTTCGTTTTAAATACAACAAAACAAATACTCGTAGATCATGTTTGGACATGGCATATCTGCTCTTTCCGTCAGCAGTGATGCGCTCTGTCCTACGACCGTATG
Source organism: Oreohelix idahoensis (assembly GCA_024509875.1). Taxonomy (NCBI): domain Eukaryota; kingdom Metazoa; phylum Mollusca; class Gastropoda; order Stylommatophora; family Oreohelicidae; genus Oreohelix; species Oreohelix idahoensis. The sequence goes on from JAMPIV010010928.1 coordinate 86,060, forward strand.
AATGTTTAATGCTTTATATCCCTTTGGTAATGACCGAGTATTATAATTTTTTTTTATTTTAATGATGAAAACTATCCAATTCAATTGGTTATAATTAGGATATATACCTAATTTCAATTTTTCAATTCCAAATAAGACGAATAACTGCCGATACGAAAAATTGGCATCACACCTGTCAAATGATTGCAAATATGGTAAATCAAAATTACCAATTTTGCATGCATGTTTTAAAAAACCCAAACAAAAACGAGATAAATCAAAACAAAACCAAACAAAAACACCAAATACAAAAATATTCAGGGGGAAAAGCATAAAGGTCCGGTGTTTCCAGTTAGTCATTTAATTGACTTTTACTTGCCATAAGTCATATGAATTGTAATAACATCATCAGACCGTCACCTTCCCAGTCACTATATATTAACTTTTATTCTTGTTAAATATTGCTTGACTAAATTATGCAGTTCCTTAGGTCTGTCTATTCTTAAAACCTCTTCTATATTTATAGGTAAATTTCAATCAATCAATACCCTTTAGCTCCCCAAGGAGCATAGGCCTTCAATAAACACATGCTACATCTTCCTGTCCTGTGCCATCCGCTCACGTTCTTTCCATGTTTTCCTCATCCTTTTCACCTCTGTATCCAGTTCTCTTCTCCGTGTGTTTATGGTCTACTGTTACGCACAAATAATTACTTTTTTCCAAAGTCTTTGTATGATCGTTTTTCGTATGTATGATCATTATTTGACTGAAATGCATGTTATATATATTTTATGGTCAAAGGGACAGAACCCGAAATATCGATACTGCTATTTTTTATGAGTTTACCTCCTCTTGTAGATCCATTCTGTGCTACAGGAAAGGTCATCAAATGTGTCACATTTGGTGGCACGTTGGAAAAATATCCTACTGCCATAATACATATTGCTACTCCTTTCTTCACGGGAGAGGTCCACGCGTGTCTACTTCCAAACCCTATTGCGGACCTTATTATTGGTCGTATTCACGGAGTTAGGGAATGTACCCCACAGCAGATTGCTGTTTGGGAAGAGCAAAACATTGAAGCTACCAATACGGTGGTCACAAGAGCACATGCTCATGACTCGCAATGTGCTGGACATATGGGTTTTCCCGTACAAAGTCGAGAGTTCTTGCGGCTTTCTTTTGGCCATTTGTGAGCAAGGACATACGAATGTACTGTCGCTCTTGCAAAGTATGTCAGGAGGTCAAATCTAAAGGACCACGACATGCTGCGCCTATTCAGGCTGCTGACATTCCAATTCGCCCTTTTCAAAAAATGGCAATAGATATTATCGGTCCTTTTAGAATTAAGTCGGCTAGAGGGCATCAATTTATTCTTACATGTGTCGATATGTGCACACGTTGGCCAGAGGCAATACCTCTCAAGAGCATCTCAACTGCTGATATCGCAGACGCTCTTTGGCTGATATTTTCTCGCTTGGGTTTTCCCGGAGAAATATTGTCAGACCATGGCACTCAACTTATATCAGACACTATGTCACAGGTAATGTCTATGCTACATATAAAAAGGTCTCTCAGCAGTATCTATCACCCAATGTCTAATGGGTTGGTCGAACGTTTAAATAGGACTCTAAAAACTTTACTGGGTAAAATAACTGAGGATCATCCTCAGGATTGGGACAGGGTCTTACCCGCGGCTCTCTTTGCGTATAGAGAGGTCCCCAATGAACATACGGGGTTTTCCCCTTTTGAACTTGTCTTTGGCGCGCAACCGCGCGGCCCTATGTCTTTACTTCACGATCTAATCACTGCCGATAATATTAGCGATGAGACTCAGTCTTCTTATGAGTACGTCATTGCTCTTAGGAAAAAAATCATTGAGGCATGCAGACTAGCAACTTCGTCTTCCGAATTTGCTAAAGAAAAGGCAAGGCAGTTTGCGAATACGAATAGATGTCTACGACAACTTTGTCCAGGTGACAAAGCTCTCGTCCTACTTCCTTCAAGGGAGAACAGACTTCTAATTGCATGGAAAGGTCCATATGCAATAGTCTCCAAAATTTCTGATGTCGACTATGTTGTCGATATTGATGGAAAGCATAAAACTTTCCACATAAATATGCTCACGGAATTTCATGAAAGACCAGACTATTTGCAGCCTATTTTCCAGGCAACGGACAATTCTCAAGTACCTCATGGTCAATACTCATCGCTGTCAGTTATACAGGATGAGGAAACTACTTTTTCTGATGTCAATCTTCCTCTTTCTATGGTCCCACTTTATTCTACGGAATCTTGGAAAAACGTGACCGTTTCTCCAAATCTTTCCGCTGAGGAACATCGACAAGTTTCTTCGATGTTGCAAACATTTCAGGATGTTCTTACAGACATCCCGGGACACACACATGTCATTGAACATGACATTGTGCTAACTGATCATAATCCTATCAGAGTCAGACCCTATCCAATACCTATCCATTTCCAGTCTCAAGTCGAAAAAGAATTGGATGAAATGATACGTTTGGAAATCATTGAACCATCCACTTCAGCATACTCTTCGTCTATGGTTATTGTTCGAAAGAAGGATAATAACATTCGCATTTGCGTAGATTATCGCAAATTGAACCAAGTTACGAAGTTCGACGCTGAACCTATGCCTTCATTAGAAGAGCTACTCAATAAACTTTCTAATTCTAGATTCTTTACCAAACTAGATTTGTCTAAAGGTTATTGGCAAGTCCCGCTAACTGAACGTGCCAAACCTTTTACAGCTTTTTCTACACCTAGGGGTTTATTCCAATGGAATTTCATGCCTTTTGGTCTTATGAACGCCCCTGCTACATTCGTACGCATGATGCGGCGAATTCTCGCATATCGTACAGATGTCATAGCATATCTAGATGATATCTGTGTATTCAGTGATTCCTGGGAAGATCACTATTTGGGTTTATACGAATTACTGTCTACTCTTCGCGAGTATAACTTGACTGCAAAACCCTCTAAAGCCTTTATAGGATTTAGTGAGATTTCTTTCCTAGGTCATCGTGTTGGTCATGGTCTTTTAAAGACAGAGGACCACAATGTTTCAAAAATACTTAACATTTCGGTCCCTAAGACAAAGAAACAAGTAAGGAGTCTATTAGGTTTGATCCAATTCTACGGACGATTCATTCCGAATCTGTCCTCCATTATGGCACCGTGTTGCTGTCATTTTCGACGGAGTCATCTGTCAAGTTATTTGCTTATGTTTGTATCATAAGTATAATTGTGTCTTTACCTGCGATGTCAGGTTGATTAGGGGTTGTCTTCCCTTGTTTATTCATTCATTGTGTTTGACCTGTAGGGTCAGAGGTTGACAGTTCGGCGTAGGCCTATGGGAAGGTTTTTTAAGCGGGAGTGAGATATACTTCCGGGAAGCCGGGAGGTCCTATTTTTCTGCGGGTTTTTCGGTTGGTGGGTCTTACGGAGGACAAGTACACATTACACTTCTGATCTGTGGGTCTAAGCTACACACGGGACAGCCGTAACACACAACGCTAATTCTACACTTGCAAGTTTTGGCTACAACAGGACAGATATAGGTCATCAACGGTTGACACAAATAAACAGTACGAGCATTTATATTATAATGCTACATAAAGCATAACAAGACAAGTACTGAAGTGAACTACTAGGCATTTGCTACGTGGACCATAACTGCATAGAAGGCGGGTTCCTATTGTAAACAGTACTGCGGGTTGTTACATGTTTCATTCAACAACAGACTTTTCTAGGTCAGAGTATTCAAGCTACATTGTTGGAGGTCAAGTGTCTGTAAACAGTACGTGAAATTGTAAACATTCAATGTGCAAGCCCTAATTTGAGAAGGTCATAGTAACTTTGGTTCGTGAATACCACTTTATGTTACAGTGGATTTGACGTTCAGTGCGCGTTTGACATTTCGTTTCTGTGTTCGCAAGGAGCAAGAAATTTATTTTAGTTTCAGCTGTGACTGAACTTGTTCTGCAACACATTGAAATTGATTGCTATATGTTTATGTCACTTCTACTGTTTTTGTGTATTTTTCTGCGGGTTTTTCGGTTGGTGGGTCTTACGGTAAATATGCCACTTGATCGAGGCTTACTGTAAGCGGTCTGTAGGTGCAAATTTTCTTAATTTGGAAATTTGCTAGTGACAATTGGTCGCTATTGATGTTAGCTGTGATGTAATTGTACTTAACGTTGTTTTTGTAATATTTTGTCTGTTTTTTCAGTTTTGATTGTCGATTTGTTTTGTTTGTATTCTGTAGGTCTCTCCTTTCTTGTGTATTTCTCTACACATTTTTGGTTAAAACAGTGTTGCCATTTGTATTGTTTTGTATTTTTGTCTTTGTATTTTTTTTTTTGGTTGTACTACATTACTGTCATGCACAGTCTACATACACATACTTGGTCATGTTTTGATATTATTGATAAGGTAGACTCTTCATATAGAGTTTGTTAAATAATATTATATAAGATATTTATACAAGTTCTTTGATAAAAGACTTGTTATCTACAAAGATTGAGACAGTAAAATAAAGTGAAGTGAGTATACAAGTCTAGCATTTCAGACTTGTCTCCCATTGAAGTGGGATAAGGTAATTTATTTAATTTTTTTTTTCAGGTTTCTGATCTCATTAGACAGAATGTCTACATTGGATTTCTTCATCCAGCAAGGGTTGACCCTTGGTAAGTCTGGTAAAGAATTGGAAGAATATTCATCTGCTCAATTCGCCATTGCATTAAAGTCAGAAGAAAAGAAACAAAAAGAGGAAATTAAATTGAAAGCAGAAGCTGAACTAAAGAAGCTAGAAGCTGAGAATAGAAGATTAGAACTTGAAGAAAGAAGGTATCAAAGAGAGGCTGAGGAGAGAAAAGCTCAAGCTGCTGCTGAGGAGAGGAAAGCTCAAGCTGCAGCTGATGAAAGAAAATTCCAGATGGAAATGGAAGACAAAAAACTTCAAGCTGCTGCAGAGGAAAAAAAACTTCAAGCTGCTGCAGAGGAAAAAAAACTTCAAGCTGCTGCTGAGGCTGAAATTAGAAAAATGGAACATGAGGAAAGAAAACAGAAGATGGAACTTGATGAAAAACTCGCAATTTTGGAGTTAGAGAAATTGAAATTGGCGAGTACGGGTGCTCAGCAAACAACTTCGAGTACGACAAAGGAGTTTGTTAGTAGGATTAAATTGCCTCATTTCAATCCTTTAAAGGATGACGTAGCAGATTATCTAGATAGATTCCAATTTTTGTGCGATACGCATAACATAAAAAAGGAAAAATATGTTGAACAACTGATGCCATTTTTTACAGGTGACACAGTGACTACTCTTATGACAATAGACGAACATGAGAGGACTAATTATGATGTTGTCAGGGCAGCATTACTAAAGAAATACCAATTAAAACAAGAAGACTATCGTCTTCGTTTTAGGACAATGTTGCCAGAAAATGGAGTAGATTTCTCTGATTTTGTTACAAAGATACGTCGTACATTTACACGATGGGTTGAGTTGTCTCAGATTGAGAAAACATATGAAGGTCTAATGGACTTATTATTGCGAGATAAGGTTTTGTCATCTGTTAATGATTCTTTTCTTGCATTCCTTCATGAGCGTAAGCCTAAAAACTTAAAAGAAATGGAGGAATACTGTTGTCAGTATGCCACAGCACATCCCCATGCTACAGTTAGCAATTCTAAAGTGAAAGAAGGGTTGCCAGCTGCTTCGGCAACACCATATGGCCCTAATTTCAGAAAAAAATTTCAGGGTGCTCAACAAAATTGGAATAGGGGAAGTAATCAAAATTACACTCAGAAGCGGAGTAATCCAACACATGATGGTTCTTCGTCTATGCAGTGGAGACAAGATGGTAGTTCTCGTAATTTTAGTGGTAATAATTTGAGACACTTTCGTAAAGGCTACCCAAATAATAACTATTCAAATTTTCGAGGTAATCATTCTCGACGTCAAGATTATGACGATGGTGAATTTAGAAACCGGGATTCAAACCGGAATGATGATTACAATAGGCAATATGATAACAATTACAGGGGAAATGATAGTCAAAATAACTACAGGGGAAATGATAATCGAGGTAGACCTAGGTTTAACAAAAAAAGACCTTACCAACAGGCAAACTCTGCGCAACAAGAGTTTGATGGAGTCTGTAATACAGTAAATGATAGTGGTAACTCTAGGGCTATCACTGGTTGTGCTTTCGATTTTGGGAGAGCAACTGAATGCCCCCAATGCTTAACATTGTTTGACTCATCAACTGTATCTACGCTAAGTTGTGGTCACCCTCTTCCTGCTCTACCTGCTACAGTTGCGCATGATGGGAGAGGATCTCTCATCTTACATAAAGGTCTAATAAATGATAGGCTAGTCTCAGTACTTTTCGATTCGGGATGTACTACCGTCGGGGTTAAGGAGTCTCTGATAGATCCTTGCTGTGCCACGGGAAAAACAATCAAATGTGTTACATTTGGTGGTACTATGGAAAGCTATCCTACTGCTATTATTAGGATTGACACTCCTTTCTTCACAGGAGATGTTCATGCATGTCTTCTTCCTAATCCTATTGCGGATCTTATAATCGGTCGTATTCATGGGGTTAAGGAATGCACCCCGCAACAAATTTCTAGTTGGGAAGAAAAAAACATTCAAACGGTCAATGCAGTGGTGACAAGAGCTCAAGCTCTTAATCCCCCAACTTCATCTGATAATAGTAATGAAGTTGATAGCCAAGACGAGCACTTGGTGATTTCCCATGACTCGTTTGTTAAACGTCAAGAAGAGGATCCTTCTTTGAAGAAATACTTCCTTCTTGCAAAGAAAGGGGATCCCAATCAAAATACGAATCACAAATCGTATATCACTATGAAGAATGGTATATTGGTACGAATGGTACAAACACTCGGACAAGTCTATGCACTCGCAAATTCTTGTGCCTAAGTGTATGAGAGCCTTAATTCTTCGGCATGCACACGATTCTCAGTGTGCGGGACACATGGGTTTTTCCAGAACTAAAACTAGAGTCCTTGCGTCATTCTTTTGGCCATTCGTGAATAAAGACATCCGAATTTATTGCCGATCTTGCAAAATTTGTCAAGAGGTCAAGTCTAGGGGTCCGAGACATGCTGCTCCTATTCAGGCTGCAGATATTCCGATTCGGCCGTTTCAGAAAATGGCTATAGACATCATTGGTCCGTTCAAAATTAAGTCAGCCAGAGGACACCAATTTATCCTCACTTGCGTGGACATGTGCACGCGTTGGCCAGAGGCTATTCCTCTGAAGAGCATATCAACTGTCGATATCGCTGATGCTCTTTGGCTCGTATTTTCTCGTCTGGGATTCCCCGGAGAAATACTGTCGGATCACGGCACTCAGTTAATTTCGGACGTTATGTCTCAGGTAATGGCTACGCTAGACATTAAAAGGTCTCTCAGTAGTATTTATCATCCAATGTCCAATGGATTGGTAGAACGTCTTAACAGGACACTAAAGAACTTACTTGGCAAGATAACGGAGGATCATCCTGAAGATTGGGACAGGGTTTTACCTGCAGTCCTCTTTGCCTATAGAGAGGTTCCCAACGAGCATACAGGGTTTTCTCCTTTCGAACTTGTCTTTGGCGCGCAACCGCGCGGGCCAATGTCCTTGTTACACGATTTGATAACTTCCGATAATATTGACGATGATACACAATCGTCATATGAATATGTTATAGCTCTTAGAGAAAAGATTATCGAATCGTGCAGGTTAGCAACTTCATCTTCCGAATTTGCGAAAGAAAAAGCTAGGCGATTTGCTAATAAGAAAAGACGCCTACGTCAACTTTGTCCTGGAGACAAAGCATATGTCTTACTGCCCTCAAGAGAGAATAGACTTCTCATTTCTTGGAAGGGTCCATACACTATAGTCTCGAAAATTTCTGATGTCGACTATATTGTCGATGTGGATGGAAGGCATAAAACCTTCCATATAAATATGTTAACAGAGTTTATTGAACGTCCAGACTATTTACAGCCTATTTTCCAGGCGACGGACGACTCTCCAGTTCAACATGGTCACATCTCATCCCTGTCCGTTATACAGGATGAGGAAACTATTTTTTCTGACGTGAACTTACCTCTTCCTACGATTCCACTTATTTCAACGGAATCGTGGAGAGACGTTACAGTCTCTTCCAACTTGTCTTTTGAGGAACAGCGTCAAGTATCCTCTACGTTACAATCATATCAGGATGTCCTTACCGACATTCCTGGACACACAGATGTCATAGAACATGACATCATACTTACTGATCGTAATCCGATCAGAGTAAGACCATACCCAATACCTATTCATTTTCAAGCACAAGTCGAGAAAGAATTGGATGAAATGATTCAACTACAAATAATTGAACCATCCACTTCAGCTTATTCTTCGTCGATAGTTATTGTTCGAAAGAAAGACAATAACATACGTCTTTGCGTTGATTATCGCAAATTAAATCAAGTTACGAAGTTCGATGCTGAACCTATGCCGTTATTAGATGATCTACTTATTAGACTTTCTAAAGCTAAATTCTTTACTAAACTAGACTTGTCGAAAGGTTATTGGCAAGTCCCATTGACGGAACACGCCAAACCTCTCACTGCTTTTTCGACACCTAGGGGTCTGTTTCAATGGAATTTTATGCCTTTCGGGCTTATGAACGCCCCAGCGACTTTCGTGCGCATGATGCGACGAATTCTATCAGATCGTGCAGATGTCATTGCATATTTAGACGACATCTGTCTTTTCAGCGATACTTGGGAAGAACACTATGTGGGTCTGAAGGAATTGCTATCTACTCTACGTGAGCATAGTTTGACTGCTAAACCCTCTAAAGCTTTTGTTGGGTTTAGTGAAATTTCCTTCCTAGGTCATCGACTTGGTCATGGTCTGTTGAAGACAGAGGACCAAAACATTTCAAAGATATTAAATATCTCGGTTCCGAAGACAAAAAAGCAAGTGCGTAGTCTCTTGGGATTGATACAATTCTATGGAAGATTCATTGAGAATCTGTCCTCCATTATGGCACCACTTTCAACGTTATTGAAAAAAGGTTCTCCTAATATGGTGCGTTGGTCCCAAGAATGCCAATCTTCATTGGATCAGGTTAAGAATTTGTTCTCATCTCATCCTATCTTAAGACTACCGACGATTGATAAGACTTTTGTCCTTCGTAGTGATGCCTCTTCCACTGGCATTGGAGCGGCACTAATGCAGGAATATTCAGGAACTCTGCATCCTGTAATGTATATTTCTAGGAAGCTGAATGCGGCAGAAAGGAATTACTCGGTTTTGGACCGTGAATTGTTAGCTATGGTTTGGTCCATTCTTAAGCTACAAAGGTTCCTTCTGGGCGCGCATTTCTTTATGGAAACCGACCAAAAAGCTCTTACGGCTATGCAAAGTAAGGATTTGAAGAGCTCGAGATCTACTCGTTATGCTATTGCTCTTCAGCCTTTCCATTTCACGGTGCGAGCTATCCGTGGTTCGGATAATGTGATGGCGGACATATTGTCTAGATGCCCACATGATTCCAGTTAAATCTTGTGTCCTAGTTTTTCCTGATATATTTTCAGACTTAGGTCTGTCCTTAATATCATAATATGTTGTAATACAAATGTATTTGGATGATGTTTAGATAATTTAACAAATTTCATTTTGTCCATCCATCAGTGATATGTTGCTAAAATAGCATTGACATTTGTATATTGCTATGATTATATTATTTAGTAATGTTTGATATATGATTGGTATTGCCAGCAACTTAGGTTTCTTGAATGGTATCCCTTAGTTTGTTTGGCTTAAAGGAAATATTTTCTCCTATGTTGGGAGATGATTTGTACCCTCTTCTATTGTACCTGATATTAGGTTCATTGTTTGCATGAGCACAGAAGTGATACTGGTGCTATCTTGCTCATGAACATATTTAAAAAAAAAAAAAATTGCAATTTTTTTTTTTTTTTTTACAGGGGGGGTGGTAGTAATGTTGCTGTCATTTTCGACGGAGTCATCTGTCAAGTTATTTGCTTATGTTTGTATCATAAGTATAATTGTGTCTTTACCTGCGATGTCAGGTTGATTAGGGGTTGTCTTCCCTTGTTTATTCATTCATTGTGTTTGACCTTTAGGGTCAGAGGTTGACAGTTCGGCGTAGGCCTATGGGAAGGTTTTTTAAGCGGGAGTGAGATATACTTCCGGGAAGCCGGGAGGTCCTGTTTTTCTGAAGGGACCAAGAGTCCATTGTTTTTCGGGGAGAATCTTCGAAGTAACTGCTATGGCAGTTTTCCCCAGTGAATCTCTGTGCGTCGGGATGACGACAGAATTCCTTGTGTAGTTCTGAGGATTCATTTACCAGGTAATACCGACCTTTATGCATTATTACGCTTTTCGGTGGCAGAACATGTAAAGGATTACCTAGGGTGAACAGCAGCTCACGGATCCGCCATTTCAGAACTTATATATTTGTGCTCGAGGTAGCCATCCAAGACTGTTAGTCTTATATTGTCCAGAAATCCAGTGACGAGGATATATTGTGGGAGCCGCAGATTGGCGGAACTTCTATCTACAATAAGTATTACTGCAGGGTTGGTGATAACCTATTTAACAGAAGTACACGGCCGACGTTAGGACGAGGCCTGTGCTTCCGGCTATTATACTACAGCCTGATATGTGCAATTGGCAGGGAGTGCCAAGTTGCACCTGTGTGTCAAGGTAACTAAGGCATCTGACGCGTTTAGTCAGAGACGCCAAGGGCGACGCTACGAACTGTCATTATTGAAGAACTTTGCTATTGACCATGCACGTCTATTCTGATGTTTACCTTTTTGAATGCCAAATGTATACCTATCGATGTCAGGTCAGCATGACCTTGTTACACTGACTGTTCCTGTTGATATTATGTGTGTTCCCGTCAATAAATGTCTTGAAACATGCCTGCAGTGTCAAAGCATCCTTGATTACTGCATGTGAGAGTATGGGTTGCAGGATCTACATCTATACGAGCCTAAACACATTCGCGTCTTCATTCGCACCCACACTCAACTCATCATACGCTCGCACTACACATCTAACAACATGTAAACTGTCTTGGGCCAGTGATCACCTCAACAAGAAAAAAAGACAGTTACACACCGCTTTCTACTTTATTGAAGAAAGGGTCGCCTAATTTGATCCGCTGGTCAAAAGAATGTCAATCCTCATTGGACCAGGTTAAAGACCTATTTTCATCTCCACCTATTCTTAGGTTACCTACTATTGAGAAGACTTTTGTTCTTCGAAGTGACGCCTCGTCAACTGGGATTGGGGCAGCACTAATGCAGGAGTATTCTGATACTCTGCATCCGGTGATGTATATCTCTAGGAAATTAAATGCTGCAGAAAAGAATTACTCGGTTTTAGACCGTGAGTTATTGGCTATGGTATGGTCTATTCTGAAGTTACAAAGATTTCTTCTAGGCGCACATTTCATTGTGGAAACCGACCAGAAAGCGCTTACTGCTATTCAGAGTAAAAACTTGAAGAGCTCGAGGTCCACTCGTTATGCCATAGCTCTTCAACCATTTCATTTCTCGGTTCGAGCTATCCGTGGTTCGGATAATGTAATGGCGGACATTCTGTCCAGATGCCCACACGATTCCACATGATTCTTCTGTCATATATATATATTTCCTAATATACAGTCCAATGTTATAATGACATGTTAGTAGATTTTTTTTTGTTCTCACTTTTTTTAGGGGGAATTTATAACATTGTACCATGTAATTATCTAAGAAGGCTTAGTTAGTGATATACGGGCCAAAAGATCACTCGGCCACATTAAAATTGTGTCCATTGTGGAACTTTGAGTATATCAAGTCCTGTCCTAGATTGGGAGCGGATGATGTCCACATCTTCTTCTATTGAATGTTTTATGTCAACGAAGATCAACACATGTATTACTTATTAGTTACTGATGCATTACATAATGTAATAAAATAGTGCGGTATATTAATATATTACACCGCTATTTGCAACACATTGTATGATATCATAATAATATATTTGATTTCATATATTGGTATGAGAATAATTTGACTTTTATTATGATGTTGCCAGCATTGTGGTTTGTGTTGGTGGCACCTTCCTGGGATATATACGCGTATACTTAGATAAATTTTTCTCTAAGGACCTGGGATATGATCTCAGTTTCGCTCCAAGTGTTGAGCTATGTTGTTAGGTATATCCGCGCATCATACGTGCGTTAGGAGCCTAGATTTTTCCGGCTCCAGGATTTTAAAAAAAATGTGTTTCATTTTTTTTTCCCGGGAGGGTGCGGTAATGTTACGCACAAATAATTACTTTTTTCCAAAGTCTTTGTATGATCGTTTTTCGTATGTATGATCATTATTTGACTGAAATGCATGTTATATATATTTTATGGTCAAAGGGACAGAACCCGAAATATCGATACTGCTATTTTTTATGAGTTTACCTCCTCTTGTATAGAGACACGTTCGGTCTATAATGTCTTGAACGAAGCGTGACCATATCTCCTTATTTGGTAGTATCAGTCAACTGTTGTAGATGTTTGAAACCTTTCTTAACGCTTCTGTTCATGTCCATAAAAGGCGCGACTGTGTAAGACTTTTATCTCGAATGTTCTTAGAATCGTCTTATTGTGAACAGCGACTCAGAGATTGTCACTCTGCGCATGTCTCGACTGGGTTGTCGTTTTGTTGTTCCGCCCAGGTCGGGCAGTTGAGAAATGGACTGATTAGCGAGCGGACGCGACTGCGTCTTGTGATTCTCTGAGGGAAATACATTGTCTTTGTGAGTTAGTTAGCTAACTAGACTATTTCCCCGTATTATTCAAGCCTGCCTGGAGGCATATGTTCATGGTTGATTTTCCGAAATAAGGTAATTCCTCTTGTATCGAACTTTAGGCTATCATCTAGAGGTTCGTCATTTTGTCGCCTTTTTGCTCGCCTGTGTGATTCAAAATGGAGAGGTACTTTGACTAGGATTAAGTCACCGGTATCTTTATACCTGAACTAGTTATATATCTATGGGTCGCTCTAGACCAACAAGACTATTGTCTGTGTTCCAGGATTCGTTATATCAGAGATCACGTCCAAGTCAGATGGTTAGACTTAGGAAGGTTATAAAGGTCGAGCTGACCTGTAATCCATGTATGCTACTCACGTGCAGACAGTAAACGGACGTATTGTATACATCTGATCTGCTAGCATCAGGAAGGAATAATTACACTGACAAACAACATTTTTCTTTCTTATATAAGAATAAGTGTTCTTAGGTCAGTTTCTTGCGCTGATTTCAAATCTGAAATCCGTTTATCTCTATCACGTCGGGTTCTTAAGATATTTGTGAATAAATATATTTTTGGGAAACCGTTATTTGCTCCGTTTCATTTTTACTATATAACTTATTAAAAATTAATAAAAAGCAACATAATTCTACTTTTTATACTGCTAAAAGATGCATGACATATGTTACGCGATTTTTCAAATAGTTACTGTATTTTGAAATAATTCTGAGCAAAATATGGCTTCTAGAAGTTGTAGAAATTCGGCTGATCTGTTCTGTTACGTGTGCGGATATTTTACCGATCGTGTTGACCAGAAAAACTTTACACCATTACTAAAGAAAGCATATGAACTTTATTTCGATTCGAAAGTTGATGATGCAAATAAATCTTGGAAGCCAAATGCAGTTTGTTCGATACATTGGCAGGTTGGTTACGAAAATCGCCGAAGCATAAGTCGATGCCTTTTGGAGTGCCAGTAATATGGCGTGAACATACAAATCACACTACTGATTGTTACTTCTGCTTGACAAATATCCATGGTTTCACTTTTAAAACTAGAAAGTCTGTGGTTTATCCAAATATTGAATCGGTTTCGAAACCAGTGCCTCATGATCCAATCACGTGTCTGATCCAAGTACCACCAGAACAGTATCCGCTGTACGTGAATGAACCATCAGAAAGTGATAGTTTACCTGCTTTAGAAACTAATTCTTACTCAGATTACATACCGTTGAATGATGGTGTTTACTTAATTAACCATTCAGAACTTTCAGATCTAATACGTGATCTCGCTCTTACCAAAGGACACGCGGAATTACTCGGTTCGCGACTCAAAGAATGGAATCTTTTAGCGCCCAATACTCCGATATCTAAATTTTGTCATAGACACAGAGAACTTGTTCAATACTTTGAGATGGATGATGACATTTGCTATTGCAAAGATGTAAACGGTCATGAGCACATAGTCAACGAATGGCGATTTTTCATCGATTCTTCCAAGACTAGTCTAAAAGCCGTGTTATTGCATAACAGAAATTTATTTTCATCAATTCCAGTCGCCTACTCTGTTCATATGAAAGAAACTTATGACAATATGGCTATACGTTTGGAAAAAATAAAGTACAATGACTACCAATGGCGGATTTGTGGAGACCTAAAGGTCATTGCAATTCTCACGGGCATGCAGACTGGGTATACTAAATTTGGTTGCTTCCGATGTGAATGGGACAGCCGCAACAGACAGGAACATTATGCAAGAAAGGTGTGGCCTATCCAGGATCGTATGCAGCTCGGGCATAAAAATGTAATACACGAGCCATTAGTTAACAAAGACAGCTTCATTTTACCACTGTTACATATAAAGTTGGGGCTCATGATAAAACGAGCAAAGCTTTCACTTATCTTCGAGAAAATTATGACGGTGGAGTGTGACCATGCTTGCCGATTATTGTTGGATGCTTCATCGCGATGTATCAAATGCGATTCACCGACGAAAGTCGACTGCAAAGAAATTCAAGCCTACATAACTGTTATACTTATTGTACGAATGATGTTGTAATACTGTATGCGTTGTTAAAAAACCTCAATTGCGTATTTCTAGAGATCCCGACCTGATAGAGAAAAACGGTTTGCAGATTTAAAAACAGCGCATTAAAATTGACCAGAAAAACATGGAAATGTTAGAGAAAGAAAAAAAAAGTTTTTTTTTGTTAGTCAGTGTTATTATTGTCTATGAACATTAAGGATCTGCAGCTGACCACGGTTGCAGAAGTTATATGTATTATTTATCAAGCTTCGCTATGATATTTGTTTTCCATACAACTATTGAGTATTGACTTCTACATGACTGTCAGTTAACATGAGTTTGAATGCTGCATTCGTTGTACTATGCCGATGATAACATAAGTATCATGACTGTTTTGTGGCGTGCAATAAATGGTATAAACCTAAAGCAAAGTTACCATTTTTATGACTCTACACGTCATGTTGCCTGTGGTGTACCCTGAACTGTTCTACTGCAACACACACACCGCAACAATCTAAACCAGATAAAACACCCACATCTTGCATTGTAATACCTGGTGTCGATAGAGGTGGTAATTTGACGGCATCCTAATTCCACCCTTATCATCTACCTCTGCCTCTCTTTCCCTGTGGATTCCAGAACAAGGACTGCCTTGTAATGCTATCAACAGGTTTCCTCAATGTGTGTCCTATTCATCGCCAGCGTCTTCCTCTCAATTCTTGCTCCACTGGCACTTGTCTGGTTCTTGTCATCAATTCCACATTTGTGACTTTGTCATACCATTTCAGTCCTTCTGTTCTACGCAAGCATCCGTTTATAAAAGTCTGTAGCTTTTTAGTAGTTGTTTTTGTTGCTCTCCGTGTCTCAGAACCAGATAATAGAACCGACTTGACATTTGAGTTGAAGATTCCTATTTTCGTGTTGGACTTGATTTCTCTCGTTCTCCATATATTTCCCAATGCAATGAAAGCTCCTCTTGCTTTTTGTATTCTTATTTTGATATCATTGTCTGTCCTTCCAACTATGTCTATATCACTGCCAAGATATGTGTACGATTCTACATCTTTTAGTGGTGTTTCTTCGTTCAACCTTGTTATCATTTCTTGCATTTATTCTCATAATCTTTGTCTTTTCTCTGTGTATTTTCAGGCCCACTTGCTGTGACCTCTCATCGAGAATTTTCATTTTCTCTTGCATCTGATTATTGTTATGGGACAGAAGAGCCAAGTCATCTGCACAATCCAGATCATCAAGCTGTTTAGTCAGCTTCCACTGGATTCCATTTCTGTTGTGTAATGTCGATGTTTTCATAACCCAATTTATTGCTAGTAAGAAAAGAAATGGAGACTAGAGGCACCCCTGTCTCACTCCCGTTCTAATCTTAAACGGTTCTGTAAGTTGTCCTTCATGAAGAACTCTGCATGTCATGTCTTCATATGTCTTCCTTATAAAGTTAATGATCTTCATGGAACTCCATAATACCTCATCAGTTTTCAAAGTGATACTTCTTTGGTACACTTCATGCTCCTTGGCTTTGGAGCTTCTGGTTTTGCTTCTGTTTAAATCTGCTTTCTTGTTTTTCCTGTCTTCTATTTTGGTTATGGTGTCTGTTGTTATCTTAGCTTTGAGCTGATGTTCTCTTTTTCTCAGTACTTCTTCACATGTCTCGTTCCATATATTTTTTACTTGTTGCCAGTGATCTTCTGTATCTGCTACTTCTTCCAGCTGTTGGAGTACTTGGTTTTTGTTGGATACTGTGATTGAAAAGTTTTCTCTTATTTCCTGATTTCTTAGATATCCCACATTATACTGTTGTCTATAGCTGTTATGTGTCTTTTTTATGGTTAAAGTTAATATGTAGTGACAGGATGATTCCTGTGGCCAAGTTCACTTCTAGTGCAGTAGACGTATCAGACACCGAAACACGCCAACATCAATCACACTTATTTGAGACACAACGGACGAAGTGGACGGTATACATTTTTATTAATAATTCAATGCTGCTCCACATTCAATACAGTTCGGGCCAATATACAATGCCACATAATATGCAGTCGTCGATATAACTTTAGGCAGTCCGTTCATGCCTGGAACGCTGTCCTTTTCATTCTCAATATTTTAAATACATATTCACACTCGACACTGAGAAGCTATACTCCCTGTAAATGCAGATAACTAGATACACCTCACAGAAGATCTTGATGTATTAGTGATGGAATAACACAGAGATATATACTGAAATTCAGTAGCTCAAACACATCACACTCGCCATGACACACAATGGAATAAGACTCCAGCAGACGATTCTTTAACTTCTGCTTTTTCAGTTTCACGTCTGCCAATCAACCATATCGGCATGACGTCACTTCTTGTATTAATAAGTGACTCCGTATAAAATAAACAAACAAGGAGCCCTGTTTAGCTACCTATTATACCGACACAATCGTTATGAATTTTAATCATAACATTACTCCCCCCCCCCCCCCCCTTCCCGCAAATATAGTGGAAACAAAGTTTTCATTATTCCCGTGGTGTGAGTATAACATCACCAAAGTGAAATATGGTAACATCAAATTTCACTGTAAGTAAGAACTAGCATAACACCCAGGTTTCTGCCATAGGGTAGGCAATTTAACACTAAAAGTGTGATCCATGGTTAATTCCAAAGCTAATGTCTACTTCGGACAAATTCCTTTTTAACAGCAATGTGAAGTTGCCATAACTAATAGTACCCAACATATCAAAAAAATGATGGTAGCAATACATGCACTCACATATCTCACACCGTCCAATAACACCTATCAGTCAAGTCCAGTATCAGTTGTCAATTAATTAACTTATTGATCAACAGCAATAATGCACAGCATTAAAGAATAAACAAACATGAAACAGCATAAATAGATTAAGGGGGCATATATACCCAGAAAAATATTTAACATTTTAAAAACTAAACTTTAACGAAAACAGGGCTTGCGATTCACAGTTCCGGTGATATTTTCTACAATTTTAAAGCTATAGCCTTCCAATTTTGCACACTTATAGCCCATGTTATCCTTTATGGCATGAACCTCCACTTTTTTCTTACATGGTATAGAAACAGAGATTTTGCTATACAAATTTCTAAATTTGTGCTATTTAAAAGGGTCATATTGCAAGAGCCATATCTACAAAACTCATTGGGGTAGACATTTTTGGGTGGTTCACGCCATAGGTAGGGATGTTATGCACATCATCTGTTGGTTTGGCATTCTTTGCACCTTTTATGTGAGTGAAATTTATTCCCAGGTGCACTGGGGGTTTTCCTTTCTTTTTTTTTTTATCACTTCATGTTAATTAATTATTTTCACATAAAACATTAAAATTTATAAAGTAAACTTTGTTCATCATAAAATATAATATCTCTTGTAACATGTGGCCAAATTTTATGTCAACAAGTTTGTTAGTTATTTTTCTGTTAATTTTTTAAAAAGATAACCCATTTCTGGGTGGGTGTTCCCCCTTAAATGAAGCAGACAATCATATTAGTAAAGTGAATGAATGCAACATAATAGCCCCTTCAGTCATAACTGACTATGGGAATGCGCCCCTGAGGTGACAGCCCTCAGCTGCTTATTTTCCTGGTGCTCCTTTCGACGTTTTCTCCTCACCTCTGCTTCTTGTGTGAGCCTCTCTTCGCCCAATCTGAGGTGGCGCCGTAAATAGCATCGCCACTTAGTGCGATCGGCAGCTTTATCCTCCCATGTTGCTGGATCCATGTCCAGTGCCCTCATATTGAATGAATGCAACATCGTACGCTAAAAGATTAAAGTCATGTGTACATCTTAAGTACTTGTCAGAAAAAGTGTATTGTGGTGCCAATAAAAAAATGTTATCTTGCTCCTAATGAAGTTGTGTGACCAATCAGGTAAGAAGATGCTGATGTATGGTACGAATTGCCAATAGTATTGAGAACTCTCAAAATGTTCACTCACTAATTAGTGTGAGTGTTTTAATGCCTTGTGTCAAAGACCGAATCTTATACCGCGAATTAAAATTAATTAACAGCTGACTGTATTAAAAGTGATAGTGTAATAGTATTATACACACTAGTGGAATAATAAACAACTAAAGTCCATCGAAAATATTTATAATCAAGCATAAAGTTTATTTCCATGCTTCTCTGCTATATTATCGTATAGGTTGCATTATAAGTTCACGTTAAGTACGAATGTTTAATGTCCAAACGGATAGCGAATACAAAAGGCACGATAGGATTATTCTAGTTATGTCCCTTTGACCATGCGAAGCATCCTTGAGAAGTCCCTTAATCTTTAGACGCAGTTCCAATAACACTGACAAACAACATTTTTCTTTCTTATATAAGAATAAGTGTTCTTAGGTCAGTTTCTTGCGCTGATTTCAAATTTGAAATCCATTTATCTCTATCACGTCGAGTTTTTAAGATATTTGTGAATAAATATATTTTTGGGAAACCGTTATTTGCTCCGTTTCATTTTTACTATATAACTTATTAAAATTAATAAAATGCAAAATAATTCTACTTTTTATACTGCTAAAAGATGCATGACACATGTTACGCTATTTTTCAAATAGTTACTGTATTTTGAAATAATTCTGAGCGAAATATGGCTTCTAGAAGTTGTAGAAATTCGGCTGATCTGTTCTGTTACGTGTGCGGATATTTTACCGATCGTGTTCACCAGAAAAACTTTACACCATTACTAAAGAAAGCATATGAACTTTATTTCGATTCGAAAGTTGATGATGCAAATAAATCTTGGAAGCCAAATGCAGTTTGTTCGACTTGTGCAAATACATTGGCAGGTTGGTTACGAAAATCGCCGAAGCATAAGTCGATGCCTTTTGGAGTGCCAGTAATATGGCATGACCCGACAAATCACGCTACTGATTGTTACTTCTGCTTGACATATATCCATGGTTTCACTTTTAAAACTAGAAAGTCTGTGGTTTATCCAAATATTGAATCGGTTTTGAAACCAGTGCCTCATGATCCAATCACGTGTCCGATCCCAGTTCCACCAGAACAATATCCGTTGGACGTGAATGAACCATCAGAAAGTGATAGTTTACCTACTTTAGAAACTAATTCTGACTCGGATTATATACCGGTGAATGATGGTGTTCACTTAATTAACCATTCAGAACTTTCAGATCTGATACGTGATCTCGCTCTTACCAAAGGAAAAGCAGAATTACTCGGTTCGCGACTCAAAGAATGGAATCTTTTAGCGTCCAATACTCCGATATCTAAATTTCGTCATAGACACAGAGAACTTGTTCAATACTTTGAGATGGATGATGACATTTGCTATTGCAAAGATGTAAACGGTCTAATGGTGCACCTCGGTCATGAGCACATAGTCAACGATCAACGAATGGTGACTTTTCATTGACTCTTCCAAGACTAGTCTAAAAGCCGTGTTATTGCATAACGGAAATTTATTTTCATCAATTCCAGTCGCCTACCTGTTCATATGAAAGAAACTTATGACAATATGGCTATACTTTTGGCAAGAATAAAGTACAATGACTACCAATGACGGATTTGTGGAGACCTAAAGGTCATTGCAATTCTCACGGGCATGCAGACTGGGTATACTAAATTTTGTTGCTTCCTATGTGAATGGGACAGCCGCAACAGACAGGAACATTATGCAAGAAAGGTGTGGCCTATCAGGGATCGTATGCAGCTCGGGCATAAAAATGTAATACACGAGCCATTAGTTAACAAAGACAGCATCATTTTACTAACGTTACATATAAAGTTGGGGCTCATGAAGAATTTCGTAAAAGCGTTAGATAAAACGAGCAAAGCTTTCACTTATCTTCGAGAAAAGTTTCCGCAAGTTAGCGATGCAAAGATAAAGGAAGGTATCTTTGTAGGACCTCAAATTAGGAAAGTTATTGCAGACAAACAATTTGAGAACTTGTTACATGGTAGTGAACTTCGCGCATGGATGACATTCAAATCGATCGTCGATAACTTTCTGGGAAATCACAAATCTGTCGACTATGTGCATATTGTTAAGCAGTGCATAGATGCATACAGAATTATGGGCTGTAACATGTCCCTCAAAATCCATTTGCTCGATTCGTATCTTGACTTTTTCCCTGACAACCTTGGCGAAGTCAGCGATGAACATGGAGAACGATTCCATCAAGATATCGCCGTAATGGAGTCACGTTATCAAGGACGGTGGAGTGTGACCATGCTTGCCGATTATTGTTGGATGCTTCATTGCGATGTACCACATGCCATTCACCGACGAAAGTCGACTGCAAAGAAATTCAAGCCTACATAACTGTTATACTTCTTGTACGAATGATGCTGTAATACTGTATGCGTTGTTAAAAAACTTCAAATGCATATTTCTAGAGATCCCGACCTGATAGAGAAAAACGGTTTGCAGATTTAAAAACAGCGCATTAAAATTAACCAGAAAAACATAGCAATGTTAGAGAAAGAAAAAAAAAATTTTTTTTTGTTAGCCAGTGTAATAGAAGAAATCAAGATTTTGCATTTAAAATACCCAAATGTCACGTTATTCTGAGACCATCAATGAATGTGTGTGTTTTTGCACATAAACCAAGTATGACAACTGTTAAGAAGGTCCAAGACATCCATGTAATGCGCTGAGTAAAATGAGGTACAAATTGAAATTGGTGATATCAGCATTCATCATCATCAGGTGTCGAGTGAACCGATCAATACCTGTAAGTACTGCCAAAAGAGTCATTGAGCGATTCTCTTCAATTTCCGATGAAAAAATTACGATAGTTCTCAGCCTTGGGCATTTATTACAGAGTCTTTGTATATTTTATCTTTGCAAAGCATCAATAAATCAGGACATTCCTATCAGCATTGTCAGCAAAATACGTGCATATATAGCTCAATATTTCATTGGTCAACTGTAGTGGTTTTGATGGTATTGTATGATGGTGATATTACTAAGTGTGATGTATGAGGTCAGCTATGAAGGCTCCTGAGATAAAATGTAGTTGTGAATTTTCAGAAGGCCTTTCTTGCTACCACTACGACCTCACACCTATCTTTTTTTCTAATGAATGTGGCTACGTTAAAATCTAGGGTACTGAATGTAATGTGTTGTATTGACATATACAAACACACACACACAGATATTAAATAATATAATATTATCAATAAAATTTTAGAACACAATGAACTAAATTCAGCTGGTGAAATTTTAGAAAGTAAATCTTTTTTTAAATTTATTTGTTCTGAACCAAGGTTTTATGTTGGCCAGAACATATGAAAGATTTTGGAATTTATGAGTGAATGGCATGAATAAATGACATGATAAATAAAAGGTGTGTACGTATATAATTTTCACGAGTAGTTATTATTTCTACAGTTCATAGTTTTATTTTCCCTGGGAGAACGATGAATAGATGTGCTGTTGGGGTGGCTTCATCCCTCCCTGTCTAAGCCTACCAACATTGTCCATTAATGATGGAAGAAAATGGGATGTTTTAGTAGTAATTCACTTTGGGTGCTATGTCTATGAAGTTGGTGTAAATCCAGCAGACCAGCCTACTTACGTAACTTTGAAAGAGTAGTTCTGGTGCTGGAATCTGGTGGCCCCACCTCTCCGTGCTTGGGGGGCAATATATCGGGTGGCCCCACCTCTCTGTGCTTGGGGCAATACAAGGCTGTTCTGCCGAGATGCGACACTGCACGGGTCCTCACTGTCAATTATCTACCCAGCATTTGACACCACCTTTTGGTGTCAACATAAAAAAACTCACAGCTCTGAAATAAAGTATTGGTTTAGGTTCAGAACCTTACCTAAGGAGCCACTTCTACACGTAACAATTTACAATAACACCATTTAGACAGGGTCAGATCTCTCTGACCATACAACACATCTTACCAAGTTGGTTTCCCATAGGATAAGTTCTCCCAGACTACATATTCAGAAATATGTTTATTAGCTTCTTGCCCTAGGATAGGATAGGTGATATGTTCCACTGATCTCAACACTTGATCTGTCCTTCCTAATCCTTGCTGGAGTTTATATATATTGTTTGTCCCTAGACCCTGAACTAGGGCGGGGGGTTGTGGCGGTTTTTATTTCTAGTTGTGGCGGTACGCCTCTTCTTGTTGTGGCGTAAGGGCCCAACGGTTTTCTCGTTGCAAGGTTGGGTGTTATGTTATTGCGGGGAGAGTTAGTCAATTATGATCATTATAGAGCATCGTGCTGATAGATGGCTAATTTCGCAAGTGGTGGTGTAAAGCTTTGTATCCATTATACTGACGGTTGAACTTCTGATATTCAATAATGGGATAAGTCCTTTATGAGTCCACATGTATTTATTACATAGAAGATTATAGACAATATTTCAAACAATGGTTGTCATGAAGCATAATATATATATAAAGTTCTGTTCCTTCCTTGAATTATGATTTATCTTCAATTCAGTCCTTGTCAAATAACAAATAGACAGAACGACATAACTGTATGCACGCGTGGCTGGTGATCCCAGCGACCGACAGTGAGATTATGCGTTCGTCAATAATTATAAATCTATCTCGACTTAGGTTTAGTCACTTACTAACCTGTAGCATTCTTCTTCCAAATCATAACACTGGACTGACCCATGTCCATCATTAATTATAATACAATCTGTGTGGCACTCCATGCCCGACACTGCATGAATACAAGGACACGTCTTATCCGTTCGACGGTCATACAAGAAAGGGGTGTGGTAACCTAGTCACGGTGCGTGACATACCAACGCACACACGTCATAATCAATCGTGTGTATCGCGTACACTAAACTAACAATTATTTACATTATATTAAACGTGGTCACCTCTTAATCTTATGCTGCTAACCTCTAGCAGACCATGCCAATAAAATACCGTAACAATTCCCTGTCCACTGGGGGGAAAAAAAATCTATTAGATAGATTTTTTCAAAAAAAAAAACCCATCTGAATGAATACCAAAAATGTTAACAATATCAAAAAAAAAAAAAAAAAATTTAACAAAATTGCGGCATATGGCCTACGACGTTCTGTCTAGAACCAATGTCATGGTCATGTCGACTAATTAACAGTCATGTAATATATTAATTATTTATATCATACATAAATATAAATTGTAATAAGAACTAAAAGAGAATGGTAATGTTGATCTCTAATTAAATAATTAATTAACTTAAAATATGTCGTGATGAAATGTCATGTCAGACTAATCTAAAGTGTTAAAATTAACCTAATTAACTATACTAAGTATGGAATAAGAATAAAGTTTTTGAAAATCTAATGTAAGAAAAATGAGAGGATATGTTAAAGAAAGACATAATAACGAATAAAGAATAAAGTAGAGGAAAAAAAAGAAAAAAATGATGTATAAATTTAACTAAGTTATGTGTGTTGAACATCAAGTAAGTGTAGTATTAAGTTATTGATACCTATCTAACTACTTTAAACAATAGTATGTGATGTATTGACATAATTATTAAATATGCAATATAATCATGTAATTCTAAGAATATAATCAAAGAATTGTGTGAGTTTTCTTTTCTTTCTTTCATTTTTTAAAGTTTCATTTTTTTTTTTTTTTAAATTCAACTCACTTGTCATTTTAATGTGGACTAGTTTTAAAGACTAAATTAAAAGTAATTAACATTGGATATGAAGATCCATTCGTAGTCTTGATCTTTGAATTTCCATTAGACAAAATGTTCAAGCATTCTGAATCAAGTTATATAACGAATTAGTTCGAATGGAATGTCATTTATTATCTCCGAAGTGTTTTGAAACAGTATTGTGACGAATGTAAACCAGGAAAGTCCCGGCGTAAAGACGAATATCGTGTCAATTGATTGCAGTCACTTTGCGTATAATCTGTCTTTAGGAAGCAGCTGAGTCAATGGTTCATTCATGTGTCAAAAAGCAACGATGGTGCTATGTCCTTTGATTAAGTTTCTCTGTGAATAGTATTGTCTTTGCGACAAACAACGTGGATTAGGAATCGACATCATTAGGATTTCGAGATAAAGTATCCGCCAAGACGTTGTCGGATCCTGTGATGTACTCGATTGAGAACTCGAAAGGTTGAAGGAGTATAGCAAATCTGGTCAGCTTTGGACTTTTGTGATTTGCTCGTTGTAGTGATGCTACGGCCCTCTGGTCTGTTTGTACCACGAAAGGGGCACCTAGTAAGAATTTTTCCAACTTCGTTATCGCCCAAACGACTGCTAAAAGTTCGCGGTCGACAGTTGAATACTTGACTTCAGGTGGTTTGAGTTTCCGTGAGATGTAGAGGTTTGGGTGGAGGATATCGTCATGGTATTGGAGCAAACATGCGCCAATTCCGTAGTTACTCGCATCTGTACGAAGAATGAATTTTTTAGAAGCATCAGTTAGTCTCAAAATAGGTGGATTTGAAAATATATAAATTATTTGCCGAAAAATTCTGTCACATTCGTCAGTCCATGTCACCTTCACTGGCATGTCTTTCTTTAGTAATGAGGACAAGACAGCCGTGATAGATGACAAGTTAGGTACGAATCTACTGTAATATTGGACTAGACCTAACAAGCTTCTCACTTGTTTCTTCGTTTGAGGAACGGAAATGTTTAAAATTTTTGAAACTGTACTGGGTAGTGTTCGGATATATCCTGCTCCAATAATGTGACCCAAAAAAAGTGATCTCATGAAATGCTACCTGTAATTTTGTAGGTTTAGCAGTTAACTTGTACCTTCTTAAGGTATCAAAAACGTATCCAAGACCCAAAAAATGTTCCTCAAAAGATGAACTAAATAAGCATATGTCGTCTATATATGTAATAATGTCTGGTCTACCTGAAAAAATGTGTCGCATCATGCGAACAAAGGTAGCTGGAGCGTTAACAAGCCCAAAAGGCATCACATTCCACTGGTATAGACCTAGCGGAGTTGAAAACGCTGTGTAGTATTTAGCTTTTTCGGTTAGTGGTATCTGCCAATAACCTTTAGTTAAGTCTATCTTAGTGAATATAGTTGCTGTCGATAGACGTGGCAGTAAGTCATCGAGAAGTGGATGTGGTTCGCTATCAACTATCGTTTGTGCATTTAATTTTCTATAGTCGACGCATAGTCTAATGTTATTGTCCTTCTTTCGGACAATAACTAATGGAGAAGAAAATGGGGAATTACTAGTTTCGATAATTCCTAAAGATAACATCTGTTCAAGTTCCTTAGTAGTTTTAGTAAGAAAGTGTAGAGGAACAGAATAAGGATGTACCCGAATTGGAGTATCATCATTAAGAGTGATGTCATGACTAATGACTGATGTGCGACCTGGAACATCGGTCAACACATCTGGGTAAGATTGTAAAAGATCAGCAATCTTTTGATGCTGTTGCGGTGTAACCGACGAAGAGATGGTTACGTCCCGCCAAGATTCGCTAGATTGTACTACAGGTACAGGTAAAGCTAACTGTACCTCAGGAAAAGAAGATTCTTCTTCCTGGATAACAGATAAATTAGAATAGTGACATGTAGGTCTGAAAGTGTCATCTAATTCGTGAAAAATAGCTTGTAGATGTTCAGGTCGAGTATGAAATTGCTTGAGCATATTTATGTGAAATATTTTGTGATGTCCCTTAATGTCCAGGACATAATCAACATCAGAAATCTTATTGATAACCTGGTAAGGACCGTTCCACGAGATTAGTAGTTTATTATTGTTATGTGGCAATAACACATAAGCTTGATCTCCTGGAAATAATTGACGTAATCGTCTATTACTGTTTTGGAAAGTTCTAGCTTTCTCTTTCGCAGCCTCAGATGAAGCTGTTGCCATTTTACAGGCATCAATAATGTTATTCCGGAGATTAATTACATACTCATAGGATGACTGAGTGTCCTGAGTCATCTCAGAATCTATTAATAAATCTTTTATCAGTCCCATAGGACCTCTTGGTGGAGCGCCAAAGACTAGTTGAAATGGAGAGAAGCCAGTTTGTTCATGTGGCACCTCTCGATAAGCGAATAACACCGCTGGTAGAACTCTGTCCCAGTCCTGTGGATGGTTAACTGTAACTTTATGTAACATTTGTTTGAGTGTGCGGTTAAGTCTTTCTACAGCACCATTACTCATTGGGTGATAAATGCTGCTGAGATTTCTATCTATTTGCCAAGTCTTCATTACCTCCGTCATAGTCTCAGATATAAATTGAGAACCATGATCTGACAAAAGTTTTCTAGGAAAACCTACTCTAGAAAAGATCAGGTGTAGTGCATCAGCTACATCTGTGGTGGTGGTTGTTTTCAATGGGATGGCTTCTGGCCATCGTGTGCATAAATCGATGCAAGTGAGAATAAATCTATGTCCTCTGGCTGATGGTAAAAGTGGGCCAATGATATCAATGGCCATTTTGTCGAAAGGTCTCACAGATATGTCACAAGCCTGAATAGGCGCCGTGTGAAAGGCTCCCCGTGCTTTCACTTCTTGGCATATCGTACAGGAGCGTACGTACTGTGAAATATCTCGTGATACTCCCGGCCAAAAAAAAGAAGATAATACTCGCGAACGTGTACGAGTATAACCCATGTGACCTGCACACTTAGAATCATGTGCGTGTTGAAGTATGTACCGCCTAAAAGCAAAAGGTACCATGACTTGTTGTCTTATCTGAGTTTTATCCATAAAACATCTTAATAAAATGTCATTTTTAATACTAAACCAATGACTATTTTTTTTGTTCATATAGAAAGATTGTCAACTTTGTTGACCAGTGTAAAAAATTTTGTTAGTGACCTGTCTTCCCTCTGTTTTGCAGCAAAGGATACTCGGTCAATAGCAGAATGAATCTCGATACTTTCATGATCATCTGTTTCCTTGTTTTCAGTGTCCATAGTCTCTAATTGTTTCGTATGTGCTCTGGTTATTGCTGCATTTCCGATGCATAGATTATTTTTTTCCCATTCAATAATCTCTTCTGGTGTGCAATCTTTACTTCCGTGTATGCATCCCACCATAAGGTCGGCAATTGGGTTTCTTAACATGCATGCTTTAACATTGCCTGTGAAAAAAGGTGTATCAATATAGATAATAGCTGTTGGATAACATTCTATGGTTCCACCAAAGGTCATACACCTGACATGTTCTCCAGTTGCACAATTCGGATGAACAAGTGTCTGACGGATTCCGATCGTGGTCGATCCCGAATCTCTTAAGACTGAGACGATGGATCCATTAACTTTTCCTCTGTTGAAGATCAGCGAGCCTGTTCCGTCATTGACTGCTAGACTGACTTCTGGTAGAATGTGTCCGCAGTTCAGAACTGTCTCTTTTGCTTTCTGAAATATAAGATTACATGTTGGGCAACTATTTGCCACGTTATAATTCATTGCAAAACAAGTAGACGAAGACTGTATTTTGTTATCAGTAGGTGAACTCTGAACCCCAGGGGTTGTAGCAGTAGTAACGGCTGCCCCTGTATTATGGTTATAATTTGTCGATCTACGAGAATGAGAACGATGACGAGAATAATTGGATGAATTATCCCGTTGTCCTCTATTGTAACTGTTATCTCGATGTCTCGAGTTATAATTATCGCTATTGTTCCACTTGTTACCATTATTATAATTATATGACCGATTATAACTTGAGTTACGTGGATTACTGTTGTATCTTGACTGAGGTGAATAATTTCTGGTTTGTTGTCTTCCTCTATTAAAGTTATTGTTAAAGTTATTCTGTCCCTTATGAAAATTAATGTCATAGTTTCCTTTGAACCTACCTCTGTCCACACTGTGTGTTCTAGGTTTGTTATGATTATGATATGCCATATTGGAGGCTACAGGAAGTGGTTCTCTTATCAACGAGCCAGAAATATTAGCATTCGGATGAGCTGTGCAGTAATTTAAAGAAATTTTTTCTAACTCATCAATAGATTCTGGTTTTCTTTCTTGCAGATAAGCAAAGAATGGTGGGCTGACAGAAGATAATACTTTATCCCTCAATAACAAATCGACTAACTTGTCGTAAGATTTGTTGACACCTGCCAGTTCAACCCATCTGTTAAAAGTATTGCGTATGTTAGCAATAAAACCTGTGAAATCTTTATTGTTATCTGGCAACAAACTTTTAAAACGTAATCTACATGCCTCTTCGTTCAAGTGGAAACGACGTAGTAACAACGTCTTAATGGCCTCATAGTCTGTTGATAATGTTGGATCTATATTTTGTGCTGCACTTGCAGGTTCGCCATCCAGAAATTCTTTAAGTTTAAGTGCCCATGCAGTTTTGTCAAGGTTATTGACCTTACATATATCCTCAAAGCGCGCCAGCCACGATGAAAGGTCATCCACGTGTAACTTGAATGGTGGTAGTTTAAAGTAATAATTGCCCTTAAGTCGGGTGGATGAAGATCCAGATTGAGTATTATCATTTTGGCTTGTTGTAGCACTCTGAGAATTAAGTTTTGCTGTTTCCAATTTAAGCCGTTGCAATTCCATTTCTTGCTGCAGTATGATTTCTTGTCGTTTCAATTTATTCTCTTCTTCAATCCGTAGGATTTCATCTCTTGCTATCTTTCTTTCTTCTTCTTGTCTTAATTCTGCTTTCTTTTCAGCCTCCTTTCTTTCAAGTTCTTAAATCTCTGCCTTAGCAATAGTTTTCCTTTCAGCCTCTTTTCTTTCAAGTTCTTCCATCTCTGCCTTATATTTTGCAAATTCAGCCAATGCATAAGCCTCGAGAAGTTCTCCTTTTTTTCCAAAATCCTTACCATTTTTAATAAAATAGTCTAAGTTAAGCATCTTGACGTTAATATTGTACGTAATGGCTATGTAATAATCACCAATAAATTCTAAGTAATTATTGTGCTTATTCAATCTATGAATAGTCAATATAAACAATCACAATATTATTGAACTTAATCTGGGAATGTTCAATTTAATTAATTGTAATATTATTTAACTATTATTTGTAAATTCCATACATAGACATACTATGTTGGGAAAATATTACATATATACTCGTTAATATATCATAAATAGTTATGATATTTATCTATTTAGGGTGCTGAATTACTATCATGCACCTAATAATTAATGGTATTATTCCTCAAGTATTATATCATTCAATCAGTGATATGTGCTAAGTAAATCATTTAGTACTGGAAAAATGTACTAAATAATATAAACTATGTCTCTTATATGCAGGACAGACTAAAAAGTCAAATTATTTTATAAATATATATATTATTATATTATGCCTTAATCATGAGCTATAAAGTGCATCGCCCATTTCTTGGACTACCACTGCAACTTGGTGCAAAGTCCCTAATTCTCCTTAAAAGTCATAAATTTTTAATTATATTCATATACACTCTTATTAAGCAAGAAATTATAGTATTAATATTAAATTATGAACAGATGAAATGAAAACAATCAATACAATGGGTTAACCAAGGATAAACAAACAATATTACCACGAGACAAGACATTTCTACAATAAAAATTGATATTATAAAAACCAAATCTACTAACCGGAAATATAGAGCAGGGTGAAGGTTAACTGAATATAGAGTTAAATCTGTGTACACAAAAATTAATGACGCAAACATGGACTCATTGACGGTTATACAAAAAAAAAAAATGAACTGAATAATAGCAAGATCAGAAAAAACATGATAGATTACCAACATTGTTACAGAACTAAATAAAATTTAAACTGAATACAATAAAATACAACGATTATTTCACAGAACTAGACATCTAACATATAATGTGAATTAAATGCAATCCCGAACGAAACAAGCCCCGGAAATGTCGTCGACGCGTTCTCCGCGAAATGCAATTTAATTCACCGCCCTAAAGAACATTCAGAATGAATATCGGCAATCCTTAGAGCCATATTTATTCATTCCGAATCACCGCTCCAACCTCCCACGAATAAAGCACAGCACAAACAATGAAAACAGATATAACGTACATATATAACATATAGAATGGACATGCCTGCAAATGTGAACTAGACTCAGTAATGTTTCTTCTCAATGACAACAGTCACGAAATGAGACTTATCTTTTAACCCGTCGTCCGATGCGATCTTCACCAACGGACTAGACTAGTGTATAGGACTGTTTGCTCCTTGTTGGCAAATAATGTCTTTTCAATCATTTGGTCTATCGAGAAGTTGTATTCTTCAATGAAACAGTAGGTGAGCTGGCTTCGTCCTTCGATCGTTGGCTTGTACACAGAATATTGTGACGTCACTGATTTGCATAGTTACACAAGCCACGTCATGTTCGGAATCATGTGACTTGAATAGTTTCTTGTAATGATAAACAGTCTATCAGTTTGTAAAAAAGAAATTTTTTTTTTCTTCGTTCTTATTTCGCTCCCTATCGCTGGCCAACCATTTGTGGCGGTTTTTATTTCTAGTTGTGGCGGTACGCCTCTTCTTGTTGTGGCGTAAGGGCCCAACGGTTTTCTCGTTGCAAGGTTGGGTGTTATGTTATTGCGGGGAGAGTTAGTCAATAATGATCATTATAGAGCATCGTGCTGATAGATGGTTAATTTCGCAAGTGGTGGTGTAAAGCTTTGTATCCATTATACTGACGGTTGAACTTCTGATATTCAATAATGGGATAAGTCCTTTATGAGTCCACATGTATTTATTACATAGAAGATTATAGACAATATTTCAAACAATGGTTGTCATGAAGCATAATATATATATAAAGTTTTGTTCATTCCTTGAATTATGATTTATCTTCAATTCAGTCCTTGTCAAATAACAAATAGACAGAACGACATAACTGTATGCACGCGTGGCTGGTGATCCCAGCGACCGACAGTGAGATTATGCGTTCGTCAATAATTATAAATCTATCTCGACTTAGGTTTAGTCACTTACTAACCTGTAGCATTCTTCTTCCAAATCATAACACTGGACTGACCCATGTCCATCATTAATTATAATACAATCTGTGTGGCACTCCATGCCCGACACTGCATGAATACAAGGACACGTCTTATCCGTTCGACGGTCATACAAGAAAGGGGTGTGGTAACCTAGTCACGGTGCGTGACATACCAACGCACACACGTCATAATCAATCGTGTGTATCGCGTACACTAAACTAACAATTATTTACATTATATTAAACGTGGTCACCTCTTAATCTTATGCTGCTAACCTCTAGCAGACCATGCCAATAAAATACCGTAACAGGGGTCTAGAGCAAATCCTTACTTGTTTGTAAGGCTAGATTTCGATATGGCAGTATCAAATCACTCGAAACATTATACAATATTCAAAATATACAAAGAAATAATTTCAATCTTACCAGATTATGAATAAAGAACACAGAAATGCTAGCAAAACTCAGCTGAGCTGCTGGCTATAGTATG
The DNA here is from genome assembly GCA_024509875.1 of Oreohelix idahoensis. Taxonomy (NCBI): domain Eukaryota; kingdom Metazoa; phylum Mollusca; class Gastropoda; order Stylommatophora; family Oreohelicidae; genus Oreohelix; species Oreohelix idahoensis. The sequence goes on from JAMPIV010010928.1 coordinate 118,323, forward strand.
GCGTCCCTGAACTTATTTCTATTTACTTCATTTGAAATCACCACACTTAAAATTTACTGTGTCTATCACTGGACAACTATTGAGGAATGGCAAAAAAGCTCGTCTGAGCGCGGATAATATGATTGTCTGTGGCCAATCAATGCCTTGGTTTTTTTTAAATTCAAATTTCCTACACTAAAGTCATTTCAGTCATGCTTCAGTCAAGTATGGATTTTTATCTGTTAGTCTGTCCGTCTCTACTTGCGTTTTCACAAAAACGTACTTGGTTTTTGAACCAACCTATCCATCCCCTCTACAAATTTGCCTGAAAAGTTATTTTTAGCCACAGCTCCCACCAATGTCCCTTCTCTTTCATTCTAACTAGATTTGAACACTTGCGTCTCAAGGTCGCGATTTTTGTGCAAATTAGTGACATGTTTGATTCAATGCAGTCTTTCGCTGATGTGAACAACACAGTCTTTTGTCATTATCTTCATTATTAGCTATCCGTCTGTATAAATAAAAGCATATTATTTCACTGCTCAGAATGGGCCATCCGGCCAGCTAATTTTTATATTCCTAACATTAATATTAAGAAAAAGTTACTTTTTAAATTTTGTAATATTTCAAGCATCTGCGTTTGCCGCTGAATTCAAATAAAAGGCTTGGTATCGCAAAAGCGTCCAATAAATGACTGTGGCGTATCATATCCAAGGTCCCTTCTGTCGATTTCCTTACTTTATGTCAACTTGGGGGAACGTGACTTTTTCCTTTCCCCCCCCCCAATTGCGTCTCCTTAGCCTTGCTAGTCTCACGCAATTTTTCAGTCATATTTTTTCCTTTTGATCCGCCGTTCTCATCCCGTTCAAATGGTAACCGTTTTGATTTCCCGTCTAGCAAGTCAATTTTTATGGAGGGTAGTGACCCGCGGCGTGGGCGATCATGCCTTCCAGTAACTTACGCATTCTTTTTATCCCTATATTTTATCCTTTGGAGATATTTTTACGTTGTATCACTTGTTAATTTTGTGACACATCTCCCCACTTGAAAACATGCCTACGGCAAGTTCTAAAACCAGTGATACACATAGATAAAATCTCTCCTCACGTCTGCCATTACTCTAATTTTGATCACAGGGGTGCCGACTGAGGAAATCTGCACCGACATTCAATTTGCCTGGGATATATTGGATACTAAACTGATAAGGTTGAAGCAATAAAGACCACCTCAGCAATCTTGCGTTTTCATGCTTAGCCTGAGATAAGAATACGAGAGGCTGATGATCCGTCTCGACCACAAAAGTCCTACCATACAGATAGATTTGAAACTTCTTTATTGCCCAGATTAACGCTAAACATTCTTTTTCGCTTGTGGAGTATCCTTGTTCCGCCTTATTCAATTTGCGGCTTGCATAAGCGACTGGTTTCAGTTCCCCATCAGGTGAAGATGATCTTTGCAACAAAGCCCCTCCGAGTCCTACATTACTTGCATCGGTTCTTAAGACAAAGTCCTGTGTCAAATCAGGCAGTTTGAGAATAGGCTTGCTAGTGAGTTTTTCCTTTAACTCTTGGAACGCTGGTTCACATTGTGCAGTCCAAATAATTTTATCTGGAAGTCCCTTGCGAGTCAGATCAGTCAGAGGAGCACAAATAGCGTTAAAATTTTTGATGTATTTCTGATAAAATCCGCATAACGACACGAATGATCGCACGTCCTTTTTTGTTTGTGGTCTAGGTGCTCTCTGCAGTTTTTCCAAGTTCTTAGGATCAGGGGTCATGTTACCCTGAAATACAGTGTGTCCCAAGAATTCCAACTCTTTGCATCCAATACAACATTTTGTTGGCCTAGCAGTTAAGTTCGCCTCCCGAAGTCTATTAAATAACATCTCTAGAGCTTCAATGTGTTCTTCAAATGTCTCTGTGGCGACGAGAATATCATCCATGAAATTCGTGATACATGGGTTATTCAGGGGATCCAACAATTTGCGCATCATCCTTGAAAATACACTCGGAGCAGTTTTCAGTCCGAATGGTAGCATATTGAATTCATAATGTCCATCCGAAGTGCTAAAAGCCAAATAAGGTCTCACTTCAGGCTTCACTGGGATCTGGTAATAGCCTTTACTAAGATCCACCTTTGAAAAGTATTTTGCCTTGTTCAGTCTGGCAAATAACTGTTTTGTGTCTGGTAATGGATCCACTTGTCCTTCTGTGACAGCATTCAGTTTCCTGTAATCTATGCACAGTCTGTGTTCCCCAGACGGTTTTCTCAACAAAACGACACTAGAACTAAAAGATGATTCACTGTGCGAAATAATCCCCTCCTTCAGCAAATAATCTTTTTCTTCCTTCAATGCCTTCTCCTTCGCGAACGGAATAGAATAGGCTCTCATACAGATTGGGTTTGAGTCTACCAGTTTCATGTCATACTGTAGCAAATTTGTATGGCCTGGTTTATCTGTTAATACATCTGTATGTTCCTCCAGAACCTGTTGAACTCTCTCCCTCTGGTTTTTAGTCAGGTGCTTACTGACTTTTACCTGTGCTGCTGTTTCACAAGGATGTAATGGGTATTCATGTGAGGTGAGTGGTTCCTTTTGCATCTGAGTTGCAATAGCCAAGGTCAATAAGGGGGTGCTTTCCTGGAGTGGTCTGTCCAGATACTTCTTTAATAAGTTTACATGATAAACTTTCTCCTTCCCCTTTTTGTCAATTTTATAGTTTGTTCTAGACACCTTCTCTAGAACCGTATATGGACCTTGCCAACCAATTTGTAATTTATTCTGGCTACCGGGTAGTAGAAGCAGCACCTTCTCTCCCACAGCTAGTTCTCGGTCCTTTGCCTTCCTATTAAAATATGCTGCATGTTTCTTCCTGGCTTGTTTCAAATTATCATTTGCCAGTTTCCATCCAGCTTTCAAACGAGTGGTCAGTTCGTTCACGTATTGATAAGATGAGGTAACAGGTTCTTCCGCCTTCTCATCCCTCCAGGTCCTTAATAAAGCTTCTAAAGGACCTTTTATTGGCCTCCCAAATAGCAGAGTTGCGGGAGCCATCCCGGTTGAACTATGTGGTACCTCCCGATACGCAAACAATGCGGCGGGCAGGAAGTGATCCCACAGATCCGGTTTTTCGTGTGCCAGCTTTCTCAGGATAGAAATGAGAGTCCCGTTGAACCTCTCTACCTGGCCGTTCCCTTGTGGATGGTACGGACTACAATGAAAGTGTCTGGCTTGAAATAGTTTAAAAACTTCTTCCGTTAGTTTCCCCTTGAACTGAGATCCATTATCCGTCAAGATTTGATGCGGGAATCCTAATCGGGTGAATATTGTAAGCAGTGCCTCTGCTACATGTTTTGAATCAATTGATGGCAGGGCTACCGCCTCTCCCCACATAGAACAAGTGTCCACCAGAGTAAGGATGTAACTGTTCCTCCTCTTGGTCCGAGTGAGAGGTCCCACAATATCCACTGCAACCCTCTCAAAAGGTGTTCCCACTATGGGCATTTCCCCTAGAGTTGCAGGAGCAGTCCAGTGCTTTGGAGCTACCCTTTGACATTCAGGGCAGGATTTGACATATCTTTTTATATCCTCCGTTATCCCTGGCCAGAAGTAATGACAAGCTATACGCTGTCCTGTGGCGCTGATCCCCATGTGACCACTGAAGGGAATCGCATGCCCGAGTTCCATCACTTTATCTCTATATGAGGTGGGAAGAACCAGCTGGTTGTGACCATTTGTTCCAGTTCCGGCCTTCCTGTATAATAGTTTGTTCTTCATGAAATATTCCCCCTTGCTCGGAGGTGTGTGGCATTGGGGCAATTTTTTAAAACATGGCTTGAGTGTCCTATCCTCAGCCTGCGCCTTCCTCATCTCCTCTGGATGAGCATTTATAGGTTCACCTTCTTCCTCCTTCTTCTGTGACCTGGTCTGCACTGTCTCCATGATCACAGGTTTCTCGGGATTCCCCAAGAAGACGTATCTACACCCCAATATCAGAGGGTAGATTGGTTCATCTATCACTGCTGCTCTGATTTCTCCTTCCACATAGCGAGTTTTCACCGTTATCCTTGCGATGGGAAGTGTCATGAGTGGTATGTCCTTAGTCGCCCCTTGTATTTCCACTGTTTCTGTGGTATACTGACTTGGGTCCACTAGGCTAGACTTCACAACTGAATCATAATCCAAACCTGTATCATAAAGGCACCTTATGGTGACCCCATTACAAATAACATCCTCACAAACTGGGGGGTGATAAGGTTCCTGTTGTCCATTAGGATTAACCTTTAATCTTTGCGTCCCCGACTTCATTGCAGCAATGTTTGAAGGTTTCCTTCTACAAAATTCGGTGTTATGGTTATCTTTCTTGCACCATTTACACCATCTTTTTCCTTGGTTCAACGGTTTTCTTTCATTGAACTTTTGGTCATTGAACTGTGAGTTTCTGTCGCGATAGTCATTTCTTGGCCGCTCAAAGTTTGTCCTACCTTTATTTCCCTGCTCTCTATTATCAAATTTATTAAATTGCTGTGGAGCTTTAAAATTGTCTATGTGCTTCTTTTTAGCACCACTTACCTCTGCCTGGGCTGCCTGATACCTCTCAGCGACATTTAAAACCTCTCCCAACTTCTCTGCACCTTGTTCCATGAGAAATTTTCTCATGTCTGGAGCCATGGACTCTCTCAATTGCTCAATCATGATCATTTCTTTAAGATCTTGGGTCTTCCCCAGAGCAGTCCATTTCTCCAAATAGGTTTCCAGTCTAGCAGAGAATTGGTGGTATGTCTCCCCAGACAACAGTTTGGCATTTCTAAATTTCTTACGATAAAATTCACCATTCTTCTCGTACCTTAATAACAAAGCCTGCTTTAACATGTCATAATTGTCTTGGTCTTCCCTGTTCATTTTAGCAAAGACTTCATAAGAAGTACCTCTCAGTCCCTGTGATAGCTTTAAACTCCACCTCTCTCTCTCTCTAACCCATATGTAGTAGCTAATAACTCAAAACGTCCTAGGTACCCCTCTATGTCATCGTCTTTTTCAACAAAATGGTCTAAATGAAACCCCATAGCTGAGTTTGAGGCTCCCAGACTGGGCGTAGCATCTGAGGCAAAAGGGCTGGCACCATTTTCAGGAGCCTGGCCTTGTAATTCCAGCTCCCTTAGTCGTAATTCGTGCTCCCTTTGCAACCTTCTATCTTCTGCCTCCCTTTCGGCCTTTTTATCTTCTGCCTCCCTTTGCTGTCGTTTTTCTTCTGCCTCAATCTGCAGCCTCTTAGTCTCAGCCTCTAACCTCTTCTCTTCAGCCAACCTTTCAGACTCTAATTTTCTTTCAGCCTCTTTTTCTAATCTTCTTTCTTCCCGTTCAATATATTTATCACATTCAGCCGTTACGTATTGAATTAAAATCTGACCATCCATTCCCATCTCCTTTGCGGTCAGCACAGCAGCTGATCTAAATTTTGCCAGCTCCGCCATACTTTCTAAACAAATCTTAGCAATAAGCAAAGTAAAATTTCCAATCACTAAAATACTTATAATTATTCTAGACTAAAATAATTCTAATTAACTAATTAACTAACACTGGCTGTGAAGATTCACCAACTTCTAATTGCCCTTTTAATTTAAAGGGACACTTTTAATTTTAAGGGAATTTTACAATTTTGTTCCCCTAATTTTATTTCTCCCACCAGGAGATCCTTATATTACTGTTTATGCTAATTATCCCTGGACAAGACCCCAATATATGTAGTGGTTTTGGTGGTATTGTATGATGGTGATATTACTAAGTGTGATGTATGAGGTCAGCTGTGAAGGCTCCTGAGATAAAATGTAGTTGTGAATTTTCAGAAGGCCTTTCTTGCTACCACTACGACCTCACACCTATCTTTTTTTCTAATGAATGTGGCTACGTTAAAATCTAGGGTACTGAATGTAATGTGTTGTATTGACATATACAAACACACACACACAGATATTAAATAATATAATATTATCAATAAAATTTTAGAACACAATGAACTAAATTCAGCTGGTGAAATTTTAGAAAGTAAATCTTTTTTTTAAATTTATTTGTTCTGAACCAAGGTTTTATGTTGGCCAGAACATATGAAAGATTTTGGAATTTATGAGTGAATGGCATGAATAAATGACATGATAAATAAAAGGTGTGTACGTATATAATTTTCACGAGTAGTTATTATTTCTACAGTTCATAGTTTTATTTTCCCTGGGAGAACGATGAATAGATGTGCTGTTGGGGTGGCTTCATCCCTCCCTGTCTAAGCCTACCAACATTGTCCATTAATGATGGAAGAAAATGGGATGTTTTAGTAGTAATTCACTTTGGGTGCTATGTCTATGAAGTTGGTGTAAATCCAGCAGACCAGCCTGCTTACGTAACTTTGAAAGAGTAGTTCTGGTGCTGGAATCTGGTGGCCCCACCTCTCCGTGCTTGGGGGCAATATATCGGGTGGCCCCCACCTCTCTGTGCTTGGGGCAATACAAGGCTGTTCTGCCGAGATGCGACACTGCACGGGTCCTCACTGTCAATTATCTACCCAGCATTTGACACCACCTTTTGGTGTCAACATTAAAAAACTCACAGCTCTGAAATAAAGTATTGGTTTAGGTTCAGAACCTTACCTAAGGAGCCACTTCTACACGTAACAATTTACAATAACACCATTTAGACAGGGTCAGATCTCTCTGACCATACAACACATCTTACCAAGTTGGTTTCCCATAGGATAAGTTCTCCCAGACTACATATTCAGAAATATGTTTATTAGCTTCTTGCCCTAGGATAGGATAGGTGATATGTTCCACTGATCTCAACACTTGATCTGTCCTTCCTAATCCTTGCTGGAGTTTATATATATTGTTTGTCCCTAGACCTTGAACTAGGGCGGGGGGTCTAGAGCAAATCCTTACTTGTTTGTAAGGCTAGATTTCGATATGGCAGTATCAAATCACTCGAAACATTATACAATATTCAAAATATACAAAGAAATAATTTCAGTCTTACCAGATTATGAATAAAGAACACAGAAATACTAGCAAAACTCAGCTGAGCTGCTGGCTATAGTATGGCGTCCCTGAACTTATTTCTATTTACTTCATTTGAAATCACCACACTTAAAATTTACTGTGTCTATGACTGGACAACTATTGAGGAATGGCAAAAAAGCTCGTCTGAGCGCGGATAATATGATTGTCTGTGGCCAATCAATGCCTTGGTTTTTTTAAATTCAAATTTCCTACACTAAAGTCATTTCAGTCATGCTTCAGTCAAGTATGGATTTTTATCTGTTAGTCTGTCCGTCTCTACTTGCGTTTTCACAAAAACGTACTTGGTTTTTGAACCAACCTATCCATCCCCTCTACAAATTTGCCTGAAAAGTTATTTTTAGCCACAGCTCCCACCAATGTCCCTTCTCTTTCATTCTAACTAGATTTGAACACTTGCGTCTCAAGGTCGCGATTTTTGTGCAAATTAGTGACATGTTTGATTCAATGCAGTCTTTCGCTGATGTGAACAACACAGTCTTTTGTCATTATCTTCATTATTAGCTATCCGTCTGTATAAATAAAAGCATATTATTTCACTGCTCAGAATGGGCCATCCGGCCAGCTAATTTTTATATTCCTAACATTAATATTAAGAAAAAGTTACTTTTTAAATTTTGTAATATTTCAAGCATCTGCGTTTGCCGCTGAATTCAAATAAAAGGCTTGGTATCGCAAAAGCGTCCAATAAATGACTGTGGCGTATCATATCCAAGGTCCCTTCTGTCGATTTCCTTACTTTATGTCAACTTGGGGGAACGTGACTTTTTCCCCCCCCCCCCCCCCCCTAATTGCGTCTCCTTAGCCTTGCTAGTCTCACGCAATTTTTCAGTCATATTTTTTCCTTTTGATCCGCCGTTCTCATCCCGTTCAAATGGTAACCGTTTTGATTTCCCGTCTAGCAAGTCAATTTTTATGGAGGGTAGTGACCCGCGGCGTGGGCGATCATGCCTTCTAGTAACTTACGCATTCTTTTTATCCCTATATTTTATCCTTTGGAGATATTTTTACGTTGTATCACTTGTTAATTTTGTGACATCAACACGTGAAGAAGTCAGTTAATAGGTTTGCTATAATCTCACAAGGTACCTGCATTTGCCGTGTTGTTGGCTGACAGTGAGTCTTTTACACAACGTGATAACACATCCGCGACCACGTTTTGACTGCCCTTGATGGCACGAATGTCATATTCGTAGGGTTGGAGCGCAAGTGATGCTCTGGCAGCCTTCTCATTACGAAATTTTGCCGTTTTCAGATAGGACAAGGCCGTCTGATCTGTCTCCAAGACAAACTTTGCACCAATGAGGTTGCGCTGTAATTTACAAAAGCAATATACAACAGCGAGCAACTCTCGCTCTACGACTGTGTATTTTTTTCAGTGGGTGTCAAATTACGACTGACATACAGAATTGGATGTAGAAAATCATCGAATTCCTGCATAAGTTTACCGCCGATTCCCGAACCAGAGGAATCGACTCTAAGGATAAAAGGAAATTGAGTATCAGGCAATCTTAAAATTGGTGATTTTGAAAAACATGCCTTTAATAAGTTTAATGATACACCACATGAATGTGACCAAACAATCTTATTTGGAGAGTTCTTTCTTAATAACGAAGACAGAACTGAAGTAATTTCTGAAATGTTAGGTAAGAATTTCCTATAGAATCCTACAAGACCTAAAAAACTGCGAACCTGTTTTTTTTGTCTTAGGAATTTCTAGATTCAAGATCCTGGAGATAGTTGAATCCTCAGGTTTAAGAAAACCGCCTCCTACTTTATGACCAAGAAAAGAAATTTCTGTGAATCCTATTTTAGTTTTCGAGGGTCTAGCAGTAAGATGATGGAGACGAAGAGTAATCAACAAAGACTGAATTCCAAGAACATGTTCTTCCCAAGATTGATGGAAAATGCAAATATCATCAATATAGGTAATTATGTCATCACGAGTAGAGAAAATGTTTCGCATCATACGAACAAAAGTCGCAGGAGCGTTAACGAGACCAAAAGACATACAATTAAATTGGAACAATCCCAAAGATGTAGCGAAAGCAGTATAAGGTTTTGCTCTGTCCGACAAGGGGACTTGCCAATAACCTTTAGACAAATCAAATTTACTGAAAAATAGCTGTAGATAGTCTATCCAATTGAGAATCTAACAAAGACAGAGGTTCAGCATAGAAAATAGCATTTAAATATTCAAAGTATAGTCTCAAGATGTTTGCATTCTACATAACAATGACCATTAAAATGTACAACATTATTAGCCTCATCATGGGTACCAATGGGAAACAAGACCTCCAGCACATGAGTAGTGGGAAGAAAACATTCACGTCCCTGGGGAGGAACAAGTATGAAGTTATTATGTTCTGTAAATTGTGTAACACAACCTGTAGCACCTGAAGAAAGAAATACTATTGTTAAAACCGCCACACTATTTTAATCATATCAATAGCTTTATACTGTTGTAAATTTCTTGAGTTTTAATTTTGTTTTAGCCAACAGAAGATGGTGGTCTGATACCCCATCTGCTCCTCTACATACTTTTACATCATACCTACACTTCTTACTTATGCATATGTGATCAGTCTGATTCTCAGTTCTGTGGTCTGGTGATATCCATGTTGCTTTATGTATTGTTTTATATGGAAATGTGCTTTCTCCTAAAGCTAGTTGATTTGAGGCACAGAAGTTTGCTAATAGCTCCCCATTCTCGTTCATCATACCTAATCCATGCTTTCTCGTGATTTCTTCAAAGTCTGTTCCTATTTTCGCGTTTAGGTCCCCATCAATATTGTGATGTCCTTTCTTTTCTTTTTGTCCAAGACATTTTGTAATCTGGTGTAAAAGTCTTCTTTCTCAGATTCTTCTTTATCATTTGTTGGTGCATAACATTGGATGATGTTTATATTACTTTCTTTTTGGCTGATTTCAACATTGCTGTTATAATTCGGGGTCCCATTGCTTCTCATTCTATAAGTGCCTTCTGTGCTTCCCTAGACAGCATTATAGCCACCCCTTCACTGTGGTGGGCTCTTTCCTCCTCATGTCCTGAGGACCACACCATTTCTTCTGTGATCAATCTCCTCCACTCTATGCCCTTCCACCGTGTCTCGCAGAGACCCAGGATATCAATCCTGTAATTTTTTTCATTTCCGCTGCTACTTGTGCAGTTTTCCCTTGTTCACATAGAGTGCGAACATTCCAGGTGCCGATCCTGGAGAAAAGGTTAGTCGGCAACTCAGACTCCTTTCGGCTTTCTCTGGGTTGCTTCATGCGCCTCCTTTCCAGAGGACCAGCCCCATGCCCAACCCTCCTTTGTTGCTTCTCCTCTGCTATATCAGGTCTACTGTATTCTCGTAAGTTTCTTAGTTCTTGAATTGTTGAAAGAGAGCCTGTTAAAACTATTAGTTTCTTTGGGAAGGGGGGGGGGTAATAGAGAATATTTCTATTGCTTTTAGTACTGCCACCATCTCTGCAGTGAAAATGGATATATATTCCGTGACACTATACTCTTTTGCCATTTTCCTTATTGGAGTATATATTACTATCCTCAAAATGCCATCCTCTCCCTTGGATCCATCTGAGTATACAGTAATGTTTTCCTTTGATATTTGCTGCAGCTTGCAATGACAGCCGCATTGGCAAAGATGCAGCTACCTTTGCCCGCATCACAACGCGTGTTTGGAGAAACTCCCAACTCACAACGAAGCTGCGGTATATAACACCTGCGTCACCAGCACACTTCTATATGGCAGCGAGACATTGACAATCTATGCTAAGCAAGAAAGAAGGCTCAATACCTTCCATTTACGGTGTCTACACCACATCCTCGGCATTTCGTGGAAAGAAAAGTGACAAATGTCGAGATGCTGTCACGTGCTGGCCTTCAAAGCTAAACAGCGCAGACTACGCTGGCTTGGCCATGTCCGCCGCATGGAAGTTAGTCGCATCCTGAAAGATATGTTCTACGGACAACTGGCAGATGGCAAAAGAGCAGTTGGGCGATCGCAACTGAAGTTCAAAGATGTGTGCAAGAGAGACATGAGGGCACTGCACATAAATCCAACAGCCTGGGAGGATGAAGCTGCCGATCGCACCAAGTGGCGATGCTGTCTACACCGCCACCTCAGATTGGGCGAAAAGAAGCTCTCGCGGCAAGCAAAAGAGCGGAGAAAACGTCAAAAGGAACACCAGGAAAATAAGCAGCTTATGTTTGTCACCTCAGTGGTGCATTCCCATAGTCAGTAATGACTGAAGGGGCTATCATTATTATTATTATATTTACTGTATATATTTTTTATGTAATTAAAGTACCCAGATGGACAATTTCCTCCATACACTTCCATCCTGTAGGGTATCTATTAGTATTCATTGGATTGACCTGGGTAGCTAATTGACATTTGGTAAAAGCTGTATATGCTGAGTGAGATTTATCTAACATAACTTTCTTCATGTAACACTAGTCAACAAATTTTCAAAAGTTATTTGTACCAGAAATTAAATATACCATTTCTTATTGATTTTGACATGCTGATTTCAAATATCTTAATGAAATTCACCAATCGGCTCTGGTTTTTTTTTAATGATGGATTTACATTACAGTAATACAAATAATGTATGCTTGTTTAATTCTCTAACAGCTAGTCTTTCTACTTTAACATTATAAAAATTGTGGTTACATACTCAATTAATTGATATTTCAACATAAAATGATAGAAAAAATAAAAACATTATTTAAAGTTCACATATCATGTTTTAAAAAGACACATTTGAACCCATTCCGTCATTATTCAGTCGCTGTTCGAGCTCTCTTTGCTTGCTTCTTGTAGTCAATCAATGAGGTGTCTCTTGTCACAGTTCAACAGTAATCAGCAAGCATTGAAGGGCTCCAATTGCCTTGATACCTTGTCTCCATAGCAGCAATGTCCTGGTGAAATTGTTCACCATGCTCATCACTGACCGCTCCACAGTTTGACGTAAAGAAATCCAGATGAGAATCCAGAAAATGAATTTTCAAAGACATGTTGCAGCCAAGACTCTTATACTTCAGAAGGAGATTTTCTACAATTTCATTGTACGAGTAATTATCAGATCTGTTGTTTCCAAGAAAATTGTCCACCACTGACTTAAACGCTAGCCATGCTGCCTTTTCCTTGCCATGCAACACGCAAAGAAACTCGTCATCATGAAAAAGTTTTCGAATTTGCGGACCAACAAATACTCCCTCTCTTATTTTAGCTTCACGCAGTCTTGGAAATTTTCTGATGAGGTATTTGAAAGCCTCATCTGTTTTCCCAATTGCCTTGACAAAGTTTTTCATGAGACCCAGCTTAATGTGCAAGGGTGGCAACAAAATCTTGCTGGTGTCGACAAGTGCTGGGTTCTCAACGTTCTTACTGCCTGTCACAAAATTAACCGTGATACAACGTTAAAATATCTCCAATGATACAACGTAGGGATAAAAACTAATGCGTAAGCTGCTAGAATACATGATCGCCCACGCCGCGGGTCATCACCCGCCATGGAAATTAAATTGTTAGACTTGAAGGCAAAACGGAACGGGATGAGAACGGAGATCAAAAGGAAAAATCTGACTGAACGCGTGCTTGAAATTAGCAAGGCTAAAAGACGCAAGTGGTGGGGAAAGGAGGAAAAAGTCACGTTCCCCAAGTTGACATAAAGTAAAGAAATCGACAAAAGGGACCTTGGATATTATACGCCACAGTCATTTTTTGGACGCTTTTGCGATAACTTAGTCCGTTTATTTGAATGCAGCGTTGAACGCATTCCAGAAGATTCTAGAAAATATTTGAAAAGTAACTTTTCTTAATAATAATGTTAGGAATATAAAACCTAGCTGGCCGGATGGCCCATCATGAGCAGTGAAATAATATGCTTTCATTTATACAGACGGACAGATAATAAGAAAGATATTGACAAAAGACTGTGTTGTTCATATCAACGATCGTCTGCATTGAAATAAAACATGTCACTAATTTTCAAAAAATTGTGGCCTTGAAGACGCAAGTGCTAAAATCTAGTTGGAATGAAGAGACGGGGTGGGATGGTGAATTGTGGCTAAAAATAACTTTAACGGCATAATTGTGTAGGGGAAGGCAGAGTTGGTTCAAAAAACAAGTGTGTTTTTTTGTGAAACGCAAGTAGAGACGGACGGACCAACAGACAATAAGGCATACTTGACTGAGGTATGACTGAAATGACTTTTTGGTAGGATATTTGAATTTGAAAAAAGAAAAGGCAGTGATTGGCCATAGATGAATATATTATCGGCGCTCAGACGCGCATTTTGTGCCAGTCATTATAAGTTGTCCTAGTAGACACAGTGAATTATTAAGTGGTGTAATTCCCAGAAGCTATTGAAATATTTAGAGGGACGCCATCCTAAAGCCAGCAGCTTAGCTGAGTTTTGCTAGCATTTAACTGTGTTCTATATTCATAATTCTGGTAAGACTGAAATTATTTCTTTGTACATTTTAATATTTGTTTAAGGTTTCGAGTGATTTGATACTGCAATAGCATAATCTGTCCCTTACAACAAGTAAGGATTCGCTCTAGACCCCCCGCCCCAGTTCAGGGTCTAGAGACAAATAAAATACATAAACTCCAGCAAGGATTATGAAGGACAGATCAAGTGTTGAGATCAGTGAAACATATCACCTATCCTATTCTATGGCAGGAAACTAATGAACATATTTCAGAATACGTAGTCTGGGAGAACTTATCCTATGTGAAACCAACTTGGTAAGATGTGTTGTTTGGTCAGAAAGATCTGACCCGTCTATGTGGTGTTGTTGTTGTGTAGTGTTGTGTCCAGAAATGGTTAGAGGATGGAATTCTGACACATGACTAATACTTTGATTGCAGAACTGTGAGTTTTAGTTGGCACCAAGGTGGTGTCAACTGAGTTGTTGAATATTACAAGAGTGGACCCGTGCAGTGACATTTTGTCAGAGCAGCCTATTATAGCCCCCAAGCACGGAGAGGTGGGGCCACCAGACCTCTGATATAGCCCCCAAGCACGGAGAGGTGGGGCCACCAGACTTCTGATATTGCCCCCAAGCACGGAGAGGTGGGGCCACCAGATCTCAGCACCAGAGCTACACATTCAAGCTACGTGAGCGCCTGGTCTGCTGAGAATTCACCAACTCACTTATTTCCTAACACACCCATAAAATTCCATCAAATAACTGGACAATGTGTAGTCACCATAGACAGGGAGTGATGAGGCCACCCCAACAGCACATCCATTAAATGTTCTCCCAAAATAGAGTACAACTATAAACAGTAGTAATATTAACTAGTCTAGTAACATACATATGTACACACCTTGCATTTATTATGTAATATTCATGCATTTCTTTCATAATTGCAAAACCTTTCATATGTTCTGACCAAATTAAAACCTTGGTTCAGAACAAATAAATTTAAAGAAAATTACCATCAAAAATTTTACACACTTGAGTTAGTTCAGTGTATTATAACATTTATTAATATTATTAGACTTAGTAAATATCTGTGTGTGTGTATGTAAACTACCACAACACATTACATATCATTACCCTAGACATTTAACGTAGCCACATTCATTAGTAAAAAAAAAAAGATAGGTGTGAGGTCGTAGTGGTAGCAAGAAGGGCCTTCTGACAATTCACAGCTACATTTTATCTCAGGAGCCTTCACAGCTGACCTCATGCATCGCACTTAGTAATATCACCATCATACAATACCATCAAACCCACTACACTGCCAGGCTGCAATGACTGCCTGATTGGCCAATGTCTTCTGATGCAATGGTCACTTCGTGCACGGCTATCCCACTCACAGAGAAGGCAACAGTACTTGGTGTATCCACCCTGTAGTCCAAGCAAAAGAGCGACCACTTTTAAGTCACCGCAAAGTGACCAATGATGATGATCGTAGTTTATACACTTCAAAAGCTGCTTAAAGTCTTCATACGTTTCTTTCACATGAACTGTGTGACCAACTTGAATTGACGGTAACACATTACCATTATTCAACAAAACAGCTTTAAGACTCGTCTTGAATGAATCAATTAAAAGCCTCCACTCTTCCGGTATTTAATTGACTTTGAGGGCTGCCATTAAACCAGAAATGTTGTGGCACGCAGAAAGGTCACCCTCATTGAAAAAGAATGTAATAAGCAGCTTCTGGCGGTTCCTATACACCGAAATTGTAACATCTTCTGCCAGGAGATTCCACTGTTGCAATTTGGAACCCAAAAGCTCTGCCTTGTTCTTCGGTAAATTCAGATCTCTTACAGGATCATTTAGTTCACCTTGGGTTATTAAGTGTGGTTTAGTGGATGTAGTTTGCTCAAAATCTGGGTCGCTTGAGGTTGATGGTTCAGGACCACCAATGTCCTTTTCTTCATCAGTGGAAGCAGCTGAAAATGATTCTGGCACTTTGGGAACTGGTAGGCCATCGCCATGTGGTACCGGACGTATTGCAGAGGGGATGTTTGGATATTCCAGAGTCCATTTTTTTTTCTTTGATATGCCTTTCCCAATTGGAGGGACCATGCAAAAGTAACAGTTGTTGAGATGATCAGTGGGCTCTCTCCAAATCATTGGGACTGCAAAAGGCATAGCTTGCCTTTTGCCAGTCAATCACAGTTTAAGATGTGCTGCACATGTATTGCAGCATATGTGTGGCACCCAGCTCTTATCTTGATCTCCTATTCTGCAGCCAAAATACAAACTGTACGCCTTCTTAATCACTTTAGTTATATTTCGTTTTTGTGATACAAATGTCACCTCACCACATATATAACAGAAATTATTATTACTGTTCACGCATGTCCTAGGCATTTCTAACTACGATACTTTTGATAAGGACAAATGCACTAACTAATGGCAAAATTTTATCAGAGATAAGATATTTATACACAAAAGTGATGTAATCATAGGTAGGATTGCATCATCAGCTTCTAGTTACATTTTTATTGGTCATTAGAAAAAATTATGCAATCGCCCCCACAACAGTTGCGTCATATATATAAATTGACTGTAATTAAATAAACTAGTAGCAAATATCTTGAAAACTAGAGCCAATCAACATTTTTTAATGTCATTTTCGTTTTCAGCACACCAAAATTACTTAAGATCAGTATTTTCATTTCTGGTACATTTTGGTTGTTGACTAGTGTAATTTAGTCTTAACTCCTTTCTCCGTAATTAAAAGGGTAGAATTCCCAAAGCCATTTCTAGAGCTCCCATTGATGTTGATCTAATTGCACCTGCTATTGTACATAAAGCTTGATTCTGCATTCTGTCTAATTTAATCTTTTTACTGTGAGCAGCAGAGTCATATATTATACTTCCATAATCTATTTTTCCTCTAATAAAAGATTTGTAAAGCGTGAGCATTGTCTTAGTGATTGCACCCTATCCAATACCTTTCAAACATCTTAATAAATTTGTAAATCCTCTGCAAGACTCCACTAGTTTATCTATATGTTTATTCCAGTTTAGCTTTTGGTCCAATGTCATTCCTAGATATCGAGTGGTTTGTACTGTGGTAATGATTTGCCATTGGATATTTATGTCCATAATTTTATTTTTAACAACCCTACCTTTACTGAAGATCATTCCCATTGTTTCATTTGTATTCAGCTGAAATTCCAATTTCATCATCCATTTACATACTTTATTTATTTGCTTTTGTAGATCCTTATATAATTTTGTTACATTTTTCCAAGTTCTCCATATATCAACATCATCTGCAAACTGTGACAATTTATTTTTCATATCATTAAATTCTTCACCTAAATCATTTACCATTATTGTAAACATTAAGGGAGATATTACTGATCCTTGGGTATTCCATTTTTTTGTTCATGTGGTTCTGATCTATCATTGTTTACCTGAACAGTAAAATATATATCTTGCAGGGAGTTCTCTAAATAATTATATATATTTAATTGTTACTCCATCTTCTTCGTTTTAAAGGGAGCACCTTCTCTCCAGTATTCATCATAAGCCCTGGCTATATCTAAAAATACTACCACAGTTTTTTTTTCTTTCTCAAATCCTGATTTTACTTCATGTTCCAGTTTAATCATCTGATCCATAGTCCTTCTGTTCTTCCTAAATGCTGACTGAGTTTGAATATATAAATTATTCTTTTCCAAATAAAACTTTAATCTTTTATTTACTATGGTTTCTAATATTTTCTTCTTCTTCTTCTTCCGTCCTTAGCCACTGACCGTCAAAGCAGTCAGTGGCCATTACGCCTAGTGGCGTCTTAGGGCAACAGCAGATAGGTTTTCTTTGCCATTGTTTCCCATCACACCTATTGGCGTCTTTAGGGCAACGGCAAATCAATCCATTTGCTGTTGTTTCCGTAATCGAAGTGACTGGCAAACGGGTGATCAGCCCGTTGGTATTCTAATATTTTACCTAGATGGAAAGTTAAAGAAATTGGTCTGTATGAACTGGCATCATGGGCATCTTTTTATGGTTTTAGCACTGGAATAATTATTGCTGTTTTCCATGTCTATGGAATTTTTCATGTATTCCAAATTTTGTTAAACAGGGATGTTACAATTTCTATGGTACTTTTTGGTATGAGTTTCAAGATTTCGTAGAAAGGGTGTCATGCCATGATGATGTATTTGTTTTTTCCTTTACTGCATTTTCAACTTCCTCCATTGTAATTCTTCTTCTTTGATCCTTAGCCGCCGACCGTCAAAGCAGTCAGTGGACATCACGCCTAGTGGCATCTTGTAGGGCAACAACAAATTGATTCAGCTTTGCTCGGCCGGTGGCCATCCTTCGTATAGTGCCCCAACTCTGGTTCATTCTTTGCATCTCAGCCTCCACAAGGTTGTTTTTGGTCGGCCTCTCTTTCGTTTTCCTTCAGGGGTCCAAAGCATAGCTGTTCTTGTGATGGCATCGGGGTCTCTTCTCAGGACATGGCCAACCCAGCTCCAGCGTCTGCCAGCTATGATGGTGTGCATGTCCTCTTGCTTGCTCCGAGTAAGCAGATCTTGGTTGGTGATGGTATTCGGCCAAAAGATTCGGTGAATTTTTCTTAGGCATGTTGTGTGAAAAGAGGACAATTTCGACATTTCCTTTTCTGTAACTCTCCAGCATTCCGCACCATAGAGAAGCACAGAAAGCACACAGCTCTGATACAATCTTAATTTTGTGCTTGTGCTGTATTGAGAGGACTTCCAGATGTTGTTTAGGCTAAAAAAGGCTGTTCTTGCCTTATTCATTTTGATGTTGATGTCTTTGCATGCCCCGCCGTCTGGTGTTACTATGCATCCTAGGTATGTGAAGGTGTCAGTCTGTACCAGTTGCTGATTTCTTACTGATAAGGGCTCAGGGTTGCTCACATTGAGCGTCATGACCTCTGACTTCTTTAAATTGATGTTCAAGCCCACCTGCTGGCTAAACTTATTAAGTCTATCCGTTTTTTCCTGGATGTATTGATGTGAATGTGCTAGTAGTGCAATGTCATCTGCATATTCCAGTTCTTCCAATGTAGAAAATGTAGTCCATCTTATTCCTCTTGGACTGCCCTCTGTTGTCTGGCGCATCACCCAGTCTGTGACTTAAAAATAGTGGTTGATTAGGGCCATCCCTGTCGTACTCCTGTCTTCACCTCGAAGGTTAGGTTGCTCTGCCCAACACTACACGTAAAGTTGGCATAGAGGCTTTTTATGATTGTCCATTGTAATATCTGCAATTAAATATGATAAATTTTCAGTATTTTCGGGAACTTCTTTACCCGGTTTTTTTTTTTTTTTTTTTTTTTTTTTTTTTTAAAGAAGTGTTGCTCTTCTGTTGGTTTCAGACTGTATGACCGCATTTTTATATATTTTTTTTTTTTTTAAGTTTTGCCTCGTTTTGGCTAGGCGCGTCCCGTTCAACCTAGTCGGTTATATTAGGGCGCATATCCAAACACAAAAGACCCTTAGGTCTGAACACCGTTCAATGTAGTAATAATAGCCATATGACGAGTCTCAAGCGCATGCTATAGCCTTGGTACGTCATGTGTTGCCAGGTAGAAAATCGTGGAGATCCTCACAATTTTCAAGAAATCATGACATCCTCGTGAGCTGGATAAAAAAAGCGCTAAATGTTTTGCTAAGCATTTGCTGTGCATGCAAACCTATGAAACTCATTTCTATTTTTTAATAACTAGGGGCAACTGTTATATTAGTGGAAAAGCGGTTGTACAACTAATTTTAGTATAAAGACATATTGTCAGCATAAATAATTCCAACCCGCCACCACTTCCGTTTCAACCGCAAAATGAGCACAAAAAGTAATACACAGAATGAGTATTTGAAAGTTCTCAACTTAGACGTGGGTGTGTCGTGCGGTTAGTAAAACAGTTAGATTTATCTTTCGCTAGAAGGCAGAGTTAGAATATTACAGCATCTTAGTAGTCCTGGCTTGAGTAAAAAGTTTTATAGATCAGTTAAAAGTCAATAATGGTGTAGGCTAAGTAGAGATGATAACTGGCTCAATGGTCGATAAGGAAGGATTAATTTATTCTCATAGGGCAGTTTTGGTGTTTGTTTTAATAAATTCTTTTTAATGGGTAGGCCTACACGGTATGTACTCTATGTTACTGTGCCCATTTTTCTCATCAGATATTTTTAAGGAAATAGCAGTGCATTAATATTATTTTTCAACTCTAATGTCAAGTCAGTCCTATTGCATGGTTCTGAGACATGGAGAGCAACAAAAACAACAACCAAAAAGCTACAGACTTTTATAAACGGGTGCTTGCGTATAATAGAAGGACTGAAATGGTATGACAAATGTGGAATTGATGACAAGAACCAGACAAGTGCCAGTGGAACGAGTTGAGAAGAAGACGCTGGCGATGGATCAGACACACATTGAGGAGACCTGTTGATAGCATTACAAGGCAGCCCTTGTTTTGGAATCCACAGAGAAAGAGAGGCAGAGGTAGACCAAAAACACATGGAGAAGAGAGCTGGATACAGAGGTAAAAATGATGAGGAAAGCATGGAAGGACTTGAGCGGATGGCACAGGACATGAAGACTTGGAATGTGTTTGTTGAGAGCCTATGCTCCTTGGGGAGCTAAAGGGTATTGATTGATTGATTATTATTCTTGATAGTTTTATCACTTACAATTTGTCCATTTCAGCCAAGGTCAAAGATGGCTATTTATCTTTGGCATATGACTGCCATCCGAAAAGAGTACAGGTAATATATTATTTAATTGAAAGAAGTATTCTTTATTAATGCTTCAATATGGTCCAAGTTATCTTGCTGGTTGAACAACAGTTAACTGTACATACACCATCTTTGCCACAAATAGGAGCAGGTTAAGGGTTAAGTTTAGTGTTAGCAGCAGTTTTTTTTTAACCCTAATGCCAAACACCTAACTGTATTCTCTCTATAACGCTTAATAGCACTCTTAATTTACTCTACTAGAATGGATTGAAAACACTAACCAAACACAAATAACGCTAATCTAGACCTGATCTGACAACTGCAGAGACATCTCTCTTCTTAGTATTGTTGGTAAGGTTTTTGCCCGTCATCTTAGTGTAACTGCATCAGCTGAGTGCATATATCCAGTCACATAATGGATTCTGAGCTGGCAGACCAACAATAGACATGATCTTTTTTCTCTGCCATCTGCAGGAAAAATCAAGAGAACAGAAAAAGCCTTTATAAGACGTCTTTATCGACCTCACAAAGGGATTTGACCTGGTTAGTGGGAATTCACTCTTCAAAGTCCTCCTGAAAATAGCTGGAAATGATAGTAATTCCATGAAGGGAACAGTCCAGTATGCTGGAAGCACATCACAGCCCTTTGACATATGCAGTCATGTCAAACAAGGCTGCGACCTGGCTCCGACCCTCTCCAGAACCTTCTTTGCCTTGCTGCCGAAACATGCATTTGGAGATGCAACTGAAGGAATATGCCTTCACACTAGGTCAGATGGCAGACAGTGTAACCTCACAATGCAACGACTTTGGGGAAACTCCAAACTCATAATGAAAACCAGAGCTGTGGTACATAATGCATGCATCACCAGCATGCATTTATATAGCATGAACAACCTATGCTAAGCAAGAAAAAAGGCTCAGTACTTCCCATCAGCGGTGTCTGTGCCACATCTTTGGTATTTCATGGAAGGACAAAGTGATAAATGTCGAGGTGATGTCACTAGCTGGCCTTTAAAGCACATATACACTGCTTAGACAGTGCATACTATGCTGGCTTGGCCATGTCTGCCATATGGAAGATGGTCGCATCCCCTAAGATATTTTCTATGAGCAACTGGCAGGTGGCAAAAGAACAGTTGGGCGACCACAGCTGAGCTTCAAAGATGTGTGCACGGGAGACATGAAGGCACTGAACATAAATCCAGAAACTTGGGAGGTTGAAGCTGCCGATCTTACCAAGTAATGATGCTCCCTATGGTGCCACCTCAGATTGGGCGAAAAGAAGCTCTCACAACAAGCAGAAGAGAAAAGAACATGCAGAAAGGAACAAGCAGAAGAGAAAAGAACATGCTGAAAGGAACACCAGGCAAAAAAAAAAACAGCTGAGGGATATCACCTCTGGGACGCATTCCCATAATCAGTTATGACTGAAAAGGGCAATTATAGACCTGACTCTGTTTGCAAAAAACATAATGACATTTACACATTGAGCAATGATTCAACCACCTTCTTGCCTAACTCTGCTCTGTCACTCCTTTTTTCCTTTAACAATAAATTTACAATTAAGCCAGAATCATGGGACAAGGATTTGTCAGACTGATAAATGACTTAGAAAAATCTTTGTAAATTAGTTGCCAAAGGACACCCTTATGGAGGAATAGACAGCGTGGGGAAATAAAGGAAGTAGAAAAAGAGCAGTAGAGAGGAATTGATGTAAATGGAAACAGAGAAGAATTATATTTGTAGTAAATAATCTTAACAGGTTTAAGAACTTAAAAGAAAGAATATAAAACAGCCTAACTATATGTACATCTTTATCTTCACAGTTATAATTCATGTATAATTGCAGACACCAGAGGCTGAAAACAACTTTAAAGCTTTAACAGAAGCTTGTTATAATTGTCTGCATGAGCCAGGTAAGTGATTGCTTCGATGTTACTTTTCACATCCTGTATATATAATCTAGTAATAAACTAAGCATTGTAAGACTTTTTAAAAAGTAAGCATTGCCATCAACAATCCTCTTTATGCCTGAATTATGTGCAGTGAGAAAATATTCTCCATCCAGCCCATATCTGGGCTTCATTCTGCACTTATTTGTCTTTGTAGTTTTGCCTTGACCCCAATTGTTATGTTGTTTCTTCCTCCCAGGACTTCCAGGCCTTCATAGTTTGAGTTTTTTTTTTTTTTTTTCTGTGTCTGTAGTCACTTATTTTTATGGTATAGGATCTTACACTCAACATGCTGTCACATTTTAATATCTTGCATGATAACCAGCAGTGCTATATTTTTTCGTACTCATTGACTGTTGAGTTAGGTCCTAGATTTCATACCAGAAAAAAATGTAATGTCTCACAAACGACCTAGTGAATGACAGACTGAAAGAATATGGCCTGGGTAGACTCCAGAGAAGCTACTTTACACAAATAGCTAAATAACACCCTCATGCCACAACTGTCACAAAGAAATGCAGAGTGACAAATAATACGCAGCACATTCCCACAGTGGAGTAGAACAAGATTTCATTGGGTAGTTATACATCAACGAGGCTTACCCAACCATAAAATGGCACCACAAAAATAAATATAAATCAGCAACAAGAGCTACGGAAGAATGGAGGAGGCATATACACAAAATTAAAGAGTAGACGTCCATATCTTAGTAAATATTCAAATACCTTCAGTGCTGAGGAAAAAAAAAAAAATCTCCACACACAAAAAAAACAACACCCAGAATCAGATATTCTTCTTCCTCGTTCGTCCTGAAAAGGACGTTGGTTGCGTTGTGTCTGTTTACGCCGGAGCTGTGATATCTGCACCTTTCAGCACGGCATTTTTTGGGACCGGGTTTGCAATCCCTACTCTCTCAGCCAGACTGCAGTGATGCAGCCTGTTTCCAGGACCACCACGTGGAGGTGGAGTAGGGTCTTGGTCCGCTCTGGTTCGCTGACCCTGATGCAAGCAGTCAAGCTATGGGTCGCTGACTGCATTCTCTATTGCTGCATCTTTGGGTCCCGAATCAGATATAATAGGAGCCTACAGCTCCTAATCAAAAAGAGATAGAGTCATAATTTTTAGACTGAGAACTGGCCAGACTCAAATATACAAATAATAAATCAAGCAGACGGACATATGTGTTAATGTAGGGATGACAAGCAAGTATGTCATCCAAGAATGTCAGCTCTGTGAGAGGAGCAAATTGTCAGCATGGCCTCGCCAACCTCTTTGAGGGAGAAACTTTATGGTAATTAGAGAAGTTGGAGATAGACGGCCAACTTTTTGTGAGAAATAGATGTAGCTGAGAGTGATTAATGAAAACGATGACACAATATAGTCAGCATCAAATGGTAACTCATGATTAAATTTTTCTAAATTAACATTTTAACACTGTTTGGTTTTGATTTGGTCAAGATCTAAAATGAAATTTGTGTACACTTAATCAGCTGTGTTTATAGATTTATTTGTTCCTAAACATTTCTTGTTTTCTGGAGCTTTGTGCATTTTAGAATGCTGAAAAAATGCATTCCCTTCTGTTTGAAGTCTTCTTAAGATGCTTGGTAGGCGTACGGAACCTCTGAAAGGTTAAAAAGCTTTTGACTAAATGAAGGCCACATTTGATCGATAGATATCCATGTTTGAATAAGATGACCAAATGCACCACTCCATAGATTGTGAAATTCTTTTAGACCAAATGCTAGTAAGTATTGCAGGTCAGTCTTTGTTCTGGAACTCCCAGGAGAGAGGTAGAGGTAAATCAAAAAAAACATGGAGAAGCCAACTGGAGATAGAAATGGAAGGGATAAAGACATGGAAATATTTTGAGCTGATGAAGCAGGACCTGGCATAAATTTGTTGAAGTCCTATGCTCCTTGAGAAGCTGAAGGGTAATGGCTGATAATGAAACACTAATAAAAATGTCTCAGTTACTGTAAAGATTTATTGTCCCAGTAGCATTGTGTAACCTGAGATGATGTAATGGACACACAAAAAGACTGCAATGAATTTTCAGAGTAAATGAATAAGAAGTTTAACATTCACAAGAAAGTAAAATTACAGGAATTTGCATACAGTGACATTAGCATATAGAAGACCTATGAAGACATGACATGCAAGATGGATCATACTTTTTTTGGCCAATCTGTATTAAACAAATGCCTTTTGGAATTCTGACTCAAATATCCATCTTCTTGTACCTCTGAGTCTACCATTCTCTTTTTGTACCTTGTGGAGTCAACTCCATTGCTTGTCTTGAGCATGCATCTGAAATTTAGATCGCATAATACTTTGATCAGTCTTATTTATTGTTCTTTTCTCTAGCTTGCATAAAAAGTGTTTGTAAGGAGTGTGTTTCTAATTGCAAACTGGTGGAAGCATATGGTCATGTTTATAATGAGCACATCTTAAAGCAAGAAAGATATGAGGTAAGTGGAGAGACACAGTATTTAAGTAGAGCATGAACTTGCCACAAATTTCAAATTAGGTGGTAAATTTAATGAGAATGGAAAATTTGGTTATTGTAAACGCTTCTATTTTTCAATGTTTATATCATCACTTGTATCTATTGGATATGCATGAAACGAATGTCAAAGCAACAAGCGCTGTCATTTGACAAATGTTTTATTTTTTAATCCCAGAAGCACAAAATTTAAAATAGCCAGTAGACACAAAATATGCCGCCCACTATGAAATCATGCATTGAACGGACGGGATCTCATACGGAGGAGTTATGTGAATGGACGTAGCATTTTATTGCAATTAAATGGCAATTTTCTTTATTTCAATATCTTTGGCTTATAAATTTGTTACATAGAAGCGAAGAAATGTGAGTTTAAAAGTAGGAAGCGGCTTATCAATCACCCAGTATAACAAAGGAGCACAAAGTATGGCATATGTACAGTAAATGTGTTGGCAAATGGATAAAAGTAATGCAGTGACTTAAATATAGCTTCTGGATAGGAGGGGACAGGTCAAGAGTGAGATCAGATGAAGAAATATTACAGGGAAAACAATAGGTATCTGTTAACTCTTTCAGTCCCAAGCAAAAAAGTGGGTTTAGCCCAAACAAAAATGGCCACCCCAGTGCGTTTTTATTATTGTTGTTTTGAAGTAATGTTTTTAAATATTCATATGCATAAATACCTTTGTTGTTGTATATGAAAATTAAGGTAAATGGATGTACATTACTCTTGCGCTGCAAGTATAAAAGCTTTCATTTAAAAATTATTAGTTATCCAAGATAAAATGGAGGCTGAAAGAATAAGCCGGTGAAAAATTAGAGCAAAAGTATTCACTCTAATTCTTCTAGAATTGTTCACCAGGAGAATATCCAAGGGTAAACTTTCAAAATGTCACAAACAGAAGTATTCTAACAAAGCACAATCAGTTTTTAGTCAATAAACACACAGGAAATTGTTAATTTCACAGATTATAACAACAGATCACATGGTTGTAAAAAGAGGCAATTTCAGTTTATACATCAGAAAGAGGGGAATTATAATATTATTTACACATGAATGATGTGGTTATTATTTATGACAATGATTGTTAGTAACTGCATCTTGTGCATAATATAAAATCCTATCAATAAAAATTATTAGTTGTGCAAGGTAAAATGGAGGCTGAATAAGAAGCAGATGAAACAGTAGGTAAATTGTTTTTAAATTATATATTTTTACCTTGCTGGAGCTGCTCCTCTTCTGAAGATTAGGTATAATCCATAGGAAAACACGGAAGGTCATTCACAAATATATTCATACTATGTATAAACATTACTTTATCATGAAATCCTAAGTAAACAATTCAACAGAAAAAAAGTCCCTAGCATTTTAAAAAAGATGGAAATTTCAAATTTTATCAAACATATCAAAAAATGGAGAAGAAAAAAAATTATTTACAAAGCTTATTCATATCTAGGCAGACCCTATATATATTTTTGCTTATGATAAGTTACTAAGCAATTTTGTGTACAATGGTGGGGTGTGCCCGTGCATCCTATACATACAAAGCTTGATCTGCGACACCTTCTATTGGTGCTAAATGAACACAGGCTTTGTCCTTTCCATCATATTCCACTAGATGTCTAGCTCCAATCATCCGTTCCACTTCATTTCTTTTCATGGAGTGTTTATAATTTTTTGGTGGACAATCTATTACACCGCCTGATGTCAGCTGAGCAGCTTCTTTGGACAGATCCTCGGTCAAACTTTGTTTAAAATCTTTAAGTGTGAGCTTACTATTTGTCACACCTTCCTGGCACAAATTGTATAGAATGTAGGCATTTACCTGTGTCACTTCAATCATCCAGTAGTAAATCTTCTTCCACCACTTTCTGGTTTTACGGTTGTGCATACTTTAGTAATCAACCATTTGATCCATCCGGTCACAGCCATTCATACTTATATTGTAGTCATCAACCACCTTTGGCTTCGTAACTGTGTTTAGACCCTTGCCCTTCTCAACCGTTGCAACAGCTGATTTAGTTGAAACAAGTATGCAGGGCTTTTTTGCTTTTTTATCTTTCCAGGCAACACATAATATTGCATTTTCTGAGTCCAAAAACCATTTCATCTCTTGATAGCCAAGCTTGAGATGTTTTATTTTGAGGAGGGAAGCCAACGCGGTTGACATTCAGGGTTCCTGTATAATTATAATTGTGTACAAGCAGATATTCAGTCAGAGCTTTGGATAAATAAAATCTATCAGCAAAAATAGGATGTCCTGATCTCAGTGGCTTCTAAAGAGTGCTGAACACTTTCACTGCATGAGCAGAACTGGGATCTAGACTAGGATCATAGGCTGTACTTTTTCTAAAATAAATTTTCAGATTGAAAACATAGCCTGTTGTCGAATCACACAGTCCAAATGTTTTGATATGGTACTTGTGGGGCTTGGTTGCATTGAACTGTTTGTTCCTAAACCTACCTTTCCATCCTATAACCATCTCATCAATACAAACCTCTCCAAACGGATAGAAAGCATTCTGAAATTTTGTCAACAGCATCTCAACAAATGGCTCAGTTTTAGCTGCATCCTGATCTTCTGGTTCACAAACATGCAGCATGCTGTGATAAGTAGTTTGAAAATGGTTTCTCGAAAACATCTCGTGGTACCAAGTTGTATAAAAATTTCCTGAGGTGCGCCATTAGTCCTTGATTTTTGGTCTTTGATCCAGTCCCATCGCATTCATTACAGATGTAAACTTGAGCCATTCATAATAAGTGAGTGGTGTCCATGAAGCAAATAAAGAATACTTTCGTGGGTTGTTTGTTTCAACAACTTTTGCAGCATAAGCATTAATGCTGGTTATTTAAGTGCTAATAACAGCATCATCCATGTAAAAAAAATTTTAATCAAGAGGTGTTTGCAGACTATACAGAGCTGGATTTATGTTCTGTCTTGTCTGGCAGAAAGTAAAATTTGCTTTAGTGTCTCCAGTCGCCACTGAATGCCAGGCAGCAGTATTGATGTTGCTAATAAAATCAACATTACTATCCCTCCTGATTCTTTTTCTTTTTGGCACAGACATATTACTTGAATTTATTACAGTCTGATTACATGCTCCTGTATCCATGACTTCATTATCGACATCAGACCTCCCATTACCGTTCTCGGTTTTCGAGGACTCGGTATCAGGCTCCTGCTGAAAATCTGAGTCTGGGCTGCTACTATTTGAATAACTGCTACATTCTGAATTAATATCACTATCCAAAATTTCTTCAAATAACTTCCTAGCTTGATCTGAAGTTAATCTTCAAGGTCTGCTAGAAGTAGTGGGTGTGGCCATTTTATCTAATGAAATATGCTCTTTAAAACAAGTGAAAATTAATAACTTAACACATCACCACGTTGTATCTCTCATGGCAAAATTTTAAAATGGACACTATTCTTGTCGGAAATGACATTTTGGATTGTTAAAATTGGAAAACAGCTCTAGAAAAGGAGCAAACAGTACAAAACGATATATCATTGACCAGGTCAAAATGAGAAAACCGGAAAGCCGATTTATTATTGCTTGGGACTTCAAGAGTTAATAGAAGTAGCAACTACAACAGAATGTGTAAAAATTCATTGGATATGCGCTAAGAAGGCAAGGTGTAGAAATACTGGTGACATCTGGAAAGCCTGAGTGTAAAAGAAGAAAACATAGTAAAGATATGAGATTACATGAGAAGGTAGCAAGTGTCAGAACTTCTGCAATGCTTCAAAAAACACTTTTGGAGGTAAATAATTGGCGATTCCACTGGGTATGATACATGACGACTACAGCTTCAGTTGTATGCTTTCACTTGTTTCATCTACAAGAAAGAAAAGGATTTCATTGGTTTTTTTATTTTATTTTGCTTGTCTTTATATGATAATTGAAAGATATTGTTATACTGTTGTAATTAATTTTTGTATTTTAAACAAAACAGTAATTTTAGCAGCTGGTACAAGAAAGAAAAAAGGTCCATTTTGTTAAAGAAAAATTTTGATAAAATGAGTTTTTAGTACTTTATTATGAAATAATAGATTTGTGAAACCATCCATCAATATGTACTCAGTTTCATATCACGGTTGTTACTTGTGACATAGATGAAGCGTGACAGTCGTCAGCTTTACACTTTACCAGAAAGAAATGTGCAACTAGTTGCAATACAGTCAAAGCAATGATGTTTCATTGTAGGCCTCTGCCTTCTACTGACATCTCCACAATGAAGTCATTTCATCATCTCCCTGTTTGTTGCTTATGGAGCATGGAGCCACCACAACAGGTCTCCTTTCAGCAAACCTGCAGCAAGAAATCAACTGTCCTTGAAGTGGTGGTTTCTGTAACGATTTGTTTTACATGAGGTTGCCAGCCCCATGCATAACCTCATATTTGTTGCCTCCTTCGACATGCCTGAGGGAACAGTAGTCCTATTCTTGCTTTGTCTCCTCAGAGAGACCCCCCCCCCCCTTCCCCCTTGGGAACTACATGGAACACATTTACTGCTTGTGAATGATGTGGTCTGGCTGTGTCATCTTAGAAAATTACATTAAGCCCAAAATATTGAACTGATGTGAGAAAAGGTTGCAGAATATTATCCTGGTATGGGTCACATGTGAAGTCACCAGCCGCATGGCAGAGACTTCCGGTGTGCCCTGATGCCATCTCAATCCATCACAGGATCTCCAGTGCAAAGATCTTGTTCATGGACAACCACATCTTTAAGTAGAGAGAGCCTTTTAGAAGCTGTCTCCATACCCTCATATGTCTATTCTTGGTTGTAGGGCAAAACTGGAATCATCTGTGAACATTATGTCATCCCACTTTTCATATCTCCAATACACCTCTTGAATGTACCATGTTGAAAGAATGAGGTGTTATGTGGGCAGCAGTCATCTGTGGTCAGATGGCTGGATGAAAAGCACTGCGGTTTATATTGTGCAGGTGGTTTCAGGCAGTCTTATCACTGCCTTGTTGGTAGCATCTCAGGTTCAGTCTGATGATGTTGGTAGATGCAGTTCTTTCTTATATTGCCTGCCTCTGGGTGTAATTCTCTAGTGGTGTGGTACTCTAGGCTGGGCAGTTTGACTTTCCTGTGTTTACACTTGCCTCAGTCTGTTGATGACAGATACTGCAATCCCCGATGTCACATTTCAGACACAGTCACCTTCTTATAGCCATAGCCCTTCCACTTTCATCATCACTCAGTTTTCATCGTGAAAGTGTGTTGCAGTGATGTGACATTTTTGCTGCTGATAAAGACAACAGCAAACATGTTTCATAACTAGAAGTCTCAGTACTACCACAGGCATTTCAATTTAACTTTTTAACGAGTTCTTTTACATTTTGCGAGTTCACTGTAAAATCACTACCTACTTTAATCTGATGCCCAAACTTTATGTACATGATGCTTAATGGGATAATTTTTAGTACAGAAAATCATGTATTACAAAGAATGTATCATACTATTTCTGGCAAATGTTTATAAACTGCATATTTACATAGGTGGTCCTTAACTTTGTTTGTGAAGATTATATGCAGATGGTGCCTTTCTGTTGGTTTTATATGGCACATTATATGCTTTTTTTTCCGATATTGTTAATTAGCCTCCAGCTTATCATTAATGTATATTTTTTCATTGCTTTTATTTAATACTTTCCTTCATTAACATTTAATTGCATGTCTCTCCCCATCAATTAAGGGAAACTATCATGAGATCTTGTTCTACTTTATTCTTGAAGAAAGAGTTCAAAAACACAGTAAGTGCATTAAATTTGATACATTTTCTGTATGTGTTTGCTTGGGAACATTGCAAATACATTTTAGAGCTACAACTTTTCTGTGATTAGGTTTTATGCTGTTAGATCTCTATTATCAGAATTATTTACTTTCACTTTCTGACTTTAGTTACATGCTAGCAGTGAGTATGGTGGTTGATGTGATGATTATGAAAACGTAGGCTGGATAGGGGTCGGAGTGGCTAAGAGGTACGGCATCCGCCTCATGTTCTAGAGCTACTGGGTTCGATTCCCAGTTGAGGGAAAATAATTTATGGAAATTTTTTTTCAGAACCAGTGGTCCTAATGATGTCATACTCCTCCCCGGTCTCCTGGGTAGTGAGATCAGATGCCTAGCCTCAGATAAGGACAAAAAAATAGGAGGTCCCGTTTGCAAGTTGCGCACGTTAAAAATCCCAGGGCAGTTTGAAATCAAAGAGTAGGCCTATCTGGCCGCTGCCCTGGCAAAATTTAAAAATTAGAAACCTACCCACAACAACAATATTTATAGAATGTGTGATTCCTATATACACACATTGGGATTCTCATCAGTGCTACACAGTTTGTGCACTGTGCAGAGATCCTCCTTGTGTGATCTAAGGGAGAAGATCGGAGCACTGATGTAGTAGTCCGTGTGCAATGAAGATAGTCCTTCAAACTAAACCAAACCAAGGCTGGATTATTTAAAATATTCTCCCGGGATTTGGAAGACTGCTACGTTAAAATATTTAAAATCTTTTGTTGTAGTCTGATTCTGGCCTCTATAATGTTGAGGTGTGTAGAATGGCCACCATAGTGTTATGGTGCTGTAGATGTGAGTAGGGGTCAAGTCAACCCAGGCAGTACAATGATATGAATATAGGTCACCAGGCATCGAGGCACTGACAGGGTGCGTTATTGACAACTAACTTAGACACCATATAGGCTATCAGATGTGTAGTTAATCGCAGCAGTATGTAGTTGACGTGATGCGTGAGTGAGTAAACCTCTGAGTAAATAGTTGACACGAATGTGTATAGGATCTTGGACAGTTCACATGACACTCACTCAATCACATGTAGAAGTCAGATAATGTTGATAACAGCAGCTGACTTTACAATACTTTAATGCAGTACAACTACAAGAGACGCCGACATCAGGACATAGTCATTTGACAAAACTCAGGAACATTGTAAACATGACGACAGTACAGTACTGTTTGCATCAACAGATCATCAGTAAGCTGTGCATATATGATGCTGACTTCAATCTAACTCTCTTCCTACAGCCACAGCAAAAATACCCCGCATTGCCAGCGGGTCCTTAAATATAAGTTTAAACCAACTCTATTCTGACACCAGCAAGTCAGATACATTGTCCAGTATACAGCAGGCCGCAAAATATGGCAGGCCTCTAGGTACAATGGCCTCTGTGGTATTCCTTAGCAAACAGGGGGGTCAGACCCTGTCCAGTATGATAATATAATGTTCTTTGGGCATGCACAGGCCCTAAGCAAATAATGTCAGTATAATTCGTGAGCTCAACTCTCGTATCCTCGATGGACTCTTTCCCGCCCAGGGAAAAGTCACTGAGCTGGTAAATAAATGTGATACGTGATTCTGATAATAGAGGAAAATGAATCGAAGGATAATTTACCTTGTCATCCCTTCAGAATAACACTAATAAACAAACTCGTCTCCTAGACGCTTAGAAATATATCATGGGGAAACCATCTTTAGACGACTTCGTCTCACACAAAGAGGACTTTCCTTCCCCAGGCTTAAAGCCAGATCGAAGATGCCAAAAAGACATCTTGACACTCTGAAAAACACAGCTCGACTCCCAGATCGGAAGTCTTTCTCAACGCGCCACAAAAACCTGCACATGCGTCGATAGACGCAAGACCCTCTGAGCTAAACTCAGGTGGGTGATGTTGAACAAATACCAGGAAAAAGACTGACCATTCAAGCCATATATGGTCAGGTAATAAGACATCGGTTCTAGTTGCAAACATTCCGAGAAAAGCTGACCATTCAAGCCATATATGGTCAGGCAACCAGACATCAGTTTTTTTTTTTTTTTTTTTTTTTTTTTTTTTTGCGTACGCCCGCTAATACTCGAGGCGAAATCTCAGGTTATTATTTATGTCTAACCTGACATTGATTTTACGTGAGTATCCCTTTATTTCTTGTACAGAGACAGGTGTCCCTCGCCATTCAGGCAAATACTCGCCGATTTCGGAGGTACCCATTGCAGCTGGGTCGGCTCAGGAGCCGCCAGTCCCTGGTCGACGACACTCCTTCAAATGTCCTCGCCAGGTCTCGAGTTAATCCAGTCCAAATCCCGGTCGACGAAAAATCCTCAAATGCCGTCGCCCGGGTTTGATCCTGTATCACCCGGTCGCCAGAGCGGTGTTCTAACCACTACGCTAGCGCGGCTCCCACATCAGTTCTAATATTAGACCGCTAGGTTAAAAAACAAGTGGGATAACAACCACTGTTGAATTCAACCCAAGTAAAACATGAGTAATACCCCTTTGATCAGGAATCTAAAAATAATGTTTCCAAACTAAACAGGTACAGTTGACATTAAAAAATCCGGCCATCGATAATCCGGTTCCTTCAGATTTCCGGCACGGATTTCGGAGCGCATTTTTTTAATTTACCGCGTTGGCGCGCCACTGTTTGACTTTAGTTGAATTAAAACTCTGTAGAACTATTTTATTCAGTTGAACTAAAATTCTGTTCTTCTTCTTCGATCCTTAACCACCGACCGTCAAAGCAGTCAGTGGCCATCACGCCTAGTGGCGTCTTGTAGGGCAACAACAAATTGATTCCACTTTGCACGGTCGGTGGCCATCCTTCGTACAGTGCCCCAACTCTGGTTCATTCTTTGCATCTCAGCCTCCACAGTCCTCCGCCAAGTTGTTTTTGGTCGGCCTCTCTTTCGCTTTCCTTCAGGGGTCCAAAGCATAGCTGTTCTTGTGATGGCATCGGGGTCTCTTCTGAGGACATGACCAACCCAGCTCCAGCGTCTGCCAGCTATGATGGTGTGCATGTCCTCTTGCTTGCTACGAGTAAGCAGATCTTGGTTGGTGATGGTATTCGGCCAAAAGATGCGGTGAATTTTTCTTAGGCATGTTGTGTGAAAAGAGGACAATTTTGACATTTCCTTCTCTGTGACTCTCCAGCATTCCGCACCATAGAGAAGCACAGAAAGCACGCAACTCTGGTATAATCTTAATTTTGTGCTTGTGCTGTATTGGGAGGACTTCCAGATGTTATTTAGGCTAAAGAAGGCTGTTTTTGCCTTATTCATTCTGATGTTGATGTCTTTGCCTGCCCCACCGTCTGGTGTTACTATGCTTCCTAGGTATGTGAAGGTATCTGTCTGTACCAATTGCTGATTCCTTACTGATATGGGCTCAGGGTTGCTCACATTGAGCGTCATGATCTCAGACTTCTTTAAATTGATGTTCAAGCCCACCTGCTGGCTAAATTTATAAAGTCTATCCGTTTTTTCCTGGATGTGTTGATGTGAATGTGCCAGCAGTGCAATGTCATCTGCATATTCCAGATCTTCCAATGTTAAAATTCTGTAGAACTGTTTTATTTAGTTGAAGAACATTAAAATTTCATTTGCTTTTCATTTAGTTTTTAATTTTCTTTCTTTAAAGGATTTACAGGTAGTCATTTTCTGTTAAATATATACAGCATATATAACCATAAAAAAATCCGGCATTTTCAACAATCCGGCACTCCTCAGGTCCGGAGGTTGCCGGATTTTTTAATGTCAACTGTACGTTTAACACATTATAAACTCAGCAAAACTGTACGCAACATCTTTCCTCAGGATTAATCTCCAAGAAGAAAAAGGCCAAGAAGATAGCACAGTCAGAAGAATTGCATGAGTTCTTTTATTGTCTTCAATACCTTGAACAGGAGCAAGTATGTATTTATAAATATTTTGTGTTTCCTCTGAAAGTTAATTCTTACTTACCATTTGTCTGTGGTTATATAAAGTTTAATTGGGGGCACAGATTATATTAAACATACGTAAATTTCTATTAGCTGTGTTGTCTTATATACAGATATTATATTAAACTTCATTAATTTCTACTAGCTGTTTTGTCTTAAGCATAAATATTATTAAAACTTGTGTGTTCACATCAAATTAACTGTTTTGTCCCTGGGGGCCTTAATGAGCAAAATCAATGTTCCTGATCTGCCAAGAACTGGACTCTTAAAGCTAATGCTGAGAAAAATATAAGAAAATTATACTAAATATAATAGACGAAAGACGTTTAATAAAACACATTTTGATAGTTTTCTCATTGCTAAGGCAGTGTATTACATGTCATTTATTATAAACTAGCATTACCAAAGCATTTTCTGGAACATTTATTCAAAATTATTTTTACAATTAAATAGCCAAAGACAACTAGAAAACAATTCTTTTAAAATTTTAAAAAGCGGTCACTAAACACAGAAAAAAAATTTACACTTTTTTGTTAGTAAAACGTAATGAAAGAGAGAGATCTGTTACTGTATTTTTACTAAATGACAACAAAATTTCAGAAATGTTTAAAAAATCATTTTAAAAAAAAAACAGTTTTCATACTGTCTAATGAAAATAGGCACATTTATGTATTTTGAGGTGACAAATCAGTTTGCTTACTTAAAACTGCAATATCACTCTTACTTAATAAGTCATTTTCATAATTTATTCACCATGTTTAAATGCATACAATACATTCTAAAATGCACATATTCATTATCAAAACATCATAAGCCTTAATACAGAGATGTATTTTGAGTAACTCATTACTTCTGCAGTAGTGACTGACAGTATAATGAATATACATTTTCAACAATGGCGATGTTGTGCATATTTAATGAGGTAATTTGCATAACCTATTCATAGTTTGTAGCTTGTGCTTAAAGAGTAAAACGCCACAGTCATCATCATAATCTTTCAATTTTCCTGTGTACTCCCTACGGAGTATGGAACCACCACTACAGTTGGGCCCCATCTGAAGCAGTCATGGGCTTTTGCAACAGTGTTTTCTGTGGCAGTTTGTTTTACACGATCAGGTTGCCAGCTCCGTTATTACCTCACATTAGTCTTACTTACTTAGTCGTTCCCCTTCTACCGTGAGGTGTAGAGGTTTGGAAGAGAGAGCCTCCTCACATTAGTCACCATGTACAACATGCTTGAGAGTACAATAGTGCTGTCCTGTTTTTGTCTCTTCAGAGACCCTCGGGGAAACTACACGGGGAAAATACCACGGTATGACATAATAAACTGTATTTATATTTAAGCTAACAATAATAGTTCTACAGTCCATCATGATAAACTGATGGAATTCCTAGAAGAAATAGGTCTTGATGGGAAAGACATCAGCCTACTTAGAAATGTGTGTGGGAATAAACTGCAACAGTAGGTCAGTAGTATGAGACAGATGTCATTGTGCAAACAAATAATGAGCATACTGAGAGTCATCATGTGTTATATACTGTTAAGTAAAGTATTGTGCAGAAACATGATCCGTGAATAAACAGCTAGGAAAAAGAGTTGCTGTACTTGAAATGTACATCTAGGAGAAACAGTTGAGACACATCAAATGTATGTAGATGTATAGGAAATGGCCTATTGGAATGTACCAGAATAACAAGAGATAGAAGATGTTGGAGATTGATTACAGTTGATCTTTGATTTGGAGATGGCCTAGGGTTGGAGATCGATTATAGTTGGTCTTTGATTTGGCATAGGATCTGATCTATTCTGCTCCATTCCATCTTGTCTCCTTTAGTTCCAAGACTTATATTTGTAGCCTGTTTTCATTTTGTCAGGATTCGTCTAGACTTTTATGTGGCATTTGCAGTTTTTGTAGCAATATTTATTTATCATTTTTGCCCTAGCGGTGTCGTCCCTAACCTGAACCTTTAACATGAAGGACTTCTACATGTAGCACCTCAGTCTGATCTCTTCCCCTGTGACC
This sequence comes from Oreohelix idahoensis, assembly GCA_024509875.1. NCBI lineage: Eukaryota > Metazoa > Mollusca > Gastropoda > Stylommatophora > Oreohelicidae > Oreohelix > Oreohelix idahoensis. Next base: position 154,792 of record JAMPIV010010928.1, read on the forward strand.
TGTTTGTCTCAGTTGAACTGACCAGGAACTCAAGGCTTCCACTAGTATAACATGGGATCAATAAGACACACATTAAAGTCTTCTACCTCTTTAAATAATGAATTGAATCATCACCATTGACTTCTATTACCAGTGGTGTCATGTGCACATTTGTTACATCAGAATGGTAACATTTATGTTTTGGCTACAGTATCATGAAATTGTTAGATCCATTTTATGTTTTGTATTTTTTAACATAAACCATTTGATAGATCTGTCATTCACATTCTTGCTGACTTTGACAGCAGATGCATGGAAGCATGGACCAACCAAATTATTATAATTTTTTTTTTTTTTTGGCAGTAGATAATTAAGAGATGCCAGATACATAATCTAAAGATTTATTCTTCATCTTACATGGCTAACTTTAGTGTAAATTAAAAAATACACTGTTAATGGGAACTGCTCAATATTCCTTCATAATGTTTTTTATACTATATTCCTGAAACAGAAAATTATGAAAGAATGCAGTATCTGTAAACAAGTAAAAAGTGAAACAGAAGTAAGTAAGTTTTTTTTTAATTTGCACATTTAGAACATTTGTGAAATTATGGGATAGTCTGTTTACTAATAATGACTCAGTCATATTATAGAACTTGTGTTGTACCTCATAAGCTATCTAATTAATAACTTCCATAAAATGTAGTTTGTAGTTATTTGCTGATTGTGGTTGTAATATCATGATACAAGTCCATAAATTTACATACCTAGGCACGCAAAAGAAGCATATAGAAAACACAGCTCATAAATATTAAGCATAATTTTTAAAAAAACAAATAGAAATTAAAAACCCAGAACATCTTGCTAGTAAGCCAGTCTTTAAATATGAAAGTAAGTAAGAATTGTCGGCATCTGTGGCCTAATGGATATGAACGCAGTTTCATAATCCAGATATACCAGGTTCGAAACCTGCTGCAGGCGGTTTGGTAGCTGTTACATCGGATTTTCCTGCCGATGAACAAAACTTATTATCACCACTTACACAGATTGTATCGTGCTTCATTGTTCCATTGTTATTAGTTTTATTCTGGTTGTTGCCACCGTTTGTTATGGTATTCTCTGCTAACTTCCATGTGTGCCGGTTTATAATCACTGTTTTGTTGTATTATTAGTTTTGATAAATACTTCAAATGGTAGAGCTTCTAATGCCGTGCTGACAAACATGAATAGTGGGTCAATAGTCTGAACTTTCAATAATATCAACTGATAAGTCCGTGGTGTTCAGAGTCCGAACAGGGTACAATTTAATAGCACATCACATCCAAATAAAATGCAGTTCATCAGAATTCAATTAATACATCATAATTCGTCACTTCCTTCAGTCGTGGTACAGTCAAGCTATTTACTCGTGATTCCTAGATAGGCAATCCGATATCGAACAACTCAACTTACGCGACTAAGGTGACCTTCTTGGATACTTTCCATTAAGATTGCTCCCGAAAATACATTCTCCTCTTCGAACATAAATCCCATTCATCACTGAGATATAATATTGTATCCACTAAGGATAGGCTGACCCAAATACCTATTCATCAAGAAAATCCTTGATATCAATATCCTTTTACTGGGAGACTTCAAAAACTTCCGTCCGTCTAGGACCAAATATAACAACATATGGGTACAAATACAATGTTGTCACGTGCTACCTTACCAACGCGACACGTCACATTAAAACTACGCAAATTATGCTCCTCGCTTTCAACATCGTAAAGCAAAAACTATAATATATCTCTATTGCAGTTCAACAACTAAAATGTGCAACTTTTATCCGAGCTTACTACCTAGTTGCTACAAATCAAATATCCTCTTGTAACATTCCCTTGGCCGACGGGGGTAAAAAAAAAATCTAGACTATAGATTTTTTTTTTTTTTTAAATTATGGGTATGTGAAAAAAATGTTAAAGATTATCGATCTACGAATCATGTACTATCGTCGAAGATCGTAGTCAAATTTAAGTCCATGTCAACAGAAAGAAATGTCAATTATCAAACCGTGACTAATTTATAAATACTTATGTCTGTGAAGAAAGTTCTAACTTAATTAGTACGAATAGAAAATGGTAATTAAAATTATAGTATAAATTAATGAGTCATAATATTAACTAAATGTAGACTGTGTAGTATCTTATAGAATATAATTTATCCTAAGTAAAGGAAAGTAAGAATTAATAGCTAAGGAAAGAAAAGAAAAATTGTAAGGAAAGTAAGAGAGTAGTTAATAATGTATTAAAAGAAAGTAAAAGTAAGTTAATAGACTAGAATATAATAAATGTACGTAAGGAAAAAAAAATAAACGTAACCTATAACTAACTTAGTATGTGAATTAACAATATAGAATTACTATATATATTAATATTATGTTAAAGTAAGTTCATACATACATATAAAAATGAAACATTTAATTAGCTAGCATAACTATATTATCTATTTGTGTTTTGCTGTATGTATATTACTTGTTTTATTATTATATTATTTAATCATAATACTATTAAGTAATGTCATTCCCAAGGAATACGTTGTCCTTCTTTCGTAAAGTTCCAAGAATATCACGTTATCATTCCAACGAAAGTATATGAAAATATATCTGTATGTCACTTTGTTCCTATTTTCACTTTTCATCTTGAATGTATCCTATTTGAATTCGACTGAGTCACGATTGGACACTAACCAAAGTCCGTGCACATATTCACAACGTTGTCAATGTTATGTGATTATTCTACTCGGATTGTTACAACTTTGAATGTGCGTAGAATTCTTCTTTGTCAACTTGTTTGACCTGGAATTTTGTAAGTTTGTAAACTCTTGCAGAACATTCAACAAGTGTCAGTTTCATCACCAAGTTCTGGTTCCATGAGTTATTTATGTTCCCTTCTTATATGGCAAAGGATTGCGGGATAGAATATCAGCGACTATATTCTCATGTCCTGGATTTGCCTCGATGGTGAAATTAAATGGCTGAAGCAGGATTGAAAAACGAGCAAGTTTGGCATTCTTATGATTGGCTTTTCTAAGTGATGCTACAGCATGTTGGTCAGTTTGTATGACAAAAGGAGCGCCTAGCACGAACTTCTCTAGTTTTTGTATTGCCCATACGACTCCCAATAGCTCCCTATCTATCACCGAGTAGTTTCGCTCTGTCTCGGTGAGTTTTCTGGATATATAAAGAGTAGGGTGCAGGACGCCGTCGTGTTCTTGCAATAGCGTACCTCCCAATCCGTAATTGCTCGCATCTGTACGGAGTATAAACATTTTTTTACTATCTGGTAACCTAAGAATAGGTTGCCTGGAGAAGAGAGATATTATTTTGTCAAAAGTTGTCTGGCAGTCTGTTGTCCACAGAACTTTTGTAGGCATATCTTTCTTCAGTAACGAAGACAAGACAGCCGTAATTGTTGACAAGTTAGGAATAAACCTACTATAATATTGTACTAAACCCAAAAGGTTCCTAACTTGTTTTTTTGTTTGTGGAACTGATAGATGTAAAATCTTAGACACATTTTGAGGAATAGTTTTTATTTGTCCAGCCCCTATTATATGTCCCAGGAATGTTATTTCTTGAAAACCTATTTGCATTTTGCTAGGTCTGGCAGTTAAGTTATTAGTTCTTAAAATATCTAATACTGAACCTAATCCAATGACATGTTCATCAAAGGAATGACTAAACAGACAGATGTCATCAATATAAGTGATGATGTCTGTTCTGCAAGCTAAAATTCTTCGCATCATGCGAATGCACGTTGCAGGCGCATTCATTAGCCCAAAAGGCATGACATTCCACTGATATAGACCTTGTGGAGTCGAAAATGCAGTGTAATATTTTGCTTGTTCAGTTAAGGGAATCTGCCAATATCCCTTGGTTAAGTCAATTTTTGTGAAATATCTAGCAGATGAAAGATGAATAAGTAGATCGTCAATCAAAGGATGAGGTTCACTGTCTGGTACAGTTTGAGCGTTAAGTTTCCTATAATCTACACATAATCGTATATTATTGTCTTTTTTTCTTACAATAACTAGTGGTGAAGCGAATGGCGAGTTACTATGTTCGATAATTCCTAATGCTAACATCTGTTTAAGTTCTTGAGATGTTTTATCTTGAAAATGGATAGGTACAGAGTAAGGACGAAGTTTTATAGGAGTACTGTCCTTCAGTATAATGTCATGAGAAATGATAGAAGTTCGACCAGGTATATCCGTCAGAACATCAGAGTAGGTTTCTAGGAGTTTAGTAATGGAATTATTTTCATCTGAAGTAAGTCAGTTTTGATACCACAAAAGATGACTTCTATGAAGCACTTCTAAGTACCATCAACACAATACCCAAGCATGACATAATAGCAGTCATGGGTGATTTTAACGCCAAAGTAGGTGACAACAACGATGGAGTACAAAGATATCTCGGTACTCATGGCATAGGCTGTATGAATCAAAATGGCGAAAGACTTCTAGAACTTTGTGAAATATCAAACCTCGTTGTGGCAGACACCATCTTTCCACATAAGAATATCCACAAGATAACATGGAATTCACCTGATGGCAGAACTAAGAACCAGATAGATCACTTCTGCATAAGCGCTAAATTTCGCTCATCAGTTCAAGACGTCAGAGCATACAGAGGTGCAGAGATCGGAAGCGATCATAACCTCTGCATAGCTAAAATGAGAATTAAACTGAAGAAGTTATACCAACCGAATAAAAATAGAAGAATAGATGTACACAGACTGCAATCAAATGATATAAAGAAGGAATATAATGGCAAAATGAACAACTATTTCGATGCTTTATGCAAAATTGACAACGATATCACCACCAAGACAATCGATACTAAATGGGAACAACTGAGAACAGCAATGACAGAAGCAGCTGTAGCGACCACCGGATACCTAGTACATAAAAAAAAAAAATGGATGAGAGAAGATACTTGGGATAAAATACAAGAAAGGAAAACAGCAAAACTTAAACTACTAGCGGCAAGTACACATAATGCAGTTGAATCTTGCAAACTAACTTATAACTTGTTAAATAAAGAAGTGAAGACAAAAACTCGAAGAGATAAAAGACATTTCATCAATGAACTGGCCGTAGAAGCTGAAAATGCTGCAAGAACTGGTAATAGTAGGTGCCTTTATCAAATTACAAAACAACTATGTCACCAGCCTACTGCTATGGAAACACCTGTTAAAGGTAAATTAGGGAATTCAATACCAACAGAAAAAGAACAAATGAAGAGATGGGCTGAGCACTTCATGGAGGTGCTAAACAGACCACCACCAACAGTAACACCTGATTTTAATAATGAAACATCCACAACCACCTTGCCAATAACTTGCGATGAATTCACGCTGGACGAGATCAAACAAGCCGTTAAAAGATTAAAAAATTTTAAAGCTGCTGGAGTTGACGAAATTTCAGGGGAAATGATTAAAGCAGTTAATGACAACAACCTCTTGAGAATTTTAGATATTATAAATGAAGTATGGAGAGAAGAACAACCACCACAACAATGGAAAGACAGTATTATTGTAAAGTTACCGAAGAAAGGTGATATATCAGACTGTAATAACTGGCGTGGTATATCTCTATTATCAGTACCTGGAAAATTATTATGTTGCATGATGTTAGAAAGACTTAAATTGCATGCTGACGAAAAGATCAGAGAAGAACAAGCGGGTTTCAGGCCGAAACGATCATGTATTGATCAAATATTCACACTAAGAACAATTATAGAAGAATCAGTGGAAAGGCAATCGCCACTTATTATCACCTTCGTCGATTTTCAAAAAGCCTTTGATAGTCTACACCGCCCATCATTGTGGAAGATACTTACAATCTATGGTTTTCCAACAAAATATGTGAATATAATCAAAGCGCTATATGACAATGCAAGATGTTGTGTTAGAACAAATAAAGGGAAATACAGAATGGTTTACAGTAGAAACAGGGGTGAAACAAGGCTGTATTATGTCACCACTACTTTTTGGAATAGCTATTGATTGGGTTATGAGAAACTATACCCACAATGAACAATTGGGTATAAAATGGACAAATGGAAAATTCCTGGGGGACCTGGATTTCGCAGATGATGTAGCATTCTTAAGTTCAACACCAAGACAATCCCAAGAAGCAATAAATAATTTGTGTCATCTCTCGGTTAAAAATGGTCTCCAAATAAATGCCTCTAAAACTAAAGCTATGAACTTTTCTAACGAGACCTTTGATATCATCTTGAACGGGGAAAAAAACTACAGAAAGTTGAAAGTTTCAATTATTTAGGCAGTAAAATGACTCAGGATGGTGACACAACAAGAGAAATCCATACTAGAATTGCTTTGGCAGCTAGCGCCTTCAATAGATTATCTAACATTTGGAAATTACGATCATTGAAATATACATACCAAGCTTCGTCTGTTTAATTCAAATGTTATCTCAGTGTTAACATACGGCTGTGAGAGTTGGAAAATAACAAAATCATTGGAGAACAAGCTGAATACATTCGAGAACAAATGTCTTAGAAAACTCATGAACATCAGTTGGAAAGAATTCAAGACTAATCGACAAATAAGAGAAGACTCTAGGCAGAAATATGTCTCCGACTATATAAGGAAAAGACGATGGTCATATATCGGTCATGTCCTACGAATGCAAAACAACAGAATACCACTACAGGCGCTCACTTGGGTTCCTGAGGGTAAGCGGAAAAAAAAGGAAGACCAAAAGAAACACTCAGAAGAACAATAATAAGAGAAGGAAGAACGTTGGGCCTAAATAATGTGCAAGAGCTAAGAGGAGTGGCGTCACAACGAACAACCTGGAGAGCACTGGTTTCTGCCTTATGCGCCGTGTTTGGCGCTTAAAGAATTTATTATTATTATTATTATTAAGTGAAGGTGAAATAGCAACATCCCTCCAAGATTCTGAAGATTGCAGTTCCGGTATAGGAAAAGACATTTCAACCTCAGGAAAAGATGCTTCTTCTTCCTGAATTACAGAAAGACTAGAGTATTGATAAGAATTAACTGATTTGTCGTCTAAGTCGTGGAAGATAGACTGTAGATGAAGTGGACGGGTAAAGAACTCTTTCAACATATTTATATGATAAATTTTTTTCTGACCTTTTATGTCTAATATGTAGTCGACGTCAGAAATCTTATCTACTATTTTGTATGGTCCATTCCAAGCAATTAATAATTTGTTACCCTTTTGTGGAAGTAGTACATATGCTTCGCCACCAGGAAATAACTGGCGGAGTCTTCTATTTTTGTTTTGAAATTGTCTAGCTCTCTCCTTCGCAGCCTCTGATGAAGCTGTTGCCATGCGGCAAGCCTCTATGATTTTTTTACGTAAGTTAATAACGTATTCATAAGATGACTGTGTTTCCCGAGTCATCTCAGAGTCGAGTAGTAAGTCTTTAATGAGTCCCATTGGGCCTCTTGGAGGAGCACCAAACACTAACTCGAACGGAGAAAAACCGGTCTGCTCATGAGGAATTTCTCGGTAAGCGAACAACACAGCTGGAATAGCTCTGTCCCAATCTTGAGGATTGTTTACCGTAACTTTATGTAAAAGTTGTTTAATAGTACGGTTGAGCCTCTCAACGGACCCATTACTCATCGGATGATAAACACTGCTGAGACTTCTTTCTATATTCAGTGTCTTCATTACATCCTTCATTGTATCAGACACAAATTGTGGTCCATGGTCCGAAAGTAATTTTCTTGGAAACCCAAGCCTAGAAAATATTAATATCAAAGCATCAGATATATCAGCTGTTGTAATATGTTTCAGAGGTATGGCCTCTGGCCATCGTGTACATAGGTCAATACACGTTAATATGTACCTATGCCCTCTGGCAGTTGGTAACATAGGACCAATAATATCTATTGCCATCTTGTCGAAAGGACGAACTGATATTTCACTGGCCTGAATGGGGGCATTATGAAAAGCTCCACGAGACTTAACTTCCTGGCAAGTCACACAGGAACGTACGTATAAAGATACGTCTCGTGAAATTCCCGGCCAGAAAAACGATGACAACACTCGTGAACGTGTTCGAGTGTAGCCCATATGACCCGCGCATTGGGAGTCATGTGCATGCCGTAGTATGTATGTCCTTAACGACGATGGTACTATGACCTGATGTTTTACCTTATCTTTGTCAACACTATTTCGAATCAAAATATCATTATGAATAGTGAACCAGTGTTTAGCTCTATTCTTAACCGTAATATCATCATGTTTGTTCACTAATGCAAAAAATTTCTTCAAAGAGTTGTCTTCTCTTTGTTTGCGAGCAAAAGACTCTCTTTCAATCATGGAGGTAGGTATATCATTAGAGTACTCCATCACTTTAGTGGCTGTAGTATCCTTCCTTTCCAACTCGTGAGCTTGAGCTCTTGTTGTCACTGTATTGGCTACATACAAGTTTACTCTTTCCCATTCCAATATTTCCTCGGGAGTACAGTCTTTGCTGCCATGTATACGTCCGATTGTCAAATCTGCAACCGGATTCTGAAGTAAACAAACTTTAACTTTCCCTGAAAAAAATGGAGTTTTAACCTCTATAATTGCAGTTGGATAATATTCCACTGTCCCTCCGAAGGTAATACAGCGTACAAACTCTTTAGTAACATAACGTGGATGCACTAAGGATTGACGGATACCAATTGTGGTGGATCCGGAGTCTCTTAAAATAGAAATAATATTTCCATCCAGGATTCCCTTGTTAAAAATCAATGTCCCAGTTCCATCGTTAGCCGTTAGACAAATAGCAGGAGTAGGTTGTGTAACCTGTATTGTCGGCTGACTTGATTTCTGAAAAATAGTATGGCATTGTGGACAAACATTTGCCACGTTATTATCAATGACATAGTATGCAGATGAAGAATGTGTTGGAGTGTCAACATTGTTATTACATGGAGATGCATTCATGGTCAATGCTGCCCCTGTGTTATGTGTAAACTGTTGATGATGTCTGGAGATGGAGCGTTGTCTATCCCGAACACCTGAATAATTATTATCATTGCCTCTACTGTTGTAACTTTTATGTCATGGTTTAAAATTTTCATTCTTCTTCTGATAATGATTACCACTATTATTGAATTTGTCAGTACCAAATTTATTCCAACTAGGCTTTTTTTGAAAATTATCTTTAGATTTAAATTGAGGTATTTAATTTCTGAACTGTTGTCTACCTCGGTTAAAATTGTTATAGCTGTTATAATGATTTTGTCCATGATTATAATTATCATTATATCCTTTGTAAAAATGGTTCCTATTAAGACTATGTGTCCTTGCTTTGTCATAACCGTGGTACGACATGTTGGATGCCACTGGTAATGGTTCTCGTGTATGTGAATTCCCTAAACTGACGTTAGGATGTGCACAACAATAATTTATAGACATCTCTTCTAAGGACGCAATGGTGGGTGGTTTTCGTTCCTGTAGGAATGAAAAAAATGGCGGACTAACTGAAGATAGTACTTTATCTCTAAGTATCAGGTCCACTAATTTATCATAAGATTTTTCCACTCTCGCAAGTTCAACCCATCTGTTGAAGGTGTCCCGTATATTTGATATAAATCCTGAAAAATCGTTGTGAATCTGGCTGAAGATTTTTAAATTTTAATCTACAACCTTCCTCATCTAAATGAAACCGTCGCAATAGCAAAGCCTTAATGGCATCATAGTTACAAGCTATTGTAGAATCTACATTTTCAGTTGCGTTCAAGAGCTCACCTTCTAAAAATTCTCGAAGTTTAAGTGCCCATGCTGATTTATCCAAATTATTAGTCTTACATACTTGTTCAAAACGTGACAAGTACGATGATAAATTATCATAATTAAGTTTGAAATGTGGCAGTTTAAAGTTATAATAACTTTTATGTTGTGTAGCTGAAGACATATCATTAGCATTAACACCATGGCTAGTAGTAGCGCATTGTGCTTTTAATTTGGCTGTCTCCAATTGGATAAGTGCCAACTCCTTTTGTTGTTGCATTATAATTTCATCTTGTTTCTTTTTATTTTCCTCCTCAATTCTTAATATTTCATTTCTTGCCTCTTTTCTATCTTCTTCTTTCTTTGCAAGTTCTTTCTGCTTTTCTAACTTTGCCTCACGTTCTTCTTCTTCACGTTTTAACTTTGCCTCACGTTCTTCTTCTTCACGTCTAGCAAGTTCTTTCTGCTTTTCTAACTTTGCCTCACGTTCTTCTTCTTCACGTTTTCTATCTGCCTGTTCTTGTTTATAAATAGCTAGTTGTTCTTCAGCAAAAGATTTCAGTTCTAGTCCTTTATAACAAAAATCTTTCCCTATTCTAACGAAAGTTTCTAACGTAGACATTCTGAAATCAATGATCTATGTAGTTAATCAATAATGTATTGTAAACACCAATAAAAATTATTAAATTATTTATGTGTACTGAATGGCCAACGTAGTACTATTTTTAATAAAATTATACTACTTAATATCTAACATGGTGCTCATATTCACCAAGAAATATAACCCTATAGTTATTTGTCAATATACTATATCATCATGCCTTAGTCATGATGGATAAACACTAGTGCACTGGGCCATTACTGCAAACAGTTGCAATTATCAAGTTCCTCTTATTTATTTTCAAAAATTAATCAAAATATATGTTATTATATTAATACCCAACTAAGGTAAGCTATCCCTATTAGAGTATAGGCTTAAACATCAATAAAGACAAAACAAACCATAAATAAAATTTTACAAGACATTAACATTTCACAATTGACAATTGCAAACATTAAAACATGATTACTTGAACCAAATAAAACTCGGAAGTATCAGAGAAGTTCAAGGTGACGAAATATGGGTTAATAAACATGTGTACAAATAATGATGACGACACAGGACTCTATATAACGCACATATATTAACAATTAAAAATAAATTATAGCAAGATGGAGAAAATACGAAATAGTTACAAACATATTACAGAAATGAATAAAAATTGAAATAGAATACAGGAAAATACACCAGAAATTACCATCACTATACACCTAACATCAAATATCAAATGTTTGCAATAACAAGCAGAACGAGTCCAAAATTATTTCTTTGGGGTCTCTTGTATTCAACTCGCAAATATTCAATTACCCTAGAATCGATTAGAATCTTTGTGGTCAGCTTGTGGCGACCAAACCTACTTACACACATAAAAAACATACGAAGATAGATAGATACATAGAACATGCATGAATTAAATATGCCCACATAATTCGATGGACGACATTTTGCACTGAAATGACCACTACTGGGTTTACTTATCTTTTAGCGTATGAAAGTTTTCCCCGCAAGATGCTGGCAGTTGTCAATGGTACAGATGGGATTCCCTCGAAGCTGGTTTAGTGACTTTGAAAGCATTCGTGTAGTTCTTGATCCATTTTTGAAGGTAAATCGAAGTTTGATACAGATTGCGAAAGGTCTTGACTTCTGCTATGGATTTTAGACATGAAATGATGACGTTGTACAGTCTTTCGTTGTTAGGCGTGTTACGTCACTAACTGCAAGTCACGTGAGCGCTAGCCGATCGTAAACACTTCTAGTTCTAGGTCAATCGAATGATACAATGTCTTTATTTTCCATTTGACTTGAACTCACTCTTTTGCATGGACTAAAGAAAAATTTTTTTTGTTACTTCGTTATCTTGTCAACTTGGTCCCTGTGCTAGCAAACCATTGTCGATTCACGGACTGGCGAACCATTCTCGATCCCCGCAATGGCCAACCATTTTTTGTTACATCGGATTTTCCTGCCGATGAACAAAACTTATTATCACCACTTACACAGATTGTATCGTGCTTCATTGTTCCATTGTTATTAGTTTTATTCTGGTTGTTGCCACCGTTTGTTATGGTATTCTCTGCTAACTTCCATGTGTGCCGGTTTATAATCACTGTTTTGTTGTATTATTAGTTTTGATAAATACTTCAAATGGTAGAGCTTCTAATGCCGTGCTGACAAACATGAATAGTGGGTCAATAGTCTGAACTTTCAATAATATCAACTGATAAGTCCGTGGTGTTCAGAGTCCGAACAGGGTACAATTTAATAGCACATCACATCCAAATAAAATGCAGTTCATCAGAATTCAATTAATACATCATAATTCGTCACTTCCTTCAGTCGTGGTACAGTCAAGCTATTTACTCGTGATTCCTAGATAGGCAATCCGATATCGAACAACTCAACTTACGCGACTAAGGTGACCTTCTTGGATACTTTCCATTAAGATTGCTCCCGAAAATACATTCTCCTCTTCGAACATAAATCCCATTCATCACTGAGATATAATATTGTATCCACTAAGGATAGGCTGACCCAAATACCTATTCATCAAGAAAATCCTTGATATCAATATCCTTTTACTGGGAGACTTCAAAAACTTCCGTCCGTCTAGGACCAAATATAACAACATATGGGTACAAATACAATGTTGTCACGTGCTACCTTACCAACGCGACACGTCACATTAAAACTACGCAAATTATGCTCCTCGCTTTCAACATCGTAAAGCAAAAACTATAATATATCTCTATTGCAGTTCAACAACTAAAATGTGCAACTTTTATCCGAGCTTACTACCTAGTTGCTACAAATCATATATCCTCTTGTAACAGTAGCAGATCGCTTTGTGTGGATTTTTAACAATGGTATAAGCGCCGTACCGTTCAGAAAGCAATGGCAAACTACTGAATGAAAAAAATTGCCTAGAAAAATCACAAACAGCCAATAAAAAGCTGGGGTTGATTGCCACGTCCTGTAAAGGATAAGCAACTAACTTTTAAGTAAGAATTATCAAATGTTCATCATCATTTCATTCCTCATGGAACTAGGGGCCACCATTACAGTTGGTATCCTTGCAGGAAGCCTGCATCAAGCAATCATGTACTCTTGTAGTTGTGGTTCTGTAGCTGTTTGTTTGACATAATGAGGTTGACAGCCTCATGTACAACCTCATGCTAGTCTTGTACGACATGCCTGAGGGTGCAATAGTAGTCCTATTCTTCCGTTGTCTCTTCAGAAATCCTGAGAGAACTACACTAAACTTCTCAAATATTGCATGAAGCAATTATCAATCACAAAACAAATTATTACCCTTCAGCAAGCAAGCAGTTATCGCCCTTGAACAAGCAAGCATGAAGAGCACTGGCGGCCACAGATGTGGTTTTACAGAACAGCATAAAGAATTCAATGGTCAGCTGTAAAAAATTACTTTGAAGATACCTCAGATGAGCCAGCCATTGGACATGCCTTGAAAAAAACATAACACATTGTAAAAAGGATCCAGTTACACGCCCATTGAGGCATATTGGGAATATGGTGTTAGGCCCATATTTTCTTGACCATCGGCACACTAGGGGTGATGTGGTCAGCATCACGCCGGCCGCTTTAACCTTCCCAGAGTTGCTCTGGTACCCAATTCATGAGGCTGGGTCGACCCCGGAGCCGTTTGCGGTCTAAAAAATCTCACCTCAACTTGGGATCGAACCATGGACCACCGAGCTAAGAAGCCAGTGCACTAACCACTGCGCTACCGCGGCTCCGATAACACATTGTGACAACACGCAAAAATTGATGAAAAAAGAAACCGAAAGAGAGAAATTATGACTTTGTGGGTAATAATGAACTGTCTTGCAAAATGATGCAAGAGAGCATCAGTAATACAAGTGATAGAAAAAAATTACTGCCGATATCAGAAGCGTAACACTTAATTCTGATATTATTGATGATGATGAGGACGGTTGTAGTAATTGTTTGCCTCTAAATATATGTACTCTTACTTGGTTCTGGTTGTAATGTTTTCATTGGAAATTTATTTTCCTCTCTAGACAGAACAAATTGATAATGATCTGGATAAGACCACTCATATGAAACAGGGCTGTGACCAGGAAAAATCTATCATGCAGACACATAAATCAGCAGTAGGTGATGGCCGTCTCATACCAGATATGATGGTGGAGAAAAGCATTGACAAAGAACAGTCTTCTCAGAGGACTAAGACTGATGTTCAAATTAAAATGAACGTAAGTGCAGTTTAGACAATAATAATACAGTTGTCTTGGGTGGATCACACTTACTCGTTGTGACCAAAGAGGGATTCACTTTCTCTGCTGGTGTAAGAATACTAATGATCGGATAACCATCTATTGCTTGATTGTCCACACCAGAGAGTTTTCAGTCACCCAGTCACTTTTTTTTGCTAGTTGTGTATGGAAAATAGAATGAGACCTTTCCCTATTCTTTATAAACAAGATGGTAGAAAAGTCAACTGGTATTTTAACATTATTTCTTTACTCCTATACAACTAATTTAAATGAAACAAACATCAAAATAAAGATGTTTGTCTGCAACTTTATTACATAAAATGCAATATCGCAACATTACAGTTTAAAGATTCTGTCTGATCAACACATAATTTCATTGCAGGCTGCAGTTTTTTCTGCCTCGTGTAACATCAGTTTATGAGCCTCAAGGTTCCTGACATCTCCAAACAGTTTTTCGTTGACAGAAGTGGGTTGTTGCCATATTGAACTCCGTTCATTGCTGTAGGTTGGGCAGGACCGGAGCAGGTCTTCGGCTGCCATCGGGCTGGTGCCGCAGGTGCGCAGATCTGTTGCACCAATTTTGTACTTGTGGTATAGATGGTATCTCAGTCTGTTGTGTCCAGTCTGTAGCCGAAATATGGTGACCTGTTCTCTCCTAGATATCATTTTTTAATGGCATGGGCGCCGTCTTTCCCATTTGGACTTGATTGTAGCTTTTATAGTAGTGTCTGCCATTTAACCTTACGCACGCTGCATTAAAAATTGCGGAAATTTGCCCTGCCGCTGCATTCTTTTTCCCAGCGCCCCCTTTTTTATAGTGGGTGACTTGTAACGTCTATAGTTTCTTGGTAAATTGCTATAATTTTTTGGAATGTATATAAATAAATGAATGATGAATCTGATGATATAAGTTTTGTTGGTGTATATGTTAGATGTGATAGGAAGAGAGGAATGGAAAGATGAAAAAAAAACGAAAATAAACCAACAAACGAAGAGACTGTACTGCATAAGGCTGGTCCTACCTTTGAAAGCTATCATACTCTCATCAACACTAAGCTCTTTAGAGGGTATGTAATGGCTTTGCCATAGAGGGAGAAGAGTGTCGACGAACGTTTTGATTTTGAAAGCTTTGCCCCTCGTGGTGCGGTTGTAGCGAAATTTGGTTCCTCTTGCTTTGTTGTGGAAAAAAAAATGTGTAGCGCGACTCCCACACACACACACCAGCGCAAGGTCAGCGCGGCGGTCTTTCTTTGAAGTTTGTAGTAGACGGGAAATGTGAATTACGGTTAAAAGCCATACAGTATTACCGAAGAATGATGAAATAGCTAATAAGAATGAATGGCGGACTTTCAAAGTTTGCATTTACTGGACATTAAATTATTAACTACCGGAGAACGTCCAGTTGGAATAATATTAAATAAAAATAATTCAACAAAGGAGATAGACTAGGAATTATATCCAAAAGGATATTATTCAAATTTAAATAGTTTTAAAGATAATTAATATTTTTCACCTTCATCACATCGGCTAAAAGTTAGCTAATAATCTTTAAAAATTTATTACACTAACAAGCCTCAACGGATTTGTATAAAACTTATATGTAATGAAAGCCTCATATGGGGAAAAGGAAATGATACATAGAAAGGACGGAAGAATATAAGTGTGTAGTGAACAGAAGAAAAAAACAAGTACAGGAAAAACCACACACACCAAATCCAGAAGCCAAAGTGAGAAACTGGAAGACAGTATCTGCAAGAAAAGTTATTTTTTCACGCTGCATGCAGGGCAGATTAACTTCAACCAAAATAATCTCATCGTGAGCTTATAGATCCTAAGAGGGTATGTAAGTTTATTAAAGATATATGTATGAATAATATCATTTTATTTCAGATTTTATTTCTTATTGATTGTATCAGATATAATAAAAAAGAGAATGACGCTAACCAGAGATAACCTTCACCGGCATTGTCAGGAAGCATAACCATTAATTGGTTAGCCACATATATCATGGCTAGTTCTTGCCTGAAAGCTTACGACATACCAGCAAGTACATAAGTGACTTGACATCCATAAGTGGAAGGCAAAGGTTATATCGTACCCATGTATCATAACCTATGATTTATTCATGTAATTTGTTAATTCTGCACAGTATACATTATTTTATCATGCTATCTCTGTAACATACTACCATGATTCATTCATTTATATACAAACACTGAAGACATGGTCGCATCATGAACAGTAGTTGGTGGTGAGATTGTTGGAACAACATGGCCACCTATTACTTCTTGTTCCAGGTTTTTATGATCAATGTTTATGATCATTCCTGATCGAGAAACTAAAGACTTGAAGAAGTTGATCCAGCTCACTGAAGCCTAGAGGTCAACCAAACTTCAACACCTTAGTTCCCCCGTAGTTATAGGGCGGGCTGAAAGAAAGTCTTCCGTACTCCAGTGTGTCGGAGGAACCTCGAGCAGACGTGCCTAAAGTTGAGTTTCTTTGTATCCATCCAACAAATCCTGTGAGCAGTTTCTAAAACGACTGTCTAATGATGACAACTAGATGGCAAGAGATAATGTGACAATCCTTTTGTTGTAAATTCAGTGGAAGATAAATCCAAGACTTTTTCTATTAGTTATTTTAATTTGTAACTGTAAATAATCATACATTTTACCATCTTCCAACACCCATTTATCATTACAAGAATATATAGATGTACATAATTGTGGTGGGGCGCTGTTCGAATATATTTTGTGTTTGTTTATTATTATTTCCGGTAAATTGCTACCCCTGTCCACAGTTAATGTATATGTTGATTTTGTTAATGTATATTTGATTGCCCCGGCGGTTGCTCATAATAATGCTCGTTACCCCGTTACATCCCGGGTAAAATCTCTCACTTTTCATAGTTTTGTTCCATACTTCACAACACACATGCAGGTTCTTTAACTGACCAATGAGGAACTAAAACAGTCTTCTTTTGAAACGAATTCGACATCTTTTAATAACTGATATTCCTTGTAGCATGCATACTCGTTCGTCCCAATTAATCCTTATTTCTTAACTCTCTCCACACATATTAATTTTATTTCAAGAGTATTCGAGCTCTTGTACAAACCATCTCCTGTCAGAAGGTAAACACTTCGTAGTAGGTTCCTACTGGAACTTAAAAGCAAACACAGCCAAAACACAGCTGTCACAAAGCTCAAGGTTTTTCTCCACCTTGGGCCATTCACATATCAACCCCCCTGCGCGCTACTGGAAACTGCAGGTTTCCAGGTCATCATTAACTATACTTAACTATAATGATAAAAAGGAAAATCAAATTCAAGCAATGAGTGAAATGATATCACGATGAGTGAAATGCAGTTAAAATATGTGGCAACAACTTGTGAGCAACATATTAATGCTACGAAAATATCGCTATATAATCTACCTATCAATTGATTATGAACATAAACAATGTTTGTTGTCACTTCCTGTACCCAGGACAGTTACATAGTTCAATGTATTACTCTTGACAGAGTATCAGCGATTACATTATTGTGTCCTGCAATGCAAATCTCGCAAGTCTTGCACTTGGTGATTTACAGGTCTGCAGATACGTTAATGATCTCTGATCTGTCATTATAGTAAAATGCGTACCTACCACATACTTTTGAAGTTTATTCAAAGTCCATACTATACCCAACAGTTCTCTGTCGAAAATAGAGTATTTGGATTCGGCTTCCGACAGTTTCCTACTCAAGTAGTAGATCGGATGAAACTTGCCATCAAAACTTTGTCCCAAACACCCGCCTATTGCATGGAGCGAAGCATCTGTTACAACAATAAATGACCTTTTTAAATCTGGCAGTCTTAATATCGGATACTGTGAAAAATGAGTTTTAATGTTTTGTAATGCCTGGTTACATTGTTCTGTCCAAACTACTTTGTTAGGCATACCTCTTTTAGTTAGATCAGATAAGACAGCAGTCAAAGACGAGAACCTTGGAATAAACTTGTGGTAAAAATTCACCAATCCTAATAGACTCCGTACTTGCTTCTTTGTAGTTGGGATTGTAAGATCAAGTATGCGTTTTAAATTAGATTCATCAGGTTGTATTACATGTTTGCCAATTTTGTGTCCTAGAAATGAAATTTCATTGAATCCAATTTCTATTTTGGATGGACGGGCTGTGAGATTGTGTATTCTTAGTGTCAGGAGTAAAGATTGTATACCATCTACATGCTCTTCCCATGTGTCATGAAACATGCAAATGTCATCTATATAAGATATTAGGTCATAACGGCTCCCAAATACTCGACGCATCATCCGTACAAAAGTTGCAGGCGCATTTTTGAGCCCAAAACACATGACATTGTATTGGAACAAACCCTTCGATGTTGCAAATGCCGTCAATGTAACGGGGTAACGAGCATTATTATGAGCAACCGCCGGGGCAATCAAATATACATTAACAAAATCAACATATACATTAACTGTGGACAGGGGTAGCAATTTACCGGAAATAATAATAAACAAACACAAAATATATCCCGGACGAGCCCCCATATCTGTGGTGGGGCGCTGTTCGAATATATTTTGTGTTTGTTTATTATTATTTCCGGTAAATTGCTACCCCTGTCCACAGTTAATGTATATGTTGATTTTGTTAATGTATATTTGATTGCCCCGGCGGTTGCTCATAATAATGCTCGTTACCCCGTTACATCCCGGGTAAAATCTCTCACTTTTCATAGTTTTGTTCCATACTTCACAACACACATGCAGGTTCTTTAACTGACCAATGAGGAACTAAAACAGTCTTCTTTTGAAACGAATTCGACATCTTTTAATAACTGATATTCCTTGTAGCATGCATACTCGTTCGTCCCAATTAATCCTTATTTCTTAACTCTCTCCACACATATTAATTTTATTTCAAGAGTATTCGAGCTCTTGTACAAACCATCTCCTGTCAGAAGGTAAACACTTCGTAGTAGGTTCCTACTGGAACTTAAAAGCAAACACAGCCAAAACACAGCTGTCACAAAGCTCAAGGTTTTTCTTCACCTTGGCCATTCACATATCAACAACAACTCTGTGTCATTTTCCGGTGCGCCTTATTTTCAATATCCCAAATAGTGCCGCATTTATCAGCACTAACTCAAACTCAATAAATCTAACATGTGGTGTGCATGGGCAGACACCACATATTAAATTGGATAATTGTACTCATTTGACTTGTTAAATTATTAACTGTTAAATTTTGAGTTACCTTTTCAAATTTACTTATATTATCACATAGGGTTACGATAGCGAAAGTAGCAACTTATACTTCTGAAGTCTAAATCTATTGTCTAGCTCAGAGTATTCACAGCTGTAACTCACTTGTGATACCAGTGTACTTCTCGGGCACTGGAACTTCATACTTTCTGGAGAGAGATTCTACTTCTGCTCTACCACTATTATCATAATAGGAAAACCTTTCGCTACACTGGGGGCTCTTTCGCGGGATATTATTTTTTTATCCTGAGCCACTATCTATGTATTCTTCTATCTTGAGCCACAAATAGTTTGTAAAAATAAATTTTTTTTGGAAAAAATTCTAAAACTTAGAAATTTTTTTCGTAATAGTAGTACCATTGAGTACGAAGGAAATAGGAAACGCTCACAAGGTTTTAAGGATTTGTCTTGTTCAAAGTAATTAATTGATTTTAATTAAGTTAGTTGGTTAGTGAAGATAAAATTATATACCCTCTGGTAAGTAAGCATCATGGCTGAATTGGTGAAGTTTAGAGCTGCGATTATGCAGGAAGGAAAAGACTTGGGTATGACAGGAGATGCTCTAATTTGACATATCACAACTGAAGTGGATAAATATTTAGATAGAGAGACTAAAAGAATGGAAGCTGAAGCTGAAAGAGAGACTAAAAGAATGGAAGTTGAGGCTGAAGCTAAGAAATTAGAGGCAGAAAGAGAAGCCAAAAGAATGGAAGCAGAGAGAGAAGCCAAAAGGTTAGAAGCAGAAAGAGAAGCCAAAAGATTTGAGGCTGAAGCTGAAGAAAGAAAGTTACAAAGAGCTCATGAGTTAAGTTTAAAGGAACTTGAACTCCAGGGAGCTGCTAGCAATCATGGTGCTAGCTCACCTCACTCTGAGAGCTCCAACCACAGCACAGCAAATGGAGCCATGAGTTTCCACCTGGATCCATTTATTGAGAAGGAGGACGCCATTGAGTCATACCTGGATAGATATGAGAGACTGGCCTCTACCTATGGATTGGAAAAGGAAAAATGGAGCCTTAAGCTATCTCAGGGGTTGAGGGGAGTTTCATACGATGTTTATTTAAAACTCTCAAAAGAAGACCAGGAAGATTATGAAATCTTAAAACAAGCTTTACTGGTCAGGTACGAAAAGAATTCTGAATCTTATAGAAAGAGATTCCGAACTGCTAAGCTACTTCCAGGAGAAAACTATCACCAGTTTTCTGCCAGATTGGAAACTTATCTGACAAAATGGATTAGCTTAGGAAAATGTCAAGATATAAAAGAAATGGTCATGATGGAACAACTGAGAGAATCCATGCCTCAGAAAATGAGAAAATTTCTTATGGAGCAAGGAGCTGAGAGATTGGACGATATTTTAACCATGGCTGAAAGATATCAAGCAGCTCAGTCAGAAGTGTCAGGAAATAAGAAGAAGCAGGGTGAGAACTTCAAACCTTCACAAAACTTTACCAACTATGAACACAGGGACAATTCCAACAAGAACAAACACAGAACTGATTATAAAGACAAAAACCCTCTAGGATCAGAAAAGAAACCTCCAAGAAAGGAAGGAAAGTGGTGTAAATCTTGCCAAATGAGTAACCACAATACTGCGGAATGCAGACGGAAAAACCCTCCTCATCACGCTGCATGCCTTACATCAGAGAACAAGGGAAGGAAGGACCTGGCAGATAGTCAGAAGGACCTCCATCATCCCCCTGTCTGTGAGGAAGTGACCTTGAATGGCACCCAAGTACTGTGCTTATATGATACAGGCTTGGACTTTGACTCAGTAGTGTGCTCTTCTCTGGTGAGTCCGGAACAGATAACCACAGAAACAGTGGAAATCAGAGGACCAGTCAAAGGAGCAGGAACCATGACACTGCCCATAGCCCGTATCAACATAAGATCTCGCTATGTGGAAGGAGAGATCAAAGCAGCAGTGATGGACAACCCTATCTACCCATTAATACTGGGATGTAGATATGTCTTTCTAGGAGAACCTATAAGACCCATAGTGATGGCAACAGTCCAGACCAGGGCAAGCTCTAAGAAAGAGGAGGACACTATCATAAATACTCATCCAGAAGAGATGAGAAAGGCTCAAACTGCTGACAGTACATTGAAGCCTTGCTTTGGCAAATTACCTAAAAGCCATAACCCTCCAGAGAAAGAAGACTTATATATGAAAAATGGCCTACTATATAGAAAAGCTGGAACAGGACCAAAAGGACATGGACAGCTTGTAGTGCCAAAATCATACAGGGAGCAGGTTATGAAGCTAGGACATGCTATACCCTTCAGTGGACATATGGGAATAGGGGCCACTGGACAACGGATAGCCTGTCACTACTTTTGGCCAGGGATCACAGAGGACATAAAGAGGTATGTGAGATCCTGTCCAGAATGCCAAAGAGTAGCTCCTAAACATAGGACTGCACCAGCAACACTGGGAGAAATGCCCATCATGGGAACGCCCTTCGAACGTGTTGCCGTGGATATTGTTGGACCCCTCAGTAGGACCAAGAAGAGAAATGCATATATCTTAACCTTGGTCGATACTTGCTCTATGTGGGGAGAGGCAGTAGCAATGTCATCGATAGATTCGAAACATGTGGCAGAGGCACTGTTAACAATATTCACCCGATTAGGTTTCCCACATCAAATATTGACTGACAATGGTTCTCAGTTTAGGGGAAAGCTAACACAAGAAGTATTCAGGTTATTTCAAGCTAGACATTATCACTGTAGCCTGTACCACGCCCACGGGAATGGTCAAGTAGAGCGGTTCAATGGCACGCTCATTTCAATCCTTAGAAAGTTGGCTAGTGATAAACCTGAAACTTGGGACACATACTTACCCTCAGCACTATTTGCCTATAGGGAAGTCCCACATAACTCCACAGGATTGGCTCCAGCTACATTGTTGTTTGGACGACCAATCAAAGGTCCACTGGAAGCATTGTTGCGGACATGGACTGATGAAAAAGCAGAAGAAACCGTGACTTCTTCATACCAATACGTCAACGAGTTGACATCTCGATTGAAAACAAGTTGGAAACTGGCAAATGATAATTTGAGACAGGCCAGGAGGAAGCAGGCTGCTTACTATAATAAAACAGCAAAAGATAGGGAACTTGAGGTGGGAGAAAAGGTTCTGTTACTGTTGCCCAGCAGCAATAATAAATTGCAAATTGGATGGCAGGGTCCCTACGTCATATTGGAAAAACTTTCCCGGACCAACTATAAGATTGACAAGAAAGGAAAGGAGAAGGTGTATCCTGTCAACCTTCTTAAAAAGTATTATGACAGGGAAGCATCAGAAGTTGCACATATCATGACCCTGGCCATTGCAACAGAAATGCAGGATGAACCAATTTCCTCCATGGAATACCCCCTAACAACTACGGAAAGCTATGCTCAGGTTAATGGGAGTGAACATTTAACTCTTGAGCAGAGGAAAAAGGTTCAGGAGGTGTTAGAAATCCATGCTGAGGTACTCACAGATAAGCCGGGGTGTACTAATCTGTTAGAGTATGACATGACGATTACTGACCCTACACCAGTTTGTATGCGGACATACCCTATACCTTATGCTAAAGGACAGGCACTCAAGGATGAGATTGACTATCTCTTAAAAGAGAAAATTATTTCAAAGTCTGAATCTCCCTACAGCTCAAGTGTGGTGCTATTAAGGAAACCTAGTGGTGAACACAGGTTATGCATTGATTATAGGAAACTAAATGCTATCACTGAATCTCAGGTAGACCCATTACCTGACACCAATCAGTTGTTTGCTACATTGAGTAAGGCTCGGTATTTTTCAAAAGTAGATCTAAGCAAGGGATACTACCAAATACCAGTAAAACCAGAAGTTAGGAAACTGTTAGCCTTTAGTACACCGGATGGACATTACGAGTTCAATGTACTCCCATTTGGTTTAAAGAATGCTCCAAGTATCTTCACCAGAATGATGAGGAAATTGTTGGAACCATTACAAAATCGTCATATCACCAACTTCATGGATGATATTCTGATTGCTACCACTACGTTCGAGGAACACATAGTAGCACTCTCCATGTTGTTAGGTAGATTGAGAGAAACGGGATTGACAGCACGCCCAACTAAGTGTCATATTGGATGTGAGACATTGGAATTTTTAGGTCACACTATCTCTACAGGGCAAATGTCTCCGGACCCAAAGAATGTAGAGAAAATGAGAAAAGCACCAAGACCACAAACTAAGAAGGATGTAAGATCCTTTGTGTCACTGTGCGGGTTTTATCAGAAATATATACCCCATTTCAACTCATTGTGCGCGCCATTAACCGACTTAACCACAAAAGGTCAGCCGGATAAAATACAATGGACTGCGGAGTGTGAACAGGCTTATACAGAGTTGAAAAATAAGCTGACAAATAAACCTATCCTTGCCCTTCCCAATCTCACACAAGAATTCGTACTAAGAACGGATGCTAGCAATGTAGGCATCGGAGCAACATTACTACAGCGGGCAGACACACCGCCACATATGCTTCTACCAGTAGCGTTTGCCAGTAGAAAGTTAAATACAGCTGAAAGAAATTATTCTACCGTTGAACGTGAATGCCTCGCTTTGGTCTGGTCGATCAACAAATTCGCCCCTTTTCTTTACGGGAAACACTTCATTGTGGAAAGTGATCACCAGCCTTTGATGTTTTTAGCAGTGTCTAAAAAATTTAATTCACGACTTTTAAGGTGGAGTTTACTGTTATCTCCATATTCGTTCAATGTGAGATACATTCCAGGACGGGACAATCTTGGACCCGATTTTTTAAGTCGTCATCCTATTAAAGGAGATATAGAAAAACAGAAAAGTAAGGAGAAACTGCAGCATGAGTACCAAAAAGTTAACTGTGCATGCACTGTTTTAAAGAAGAGGGCTCTGTAGCGAAATTTGGTTCCTCTTGCTTTGTTGTGGAAAAAAAAATGTGTAAGCGCGACTCCCACACACACACACCAGCGCAAGGTCAGCGCGGCGGTCTTTCTTTGAAGTTTGTAGTAGACGGGAAATGTGAATTATGGTTAAAAGCCATACAGTATTACCGAAGAATGATGAAATAGCTAATAAGAATGAATGGCGGACTTTCAAAGTTTGCATTTACTGGACATTAAATTATTAACTACCGGAGAACGCCCAGTTGGAATAATATTAAATAAAAATAATTCAACAAAGGAGATAGACTAGGAATTATATCCAAAAGGATATTATTCAAATTTAAATAGTTTTAAAGATAATTAATATTTTTCACCTTCATCACATCGGCTAAAAGTTAGCTAATAATCTTTAAAAATTTATTACACTAACAAGCTTCAACGGATTTGTATAAAACTTATATGTAATGAAAGCCTCATATGGGGAAAAGGAAATGATACATAGAAAGGACGGAAGAATATAAGTGTGTAGTGAACAGAAGAAAAAAACAAGTACAGGAAAAACACAGATTGCTTCAAATAGCCTCAAACCAGGAGATGAAACGAAAATCTTTTGGGACTTTTAGAGGTGCTTTCTCATACGCGCGAGAGACTGAAATATAAGGACAGAGGGAAGCGTTGAAAATCACACACACCAAATCCAGAAGCCAAAGTGAGAAACTGGAAGACAGTATCTGCAAGAAAAGTTATTTTTTCACGCTGCATGCAGGGCAGATTAACTTCAACCAAAATAATCTCACCGTGAGCTTATAGATCCTAAGAGGGTATGTAAGTTTATTAAAGATATATGTATGAATAATATCATTTTATTTCAGATTTTATTTCTGATTGATTGTATCAGATATAATAAAAAAGAGAATGACGCTAACCAGAGATAACCTTCACTGGCATTGTCAGGAAGCATAACCATTAATTGGTTAGCCACATATATCATGGCTAGTTCTTGCCTGAAAGCTTACGACATACCAGCAAGTACATAAGTGACTTGACATCCATAAGTGGAAGGCAAAGGTTATATCGTACCCATGTATCATAACCTATGATTTATTCATGTAATTTGTTAATTCTGCACAGTATACATTATTTTATCATGCTATCTCTGTAACATACTACCATGATTCATTCATTTATATACAAACACTGAAGACATGGTCGCATCATGAACAGTAGTTGGTGGTGAGATTGTTGGAACAACATGGCCACCTATTACTTCTTGTTCCAGGTTTTTATGATCAATGTTTATGATCATTCCTGATCGAGAAACTAAAGACTTGAAGAAGTTGATCCAGCTCACTGAAGCCTAGAGGTCAACCAAACTTCAACACCTTAGTCCCCCGTAGTTATAGGGCGGGCTGAAGGAAAGTCTTCCGTACTCCAGTGTGTTGGAGGAACCTCGAGCAGACATGGCTAAAGTTGAGTTTCTTTGTATCCATCCAACAAATCCTGTGAGCAGTTTCTAAAACGACTGTCTAATGATGACAACTAGATGGCAAGAGATAATGTGACAATCCTTTTGTTGTAAATTCAGTGGAAGATAAATCCAAGACTTTTTCTATTAGTTATTTTAATTTGTAACTGTAAATAATCATACATTTTACCATCTTCCAACACCCATTTATCATTACAAGAATATATAGATGTACATAATAAATTGGATAATTGTACTCATTTGACTTGTTAAATTTTTAACTGTTAAATTTTGAGTTACCTTTTCAAATTTACTTATATTATCACATAGGGTTACGATAGCGAAAGTAGCAACTTATACTTCTGAAGCCTAAATCTATTGTCCAGCTCAGAGTATTCACAGCTGTAACTCACTTGTGATACCAGTGTACTTCTCGGGCACTGGAACTTCATACTTTCTGGAGAGAGATTCTACTTCTGCTCTACCACTATTATCATAATAGGAAAACCTTTCGCTACAGCGGTGCTGCAGTTGTATTGAAGGGGCCCTGGGAATATCAACTTCATCAAAATCGTCGTTAAAAACGCTAAACATACTACTGTCATCCCCATCTCCACCATCACCCATATTCTGAGAACCGATATCATCGTTAGTAAAACCAACAAACTCCTTGTCATCGGAGTCAGAAACCATGAAAATGGCAGCTTGTTCCAAGCCGATTGATTTCGATTTAAAAAATGCACAGAAAATAAACGCGAATACACCCGTCACTAAATATAGATCGGAATCAGAAGTGAACTCTTTCACAAATAAGATTAGCATTAAACATCCGGGGGTAATATGACGTGTACACATCTTATATAGCAGGAAACCAACTGTATCCGAAAGTTGCAGCATTGCGCCAGCAGAACATAGAGTAGCTCTGGCGCAATATTGCGACCGCAGCATTCTAAAGGTTAATAAGTTGTCTGTATCATTTTGTTGTAAGGCTCCTCCTTCCTTAGCAAGTTTGTCTGCCTTCTCATTTCCTGGTATGTTGCACTGGGCTGGTATCCACTGGATTGTGCACTTGTTGAAGCATTTGGCCAGTCTTTCAAATATGTCTGCACAAGAAAGTCTCACAGAATACACTGCCAATATGTCCACTCAAGGAAATCCCACAGAATACACTGTCAATATGTCCGCTCAAGGAAATCCCACAGAATACACTGTCAATATGTCCACTCAAGGAAATCCCACAGAATACGCTGTCAATATGTCCGCTCAAGGAAATCCTACAGAATACACTGCCAATATGTCCACTCAAGGAAATCTCACAGAATACACTGTCAATATGTCCGCTCAAGGAAATCCCACAGAATACACTGTCAATATGTCCGCTCAAGGAAATCCCACAGAATACACTGTCAATATGTCCGCTCAAGGAAATCCCACAGAATACACAGTCAGTATATCTGCACAAGGAAGTCTTACAGACTACACTGTCAATATGTCTGCTCTAGGAAATTCCACATAATACAATTTCAATATCTCTGCACAAGGAAGTCCCACAGAATACACTGTCAATATATCTGCACAAGGAAATCTCATAGAATACACTGTCAATATGTCAGCACAAGGAGGTCCCACAGAATACACTGTCAATATATCAGCACAAGGAAATCTCATAGAATACACTGTCAATATATCAGCACAAGGAAATCTCATAGAATACACTGTCAATATATCAGCACAAGGAAATCCCACAGAATACACTGTCAATATATCAGCACAAGGAAATCTCATAGAATACACTGTCAATATATCAGCACAAGGAGGTCCCACAGAATACACTGTCAATATATCAGCACAAGGAAATCTCATAGAATACACTGTCAATATATCAGCACAAGGAGGTCCCACAGAATACACTGTCAATATATCAGCACAAGGAAATCTCATAGAATACACTGTCAATATATCAGCACAAGGAAATCCCACAGAATACACTGTCAATATATCAGCACAAGGAAATCTCATAGAATACACTGTCAATATATCAGCACAAGGAGGTCCCACAGAATACACTGTCAATATATCAGCACAAGGAAATCCCACAGAATACACTGTCAATATATCAGCACAAGGAAATCTCATAGAATACACTGTCAATATATCAGCACAAGGAGGTCCCACAGAATACACTGTCAATATATCAGCACAAGGAAATCTCATAGAATACACGATCAATATGTCTGCAGCTGGTAATCAAAAGGAATCAAATCTAGTGCAAAGAATAAGAGTCATCAGCTCACATCTCATGTTCAGTCCTATTGTATGGCTCTGGAACATGGGCAACAACAACAACAGTGCCAACCACAGAGATACAGACTTTCATAAATGGATGCTTGCGTACAATAGAAGGATTAACATTTGACAAGATCACTAATGTAAAGGGGGGGGGGGGGGATCCCGTTACACGCCCATTGAGGCATATTGGGAATATGGGGTTAGGCCCATATTTTCTTGACCATCGGCACACTAGGGGTGATGTGGTCAGCATCATGCTGGCCGCCTTAACCTTCCCAGAAGTTGCTCTGGTACCCAATTAGGGCTGGGTTGACCCAGGAGCCGTTTGTGGCCTGAAAAAATCCCACCTCATCTGGGGATCAAACCTTGGACCACTGAGCCAGGAAGCCAGTGCACTAACCACTATGCCACCGTGACTCCTAATGTAAAGCTGAAGGGAAAAACCAGACAGACACCATGGAACAAGAGTTGAGAAGAAGACACTGGTTTAGGATAGGATGCACATTAAGAAAACCAGTTGATAGCATTACGTAGTAGTCCCTATTCCTGCATTCCCCTTGTAAGAGGAATAGAGGTAGACCACACAAAAAAAAACACATGGAGAAGAGAACTGAAGATGGACATGACAAAGATAAACAAGATACTGAAAGTCCTTGAACGAAGGGTACAGGACAGGTAGGATTGGCTTGTGTTTGTTCAGGACAAGTGCTCCTCAGGAAGCTGAAAGGTTTTGATGGTGATGATTCAGCAGCTGCTTGCATGATGAGAACCTGTGGCAAGAACTGTTTCTAAGAGTGAATGGTTAGTGAATTTTTATCTCAATAATCCAATATCAGAAACAGTTTTGATTATTTTTAGTAGTTGAGATCAGCTGTGTTTCTCAAAGCCTCTTTTCTGTATTCTTAGCAGAAGAGAATAAAGAAAGCACTGGAGGCTAAGAGAAAAATGGTGAGGCAGTTGTTTATGCTTAATGTTCATTTAGTGCATGTTTATCATTGTTGGCTAATTCACTTTTAAATTCCATTCACAGTTTAACAGTTTGACAAATTTTGTAGCTGTAAAAGTTTATTTAATGCAGCAATGTTACTGATGTTGCTAATGTGAGTGAAGTTTCTCTAAAGAAAGTTATGCAACCAGGGAAGATGTACATGGTTGCGAACCTTTTGGCTGCACATCAGAAGGGCTTGGTTATAGATTTCTTTTTCCGATTTATCTGGCCACAGCCTAGATTTGCATAAGCCTTACGATTATTTAGCCCCATATATATCAGCAGATTAAGTTTTAAAGACAGAAAGAATGTGGACTCTAGGATAGTCAACGCTCAAAGTTCATAAAACTCCAATGAGCAGGTGTAAGAAATTTTAGCATTAATGTTCCTAGACACAGCATACAGATTCAGTTTCATTACTAATTGTGGCACAGCTCTTTAATTTAAGTCATCCTTAAAGAATAGCTAGTGCAAATCTGATGGATTTGTTTTGCTACATGACAGAAGTTTAAACTTAACCAACAGTATCGTCACAAGCAGTGAGGGACATTTCCTATTAATGAAAAAGTGTAAATATTAGAGAGTTTCAAAAAGATTTGTTTTTTTTTAATTTCAGTATGTTTCGGCCATGCCTTTTCTGAAGATCTGTTTTATAAATAATATCCTCTCATACAAGATCGTGGAATAAGAATTAATTAGAAACGTCCATGTACAGCCTTAATGTAAATAGGAAAGCATTTAATTTTTTTTTAGTACAAAGTTAAATCATTCCCACTTAGAAATGTTCTTTCTTGAAGTCAGAATCTTGTGGTCTACATGCAGTCCACAATGCCTTCAGCCTAGGTTGTATTGCAGCAGAGTGAAAATTATGAGGAGACTTAAGTAATATCATTGCATCTCTAAGGATCCATCAGCCAGAAATGAGGTTATCAAAAGGCTTTTGGTAAGAACGAGCTGCCTCCCAAGTTTTGCTAGCATCGTTGGCAATGAAAATGTCAAGAGTAATAGAAAAGGTTCTTATTCCATCTTTAACAGCATACATTAATTTGCTTGGAAAGCATTCTAAAGTTAGTCATTCAAGAATACGAAAGAAGTTATAACTCGCCTTTTTTATTCAGCAAGTCCAGTTTTCCCTTTCAGTTCCAAGAGAAGTGGACTCATTTTTTAAGGAATTTCAGGGAGACGCCCAACTTCTGCCTTTGTTTTTGTCAGACTGAATTTTCAAAATTATCATAGGCCTTTGGAGTAGATTTGTAACTCCTGCTTGTCTTGACATAGAGAAGCGTCAAAGCTTAAATATAAATTTAACTAGTGACGAGGATCTCAGATCCAGGGAAGGTAGACATTGGGTTTGTAACAAAGTCTGTTATTTCTGACCTTAAACAAAATTGGGCAGGTAAAGATATCTTGACTTTAGCTTGGTTGCAGGCACTTATTATTAAGTTGCTGCAAAAATCACCTTGATCCTCTGGACATTGCTTAGCAGACAACTAATCAAAAATTCACATGAAAGCCTGCATGTGTCAAGACCATGCTTCTGCATTACTCACCCACTTGCAGACTGATCTCAGGCATGCCTGTAGCAAATGTCTGGTGCAGATTCGGTGTGTTCAGATAATGACCATTCGTATAGTATAGTAGGTCATAAATGTACTTCCTTTTTGTAAAACCAATGCTTGTGCTATACTAGAAGATATTTTGTTTAGTGCATATTTCATCATTTTTTTTTTTGTAAGTGAATTTTGTGAGATTTTAAATGACTCCCACCTACTACACAGTATAGGTCTCATAGATCAGTCCAGAAAGCTATCTGAAGAGGATTTCATTGAAATAATTAATTTAGAGCATGATGATTTTACTGATAATGTTGATGTGAATTTGGAGCTAAAAATCAAGTGTTATTCCAGTAATATTCATGTTGCCAGTGCATTTCAAGCCCATGACTTGCTGTTGTGTTTTGTACCAAAATAAACAAATTATTTCAAGAAAACTTATTAGATTATTAGTTTATGCCATTCTTGAATGTTTTGCAGCTATTCTTTTAAAAGAAATATAAATTATTACATTTGGTTAAGTTGAATTTTTTCATTATTATTTTTTTCATCACGCTTTCATGTTGCTTTCCTTTATATTTCAAAAATACTAGCCTTATTTTTCCCCACAGAAATTACTCAAATGTTGAACACCATCAATCAATCAATACCCTCCACTCCCAAAGGAGCATAGGCCTTCAACAAACACATGCCAAGTCTTCCTGTCCCGTGCCATCCGCTCAAGTTCTTTCCATGTTTTCCTCATCATTTTCACCTCTGTATCCAGCTGTCTTCTCCATGTGTTTTTTGGTCTACCTCTGCCACTCTTTCCCTGTGGATTCCAGAACAAGGACTGTCTTGTAATGCTATCAACAGGTTTCCTCAATGTGTGTCCTATCCATCCCCAGCGTCTTCTTCTCAGCTCTTGTTCCACTGGCACTTGTCTGGTTCTTGTCATCAATTCCACATTTGTGACTTTGTCATACCATTTCAGTCCTTCTATTCTACGCAAGCACCCGTTTATAAAAGTCTTGCTTTTTAGTTGTTGTTTTTGTTGCTCTCCATGTCTCAGAGCCATACAATATGACTGACTTCACATTTGAGTTGCAGATTCTTATTTTCATGTTGGACTTGATTTCTCTTGACCTCCATATGTTTCCCAATGCAATGAAAACGCCTCTTGCTTTTTGTATTCTTATTTTGATATTGTCTGTCCCTCCAACTTTATTACTACCAAGGTATGTGTACAATTCTTTGAACACCATAATAAATTAATTTCATTTAACTTTGTTTTCATGTATGACAACAACATTTCTTTTTATTATCAGAAATATTTCATTAAAACATCCATTTCTTTTTATTACCATGACAAATATTTCATTAGCGTCAATTGTTATTGCACATTGTTGCATCTACTGCTCAGGCCACACTCACATCTTTGCCTGGACTGAAAGAGTTCATGCTATTTATTCAATGCCCTTCATCCCGCCAAGAAGCATAGGCCTTCAACAAGTTAATGCCAAATCCTCTTGTCCTGTGCCATCCGCTCATCGTCTTTTCATGCCTACTATTTATCCCTTGCATTGCACTCTCCAGTTCTCTTCTCCTTGTGTTTTTTTTACCTCCCTCTACCTCTTAATCTGGGGATTCCAGAAAAAGAGCTGCCTTGTAATGCTATCAACAGGTTTCCTCAATTTGTGTATCCACTGCCAGTCATCTTCTTTTCGTCACTTTGTCCGCTTGCACCTGTCTGGTTCTAGGTAAAGTAAAGGTAAAAAGGACGTAAAGGATTCCGTTACATTCCCAATGAGGCATATTAAAAATATGGTGTTAGGCCCATATTTTCTTGACCATACGGCACACTAGGGGCGATGTGGTCAGCATCACGCCTGCCGACTTTAACCTTCCCAGAATTGCTCTGGTACCCAGTTCATGAGGCTGGGTCGGCCCCGGAGTCGTTTGTGTTCTAAACATATCCCACCTCAACTGGGGGTCGAACCATGGACCACTGGAGCTAGGAAGCCAGTGCAAGTTAAAGTAAGAATGCAGGTAAATCAGCTGCCTGTACAAGGAGACACCTGCTGAGAGGAAGGTGAATAGACATTGTTCGAAAAATCATGAATAAATACTGTATGATGCAGACCAAAACAACACTTAAAAAAAGCAGTAAAAAGTGCTTCTCCTGATAGTGATTAATGCATATTGTGGAAAGAAAAATTATAGCAGAGTAACATGATGAACAAATAATTTTTCATATAAGTGTTGTTATGGTAACAATTCTTCATAAATGTATCATTCTTATGGCTCATGTAAATTTTTGTCATTTATTTGATGGTGCCGGCCTTGAAACTGTGACTTCAGGAGATCAAAGAAGTGAGAGAAAACTTACTGAAGAAGTGTAAGATTGATGATTGTCTAGGAAAAGAGAGGAAATGTCCCATAATCAAGTAAGTAACTCATACAGAAGTAGTCAAGTTTCTTTTAGGCATTCAGCATTACCATAACAGCCCAGTTTAGTCCCCCTGGTTCTCTGAGGAGACAAAGAAATAATAGGATTATTGCTCCCTCTTGCAGTTGTTTGCTGTCAATTTTAAAGACACCAGAAGTTAACAGTAGAATGTCAATTTTAAAGACACCAGAAGTTAACAGTAGAATGCCAATTTTAAAGACACCAGAAGTTAACAGTAGAATGTCAATTTTAAAAACACCAGAAGTTAACAGTAGAATGTCAACTTTCCAAGAACATGTTAATATTGTAATTATTAAAACTGTTGTAGCCATTTAACATCAAGGTAATTCACATAAGAAATATAGCACTGGATTGGCAAATATATTACATTTATTGCATTTATACCTTTTTTTTTTAAACTATGGGCAAAAGGATTCAAAAACATATGCACTATTGTGTTATGTCATTGTCAAACCAATAAACAAGAATTATATCATGTAACAATTTTACACAGTTTTACAAAAATGTAAATGGACCATAGCTTTATATTAAGTCTTAAAGGACGTAGCGGTTTTCTCGTGTTTAAAACGAGGAATTTTCTGTCACTTTGGGTGTTCTTCTAGTGTTAATATTTAGGGGTTGCATCTTTCCAAATATTTCAAAAGGGCAGTAAGGGTATACATAGCATACATGTAGAGGAAATTGAATGTGGATAAATGAAATATAAAATTGGAACAAAATGAAATAAACAAATGTAGTTCTTACTTACTTAGCCGTTCCTCTTCTACCTTGGGGTGGAGAATTTTGCCAGAGAGAGTGCCATCCTATCCTTTCAACTGTCTTCCTCCTGACCTGGTTCCAGTCTAGTCCTCGGTCCTTTAGATATTGTCTAATGTTGTCCTCCCTGTGGAGGTCTGGATCCCTGGCTCTTGGCTTCCCATATTTGTCGTGGTAGCCGATCTAAATGTAGTTCAAATATATCTGCCCATTTAAAAAAAGCCTCCCATCGTGAGTGCTTAGGGAAAATCTGCAATGAATACTGGCTTCTTGTCCTTTAAGAGTTAAATATGAAATGTTTTTATTTTGAGAGCTTTAATTGGTTTGGTTTGATTTTAGGGACTATCTTTGTTGCGCACGGACAACTCCATCAGTGCTCTGATCTCCCCCCTTAGATCACACAAGGAGGATCTCAGCACAGTGCATGAACTCCATAGCACTGGCAAGAATCCCAATGTGTATATATATAGGACTTGCACATTCTATAAATATTTTTGTGGTGGATACTAATTTTTTAATTTTGCCAGGGCAACGGCCTAATTGGGCCACTCTGTACAATTTCCATAATTATGATGTGCAAGACTTATCGGTTTAAGTCATTGCTTAACCTTATTTGGATTTGAAGTTTGTCTTCA
The DNA here is from genome assembly GCA_024509875.1 of Oreohelix idahoensis. NCBI lineage: Eukaryota > Metazoa > Mollusca > Gastropoda > Stylommatophora > Oreohelicidae > Oreohelix > Oreohelix idahoensis. The sequence goes on from JAMPIV010010928.1 coordinate 189,207, forward strand.
GATTCAAGATGTCTCCTTTGAGTTTGTTTTGTATTGAACAATGTATTTATTATTGTTATGTAGTGTAGTGTTTGCTTTAGTATTCTGTTTCATGGTATCAAGGCTGAGCTGCTTATTATTGTATATCATTTATTTTGCTTAATTCTGTCATCCAGACCAAGAGAAATCATCCCATCAAACATTAAGAAGGAAATTGAAAACCAGCACCAGGAGAATGAAAGAAGAAAGAGAGATCATTTAAGGAGGCAACTATTAGATGAAGCTAAACACAAAAAGCTGGAAAAAAGAATTAAAAAAGCAGCTAGACGGAAAGCACAAGTGAGATGAAACATTCTAGTTGGTCTTTAACAATCTTTTTTGTTTCAGTGTGACCATTCAGTTATTATTTTGTTATTATTTATTTATACTTTACAAAAGTACACGATTTGTTAGGCTGTTTCTTAAGTTTTTATCCCTCTGTCTATCTTGCCCTTTTTCTGTATGTTTCTGTTCTCATCTGTTCTCTATTTCCCACAATGAAGTTCTAGATTGTAAACTTAGCTCTCTGGCATGGCCTATCATGTGTGAAAGTTTCTGCTCAAGTATTCACCCACCCATTTTCATTGTTTTCCAGCCTCCAAGTCTCAATGATTTTCCTTTAGCTTTTCTTGTTCCTATCATGTTGCATGTTATGTTCTGGTTATCAGGAGTGAACGTCAGATAATATATCTAATCAATCTCTATTTTGACCTGGTTACATCTTTCTCTATTTGTTATTACTTCTCAATTTCAGCCTCAGCTAAGTATCTGGGTAAAGTGACATAAAAAACTAAACTGGATATATTGACTAGATTGCCTTTGTCAAAAGACAAACCTACAGAATGGCTTAGTTGAGGAAACTATTTTAAAAAATCAAAGCACTAGTTAAAACTTATAATAAAGAAATATAAATGCAAGCATTTGTCAGAAAACTACTGGATGGAAGTGTGTACGTAATTTGAAATGCAGATGTGTACACTTATCTGAGTGCCAATTCTATCCCACAGAACTGATATTTAAACTTTGTGTGTTTAATGTTGATCTTTTAATTTACCATGATAAATTTTGCATATTAATAGGTAGTAATGAAAATTCTGTAAACATTTCAATATTCTCCATTTTTCAAATGTTACTGCAGGTTTTATTGTTCTTAGTCATCATTTTTCACAGTTAAAGGTCCCTGATTTTTGGTCATAACTTCAGTAGTCTAAATTCTTTAACTACAGTTTCTGTCTGTAAGAAGCTCCAATTTGTAACTAACTATTAACATAATTTTTAGTTGCTGCATCATGCACCATAGTCAAACCACGTTTCTTCAGTGTTTACTCTTTATAATATTTTCTGTTCACGTTTAAACAGATCACATAATGTGACTGTCAAAGAATCTTGACTAATGTCCAGTATTTATGTGAATCTTCTTGTAAACAGAAAATGAAGGGAAACAATGATGACTCTGAAGCTGGTGGAAGCGTTTCTCAAACAAATGTATCTGCTGTAAGTTTGTCATGCTGTAAGAAGATAAGACTTTCCTTCTTCATGCAGTATCTTTTAGTCATCGCATTGTGGTTTTTGCTGATAATAATGTCTGCCCTGGTAAAGTCTAGTGCATTAACTTTATTGTTATGTTGAAATGTGTTTAAAATTCTGGCCTCATGTCTGTACTTTTTGTGATTGTACATTTTTAAAAATTAAATTGTATTAGTTTAGTTCATTTGATGTATAACATTGAACAAGAAATGTTTAAATTTGGTCATAACCATAAACATTTGATGCATATAATAATATGAGGGCTATTCCAAAATCAACCTCCGATTGGCTGGTAAAAATTTTTAAAAATTGACAATAACATCTAAATACATACAAAAGTTACATACATCACTGCTTTACTTTTCCACATAGTCACCACCCAAATTCAGGCACTTGTCGTACCGTGCAAGGTGTAGAGTTTGGAAGTAACCCCTGGTCAAGGAACTTTCTGCCGCCATTCTACTTAGCCAAAGATTTGTCTGAATGTTGTCCATCCAGCGGACTCCTCGGTGGTCGTCCTGGAGCGTCTGGATCCCTAGCTCAGCCAGCCGTTAGCCGATCTTCTCCCATTCGAAGACATGGCCAAACCATTGCTTGGTGTTCCAAGTCTGCAGCGGATGGGATTTTAGGCCTTGACGGATCGTCTGGTTGCGGACCATGTCTCTTCTTGTTACTTCAACCACTTTCCTCAGATACCTCATTTCTGAGGTTTTTCCACATAGTCACCACCCAAATTCAGGCACTTGTCGTACCATGGCACAAGTTTTTATAACCCCTGGTCAAGGAACGGTGCCGCCAGGGTACTTAGCCAGTTGTTGACTCCATCCATGAGCTCCTCGGTGGTGTCGAAGCGTCGGGTAGCCAGCCAGACCTTCATCGACTTTTGTTGACGGAATTCATGACACCAGGGACCACAATAATGTCAGAAGTTTATTGTGGAACACTGAAGAAGCTTCGTCGGTTGATCCAAAACAAAAGGCGCTGAATGCTCACCAGTGGCGTCATTATCCTGCACGACAACGCGCGGCCCCACACTGCTGCTCACACAAGCAGTTTAAGTGGGAAATTTTCAACCACCCCCCTTACAGCCCAGACTTGGTACAAAGTGATTATCATCTCTTCGGCAAGATGAAGGTCTGGCTGGCTACCCGATGCTTCGACACCGCCGAGGAGCTCATGGATGGAGTCAACAACTGGCTAAGTACCCTGGCGGCACCATTTCTTGACCAGGGGTTACAAAAACTCGTGCCATGGTACGACAAGTGCCTGAATTTGGGTGGTAACTATGTGGAAAAGTAAAGCAGTGATGTATGTAACTTTTGTATGTATTTAGATGTTATTGGCAATTTAAAAAAAATTTTACCAGCCAATCGGAGGTTGATTTTGGAATAGCCCTCGTAAATCTATAGGAATTAATTGCATGGCTTACTTGTGCTCAAATATAAGGTCCGCCCATTTGTGTTTAACCTATTATCACCAATGTTAATATAGAAGATGAATGAACTAACGAACAGACTTCATTTTCAAATGGTTCTTAATTGATCACACAAGCACATCTGACATTTTGATTTTCCTTTTTTTTTTTTTTTTCATCTTTTTTATTGTGTCCATTCATTCTTAGATTTATTTTGAGTATAAATGTTAAGTAATGGACAAGCAGAGGCACCTCAATCATCAATCAATACCATTTAACTCCCTGAGGAGCATGTTGTTGTTCGTCCATCACGGGTGATGAAGACCACTCTGTTCATCCAATTATTTAGGAATATGTTAGGTTAGTCTATGGGTACGAAGGTGACTGATGAGCCCGATGCGGGCCTGGAAAGATCTCGGGCAGTGTAGGCAGGGAATGTTTGCTTCATGTGAAGGTTTTATTACACGGTCCTTTCTAGCTTGTCTCCGCTGTTCCGCTGCTGCTCTTCTGGATGATTCGCATGCCGCTGCACCTTTACGAAGAGATGTGCGCCAAGCAGTTCGGTCTTGCGCAGCAGCTTCCCATGTGTCTGGGTTTATGTCAAAGGTTTTTCAAATGACGTCTTTTAACGGTGTCTTTGAAGCGCTTCTTTTGGCCACCATGGGAGCGTTTTACCCTTCTGCATCTCACCATAAAAGAGTATCTTTGGCAGTCGATGGTCTGGCATGCGGACTACATGACCTGCCCAGCGAATCTGTGACTGCATCAGAATAGTATCAATACTGGGGATACCAGCTCTGTCAAGAACGGCGGTATCCGGGATCTTGTCTTGCCATTTGATGTTCATTATCTTCCTGAGACAGACTGCATGGAAGTGGTTTAGCTTCTTTACATGGCGCCTGTATACAGTCCATGTTTCACATGCATATAGCAGCACTGGAAGCACCGCAGCTCTGTACACCTTCAGCTTTGTCTGTAGACTAATGCCACTTCGATGCCAAACGTTGGTGTATAGTCTGCCAAATGTGCTGCTGGCTTTGGAGATCCTGGTGTTCACCTCATCATCAATGACAATGTTCTGGGATAGTGTGCTACCAAGGTATGTGAATCTGTTCACAACATTCAGTTTCTCACCATTAACCTTGATGATTGGCTCAGTATAAACTGTGCCAGGAGCTGGTTGGTACATGATTTCTGTTTTCTTCGTGTTGATGGTAAGCCCAAAGTTGGTGCAGGCTTCGGAGAATCTATCCACACTATGCTGCAGATCAGCCTCTGAGCCAGCATTGAGGGCACAATCATCGGCAAACAGAAGATCTCTGATGGTGTGTGATTTGACCTTGGTTTTTGCTTGAAGCCTCCTAAGGTTAAACAATTTTCCATCAATTCGATAACTAATGTCGATTCCTGTGTCCCCGTCTCTAAAAGCATCAGTCAGCATAGCAGAAAACATGATACTGAACAGAGTCGGTGCAAGTACGCACCCTTGTTTAACTCCATTTGAGACGGGGAAAGGCTCTGATAGCTCACCGTTTTCCTGAACTCTAGCCTGCATTCCATCATGCAGTTGCTGCACTATTGTGATAAATTTCTTTGGGCAGCCGTATTTTGCCATGATCTTCCATAGACCCTCTCTATTGACCGTGTCGAATGCCTTTGTCAAGTCGATGAAAGCTGTGTACAGGTCACAGTGCTGTTCTTGGCATTTTTCTTGTAGCTGTCTTGCAGCGAACACCATATCTGTGGTTCCACGTTCTTTCCGGAATCCACACTGACTTTCAGGTAAAAGACCTTTGTCAAGATGAGCCGTAAGGTGATTCAAAAGGATTCTGGCGAATATCTTCCCAGCGATTGATAAAAGAGAGATGCCTCGATGATTGTTACAGTCTTGGCGATTACCTTTACGTTTATATAGATGTATAATTGACGCATCTTTGAGATCGTGTGGGATGGTCTGAGGAGCATAGGCCTTCAACAAACACATGCCAAGTCTTCTTATCCCGTGCTATCCGCTCAAGTTCTTTCCATGTTTTCCTCATCATTTTCACCTCTGTATCCAGTTCTTTTCTGTATGTGTTTTTCTCTGTCTCTCTTTCCCTGTGGATTCCAGGTCTGCCTTGTAATGCTATCAACATGTTTCCTCAATGTGTGTCCTATCCATCGCCAGCATCTTCTTCTCAGCTCTTGTTCCACTGGCACTTGTCTGGTTCTTGTCATGAATTCCACATTTGTGACATTGTCATACCATTTCATGTATTTTTTATCTTTTCAACAGAACCAACAAGTACCAGAAACAACCAGATCACCCAGCACTTCTTCATCCAGTCCAGCAACTGTTGGTACCAGTTCAAGTGATGATAGCTGCATTAAGAAATTACTGTCATCACTACAGATTATAGATCAAGGGGTGAGAGTTAAAACAACAGTAGATATGGCAGGAAATGTTTGGTTCATATTTATGATAATTCTTTACAATCTGTAGAAACTGGACATATAAACACTTGCCTTTTGAATAGAACATAAAAATTGTGTTATAAAATTCATATGTTTGCATAATGTGGAGGAAAAAATATTTATAAACTACAAATTACTTCATAATTTAGGATCAGCTAGATATACAGACCATGATTCCAGAAGAGCACATATGTATTGGAAAATGGACTTCCTTACAACGAGGTTCAGAGCCAAAAAAAATAAGGATTCCGGATTCATGTTATGTAAGTGTAATCATACACCATCTTAAACTGATCATAATAAAGAGATGAATGCTTTACTTTGAAATCTTAATAATATAACACTGAACATAATAGGGAAGAATAATGATTCACTTTCTCAGTATAATCAGACACTGCATTGAACAAAGAATAAGTTATTGTTGGTTAAGTTTGTGTAAAGATCAGCAACATTAGTGATATGGCTTTTATGTCTGAAGATCAGAGTACTGAAAATAGTACATCTTAAAAACGCTTTGAAGTATAGTATCATTTCTGGCAATTTGCCATTTTGTTGTTTTTTTGTTGTTTTTTTTTTACTGACCTACGAGCTGAAATTGTTTACTTCATTTATTTAGATTCATCAGCAAAATAGTAAAATGTTTAACCTTAGACCTAAGTCAGTGATCAGTTTCTTTTTTTTAAAAATGTGTGCCACTCCTAGACCACTACTTCTTTGATCCATGGCTGCCGAATGACGAACAGCAACAAACTGTCTCCGTTTTGCTCACTCAGCAGCCATCCTTCATGTGGGGCCCCAACTCTGGTTCAGGCTTTGCATCTCTGCTTCCCAAAGTTCTCAGCCAAGTTGTTTTAAATCAGCCTTTTTTTGGCCTTCCTTCTGTGTCCATAGTATGGCATTTCTGGTGATGGTAGCAGGGTAGTCTGAGGATCACTTCTTGACATTCTCCAGTATATGCTCGTTTTCCTTTTTTGTTTTACATCAGGCATTAAAAAAAGCATGCTGATTGTGAAATAAAGGTTCTTTTATTGTGAAATAAAGGTTCTTTTATTGTGTCTTGCTATGGGCAGTCTGTTAGTCATTAATAATTCATGCAAGCGTTATCATCACATTGCATTATTTTCTTTGGAATTGACGATAATATCCTACCCCTTCTGAAGATTTTTGTGTGGCTTAAACTTTCTATAGGATGGAATAGCCAGCCCTCCTTAGTTGCATTTTTACAAACTGCATTGTAGGTTACACTGTTACTATTCTTTGATCTCCTTTAGGACCCAGGTATCACACATGTATGCCAATGTTTTAGGTCATACTAATTATTTCATAAATGGGTGCTTGTGTAGAAAATAGGAGGATGGAAATGGTATGACAAAGTCACCAATGTGGAACTGATAAGAACCAGACAAGTGCCAGCATAACAAGATGCTGGCGATGGATAAGACACACATTGAGGTAGCCTGTTGATAACATTACCAGGCAGTCCTTGTTCTGGAATCCCCAGGGTAAGACAAGCAGATTTTAACTGAAAAAGACATGGAGAAGAGAACTGGAGACAGCAATGAAATTGATAAGGAAAATATGGAAAGACCTTGAACTGATGGCATGCATTTGGTGAAGCCTTTGCTCCTTGGGGAACTGAAGAGTAATGAACTTCTTTAGATCCGTGAATTATTTAAAATGCCATCACTTTGTTTTCCCGTTTGGACACATCATTCTTCACCGGCTACCTCTGCTGCTTTTGCCCTCAGTTTAACAATTTTTCATTACACTTTGTACTCCTTCATCCCTGTTCTTCTTCTTTGATCCTTAGCCGCTGACCGTCAAAGCAGTCAGTGGCCATCACGCCTAGTGGCTTCTTGTAGGGCAACAACAAATTGATTCCACTTTGCTCGGTCTGTGGCCATCCTTCGTACAGTGCCCCAACTCTGGTTCATTCTTTGCATCTCAGCCTCCACAGTCCTCCGCCAGGTTGTTTTTGGTCGGCCTCTCTTTTGTTTTCCTTTAGGGGTCTAAAGCATAGCTGTTCTTGTGATGACATCGGTGTCTCTTCTGAGGACATGGCCAACCCAGCTCCAGCGTCTGCCAGCTATGATGGTGTGCATGTCCTCTTGCTTGCTCCGAGTAAGCAGATCTTGGTTGGTGATGGTATTCGGCCAAAAGATTCGGTGAATTTTTCTTAGGCATGTTGTGTGAAAAGAGGACAATTTCGACATTTCCTTCTCTGTAACTCTCCAGCATTCCGCACCATAGAGAAGCACAGAAAGCACACAGCTCTGATATAATCTTAATTTTGTGTTTGTGCTGTATTGAGAGGACTTCCAGATGTTGTTTAGGCTAAAAAAGCCTGTTCTTGCCTTATTCATTCTGATGTTGATGTCTTTGCCTGCCCCACCGTCTGGTGTTACTATGCATCCTAGGTATGTGAAGGTGTCTGTCTGCACCAGTTGCTGATTCCTTACTGATATGGGCTCAGGGTTGCTCACATTGAGTGTCATGACCTCTGACTTCTTTAAATTGATGTTCAAGCCCACCTGCTGGCTAAACTTATTAAGTCTGTCCGTCTTTTCCTGGATGTGTTGATGTGAATGTGCTAGTAATGCAATGTCATCTGCATATTCCAGATCTTCCAATGTAGAAAATGTAGTCCATCCCATTCCTCCCGAACTGCCGTCTGGCGCACCACACAGTCCATGACTGTTAAAAATAGAGTGGTTGATAAGGGGCATCCCTGTTGTACTCCCGTCTTCACCTCAAAGGTTAGGTTGCTCTGCCCAAGCCGGCATAGAGGCTTTCTATGATTGATTCATCCCTGTGGGTGGTTCATAATACCATTCACCTGAGGTAAGTCTTTGCTTCAACATGGCTGTACTTGAAAGTTAACTTCCTCTTGCCTTCTGTTTGTATATTTTTGACAGAGGTCATCAAGTCTTTCCTAACGAGTCTCTTAGTACTCAAGCATACTGCTCTTTCTCTCTCTCTCTCTCTTCCCCCCCCCCCCCCCCCCAGACCTGGGAAAAAATACGAAATCGAAAGTTGGATGCTTGGCGTCTCTTTTTGGTTATTGATGGTATTTTTCGTTAAACTTCAGTTACCGTAGAATTTTTACTTCCTTTTGCGCACTAAATCCATTTTCAGACGTTTTTGACAGTTTGCGCTTTGCGTTAATGATGTGAACGCACAGATTTATTTTTAGCGCTCGCGTTTGTTGTTACTCGCAATGCTACTGGGAACTTGTCTCTGCGCATTCAAGTTGTATTAAATCGTTCAATTCAACTGAGGTAAGTAATAAATTCATTTATCTCATTTATAAAACATATTTAAATAAGTCCAGTTTATAGATAGGGCCTACTGTACTTGCGTCTGTAATTTACAATGTAGGCCTATTTACAGTTTTATTTTTAACCATGGCCAAAATTATAGTGTTTGAATGAAATTTCTTGGTTTACAACTGCTTACGGGAATATGTTTGACACAGTTTAAGATGGTCAGGAATAGAAATTGATGGCGATTCCATATCCTATAGCCTACCCTGTTATCAGACCCATGTCCCACTATTCATTTCGCCACATTTTTTGGAAATAAATATGTTTTGAATGCTTTTTTATTATATTTATGATGAAGAGACACATCCTGTTCTACCTCTGAAGGGTTATAATTAGGATAGGCCTGCTGTTTCCAGTTAGATATTTAATAGATTTTCACTTATCATAAGTATTATAAGAATATTATCATACCTTCACCCTCCCAATTACTATATATTAGCTTTTGTTCTAGTTAAATATTGACTATATTATGTATGCGTTTAGAACTTTGACTTGGTAAATATACATAGCTTAGGCCTACTTATAAGTTATTTATGTGTTCCATTTTTTTGTTTACAGAAAAGAACACAAACCCAAAATAGCAGTTTTACCCGCAGAAACATCAAAACCATCTAACACTACTCCCTCGGACACATATTCTCTTCTGTGGTAGTTTTTATTCAGCCTTCAGCTTTATTTCAAGACCTGAAAGAAATTCAGATTGGTGCATTTGGAACAGTAGCTGAAAATAGGAAGCATTTTCCTGAAGCACTGAAGAAAAAGCAACTCAAATTGAAAAAAGGCAAATCCTGTGTTTTGTGCGACAGAAGATAAGGCATGCTGACAGTCACCTGGCATGATACGAAAATATTTAACCTTATATCTACTGTTCAACCCAATGATAATATAAACAAGACAGTTAGAAAGACAAATTCTTTAGGGCAGAACAATTCAGAAGCCAGTGCTTGCAGAAAAAGTATGGGAGGTGTTGACCACTTCGGCCAACTAGGTGCAAGCTACCCCTACCTACCCACACAGATCCTATTTTTATACCATTTCTTAGTTGAAACTGCCCTGGTCAATGGGCACATAACCTACAACACTGCCAACTCTACAAAAAAGATCAAAGCAAAGATCAGGATGTCAGTCTGACTCTTGTTGAACCTGCTATTCTTCGACACAATGTGACACCTTCAAAACCACAGGTCACAACAACACGACTTACTGAGCACCACTTCATTGATAAATATGAAAGGGCAAGGTATAAACCAGACTGTAAAGTGTGTCAGGCTGCTGGGAACAGAAGCCAGTCTTGCATGTACTGCCCAGATTGCAATGTACCTCTTTGCCTGATACCCTGCTTCAAGTTATACCACACAGTTGATGATTATCAACGATCCAGACAAAGACTCTTGCAGAGGCCTACAGCTACAACTTCAACCCCAGTTAATGAAGGAAGCAGCTCAGACTCCAACTAGAGGTACTTAACTACTCAAACATTCAAAAACACTCATTGTCAGATGCCACAGACGCAGAATACATTCAAAAAAGACAAACATAAAAATTAAATTTGTTTTGCATTTTATTCACAATTTTTGTTAGCCTTTTATGTTGAAAAATGTGGTTAATCGTTTCATCAATACGTCAATCAAGCTTATTTTATTAATTGCTATCCATGTCCCTAACATTTTATTGCACTGACTTTGAACAAATTCACTATAAAGTGGAAAAAAAGCATGGTTTTAAAACATCTCCTGACATTTCTATAAATAGCCACACAAATTCAAGACGGCCGCCATGATCATGTGACCAATTTGCATAAAATATGTTTTTTCAGATGTGGCAACTATTCATAATGGTGCTCTGAAAATTTCAAAGGCCTATGTCTGTTTTTCAATTTTTTATGAATTAAAAAAAAAAAAAACAGATGTTTTTAAAAAAATCTGCAAACACCCTTGGTAATGGGAGACAGTAATGCTCCGGATTGCTGGTCAGCAAAGTGATAATTATATCTGAGAAAATTAGATGAGGAAAATATTAGAGTTTCCCATCCTTGAAAATCATGGGAAAAGGCTGGAAACACCCTGAAAAATGCTTGAAGAAATTTGCTATGAACCCTGTCTGATGGTCGCTGTATCTTGAGATGTTTGTCTAGCAAAAGTGTCCAATTATGTCTGATAATATGAAGTAAAATGTGTTTGCACAATGGAATTCTTGTAATGATTGGGTGATATCATGTAACACAAGGGCACTTGGAGCATGTTTTTTTCTAATTTAAATAGAGTGCATTATGAATGTGGATAGTGAGTCGTCTTTGCCAAAATTGGCAAGTCTTGAGTCAAGTCGTTAATGCCTAAATCTCAGGTCATCTTGAGTTGAGTTGCAGTGGTGACTTAAGTCCGACTCGAAACTGAATCGATTGACTCGAGTCGTCAACATTGGTTTTTTTTTTCTCTATAAGCCTTTGGATCTTCTATCTTTAAAGTGAAATGCTGTGCATCCAAATACATTTTTTTTCAGCTTCTTGCACAGCAGCCAATGCATTGAGTATGTGAGCTATTGTATATATGTAGCATTGCCACTCTACAAAATTTATTTTCATCAATCATCATTTACTTTACAATTGCTTATTCAAGCCAAGGCTTGCTACAAGCTATATTTGTAACTTGGGTATTTAAAAATGTGACAAGGTGCATTCAGATTAGTTCCCTTTTTCCATACAGCAGTGTAAATTCAGAAAAAAATATAAACATTTGAGATAATTACACACTACAGCAGTGTCAATTCAGAAAAAATATTAACATTTGAGATAATTACACATTACAGCAGTGTCAATTCAGAAAAAATATTAACATTTGAGATAAATTACACACAATACAGCAGTGTAAACTCAGACAAAAATTATTGATTATAGTTGTTTTCTTGCTTCCAGGCATCAGGTGATCCATTTGACAGTCATGGGCAGAAAGGAAATCTAAAAAGTTCAGAGGAAGAGAAGGAAATGTTTGAACAATCTAAGTATGTCTTGATTTTGTAAACTCGTTACTAAAACTGGTATGGCTTGTGTAGTAATGCGGTCCACACAAAAATATATGCCAGATTTGTATGAAATGTCTTTTTTTTTTCCCCTTTTTGTTCTTCAACCACTGTTACCCTTGAGCATTGTGAGGAGATACAGTGGCATTCTTGAACAAATTGGATTGTTTATGATATTGTTTGCCTGTTATCTTCTGTCATCTTCATTCTCCCCATTTTCTCGTTAAATATTCTCATACCTATCATCCTTTTCTCCTGGTATATATTGGCATCGAGTTCTGTTTAGTGATGTAGTGTTACAAAATAAGTAACATGTTGGCATTTTGAGATTTTCTGTCACAAGAAACACCTGTCAAATACTATCATAACGATGATAGATTATTACAGTTTGAAAAATTTAGTGAAGTTATATTATTTTAAAGACGGTCAGCAGTGTCTAGAGAAAATTGGGTTTAACATTCATTACCATATTGACATTTTTAAATAGGTAGATCATTGCTGTCAATGTATATCTTCTTCTTCTTCCTTGTTCGTCCTGAAAAGGATGTTCGTTGCGTTGTGTCCATTTACAGCGAAGCTGTGATATTTGCACCTTTTGGCTGACACATCCGACTTCATCACGGCATTTTTTGGGACCGGGTTTGCCTTCCCACTTCGATGCCTATTCTCTCAGCCAGACTGCAGTGATGCAGCCTGTTTCCAGGACCACCACTTGGAGGTGGAGTAGGGTCTTGGTCAGCTCTGGTTTGCTGACCCTGACGCAAGCAGTCAAGCTATGGGTCGCTAACTGCATTCATCTCTCTTGCTGCGTCTTCGGTACTCAGTGTACATTAAATGTATCTAAAATCATTTTTGACAAATGTGACCAACACCATTATAAGAGAGAATCTCAAATTCCATAAATAATATGTGAAGAACCTGTAAACACAAATAAAGGCATTTTTTTGTAGCATGTTTCTAGACATCAGACGTCATCATTTTCCTTTTTGCTCCTTATGGAGCCACCACTGCAGCCAGTCCTCTTATAAGAAGCCAGCACCAAGCGTGAACATGCTCTTGCAGCAGTTTGTTTTACATAACAAGGTTGCCAGCCTCACACACAACCTCATATTAGTCACCCTGCATGATATGGCCGGGGGAGCAGTACTGTTCTTTCTTTGCCTTATCAGAGACTTCCGAGAACTACAGGGAGCCAAAATCAAATACGCTGAGCCATTTCACTGCACTATTAGATGGACATGAGGTATAGCATACATGTAGGCATGAGGCAGGGAAGCAAACTCGTAATAATTGCTTGCCGAAATTGGATGCGTCTTGCCAAAACACACAGATTTCGCAGCCTAGTTGTAAGCTACGACACAACATACTTATCGCTCAAAACTAACGGCCAGCATTGTAAGATAGAGATATGGCTGATTGAGAATGCTAACAACAACAATAAATATGCTGAGAAGTTACTGGTTTTGCCCAAATGTGTCACATTCCCTCCCCTACTTCTCCTTATCTTTTGCACCTTGTTGAGCTCCAAAAGTTTCTAGTATCATCCTGTACTGGTTTGACTTTTTTTAATGTTTTTTTTTTTTTCAAGTTTAATATTTTTGTTCTTGAGCATTATAAAGTGTTTAGCTCTGACTACACATGCTTGGTGTGAATGTACTGTTATTTTTTCTGCTTTAGCTCAGACTTGATTGTTTATTGTCATTGACATTTTTATATATAGTTCTGCTTCCCTGAGGCGAACCTTCATTGCTTTTGCTTTCATTATTTCATCAATGTGGGATTACACTAAGATAAGTCTGCCTTGCTTTTAATTAAGAGGGTCAGGAATGAAGGCGCAGAAGCTCTTTCATATCAATCTGAAAATAATTGCACATATTTTATGTTAAACTGTGTAGATGATCTGCCATTGACATTTCATTTGACTTGTAACCTTTCTACAAAATCCCTAAAGGGAACAGCATATTTTTTTTTTCTGCAAGCATTTAAAAAGCTGAGGTCATATTGCATTCATTATCATCTCAACCCGTAACCCGTCATGGGTCGTAGGGGTGCCATGGTGGAAGCATCAGCAAACAGGGTCCTCCACTGCTCTATCCTCAGCAATGCGTACAAGTGTGGAAAAACCGCGCCCTGCCCATTCTTTGATGTTATCAGCCCAGGATTTTCTTTGCCTTCCTCTTCTCCGTTTACCTTCGACTGTTCCCTGGAGGATCGTTTTTGAACGGTAGTCATGACGAGTTACATGTCCAAACCAGGCAAGCTTTCGACGTTTCACTGCTGACAAAAGTGGTTCTTGGTGGCCTGCCATAGGTGTTTATTTTCTCTCTAACATAGACATTTGTTTTTTGTTCTTTATAGCAAATGTGCAAAATTCTTCTATAACATTTATACTCAAAAGCCTGAATCCTTTGCTCCGTATCTGCAGAGAGTGTCCAGCCCTCACACCCATAAGGGAGAATAGATAATACAAGTGATTTGTATAATTTGATCTTCACAGGAAAACTGATGTTACTTTTCCAGATCACATTCAGCCTCATCATGGCAGCTGAGGCCATCTCAAGTCTTGTCTTGATTTCTTTACTTGATCGTCTGTGATGCTGCACTGTAATTCTGTCCTTCAACCGGCCCGATTCTGTCGTCTATTTTTGTATTTTCACAATTTTTTTCTTCTCATTTGAATATATATCGTGTTTGGTATTTTTATGTAGGTAATTAAATGGGTTTTACACTCGACCAGTTTTTCTTTCTTCTGATTTTCCGTTGTTTACGGAAATCGCTATTTTTCGGGCACGCCTGTATGACGCGTCAGAAACGCACGTGGACGTGATGCAATTTTGGACACGCGGTTTGCGCACTTTCAAATTTGATTGGCGTAGCTCGTAGTTATTTTTACTTTTCTAGCGTTCCCATTGGTCCGAGGGAAAGCTAGGGTATGCGTAGGAGAGAACACGCGGGGGTGGCCCCGGTGTGTATAAATAGCCAGTTAAACGGCGGGCAAGTCTCTCTGAAGAAATATTGCCGCCGGTCGACTTCGATTTATCGTCTCCACTGTGGGAAAAACAGCGATAATCGGTATGTAGTAGTTTTATTATCGTTTTACTTATTAGTGGGTTTTTGAGAATTTCGCCCGTAGTGAATTTCTTCGGGGGACATTAACTTTTCAGTTTTAAAAAACGATAGTGCCATCCATTATCATTTTTGAAGAACGATGTAAATGCAACAGTGTGCTTATTCTTTCTATGATTTTGGCAGTAGATAGGAGCGTGGGAAGTTATGAGATGCACGTGTGCTCATATTTGTAGTATGTTATGTAAAACCGCCATTTATTCCTGTGTATTTACGAATGTAATTTTATTGGGAATCGATTGTGTGTACTAAATTTTATTATGCCTTAAATGTAAGAAATGCAGTCGGAGAGTAAAGATGTATGTTATAAGTGAGTTATACTGCTAGGGGAGTAAACTATTCCTATAGCGAGATTTCCTTTAATTTTGGAGTAAGTAGGAAACCTCATGGGTGATGTTAAAAAGGAGGCCACGGGATTTCGGACAAAGGATTTCCTAGTTTGAATGTTTGGACATGTGGGTAGCCACGCGTAACAAATAGATAAGAGGCAGACAGGTCGGGAGGTTTCTGTTTACTTACCTGGCAGATTATAGTTGAGAGAGAGAGGGGGAAGGAGTGAGAATGAAGAGACCTGGGGAATAGAAATATTTTATGTATCGGTTTTTTCAGAACGAGAGAAGGAGGAGTGAGATTTAAGTGCCACGTGGGTAATATTATTTTTTGTATTGTTGTACATGACGAGTGCCACGTGGGTAATATTATTTTTTGTGAAGTACTGTGTAAGGGAGTTATAAAGATTAATGGGTTAGAAAAGCATTATGGTGGAGTTGGTATACAATAGACGCATTTTCTTTTAATTTCAGCGAGTCACGGCAAAACAGTGGGGGAGCATAACTTTGTCAAAATAAAATTATCCACGGCAAAAAGACATATCTCAGGGTAGAGTACTCGAGTTATCGTCAGGAGCAAAAGAACACAACCTAAACGGTCTATTGCAGTGAAGTTCAATTCTTCAGCGAGACTGGTTTCAATTGCGTACAGCCGGAAATCAAGGCTGTGGTTTTTCCTCTAACTCTGGAGCGGGTTAAAAGAGGGAAGCTATTCAGCAGCAGAGAAGTTTGTCGACAGTTAATCAAGTACCTCATGCTTGACGCCAGAACTTCATCATCATCATCGCAGAATTCAGGAACAGGTGATAGGGTTAAAATACCTGGGTCTTGAAAGTAACGAGAGAAGAGCGTAACGGAGACGCCGCATCATCAGTCGTCGAGTGTTAGAGAGACACTGAGACCAAGAGAGAGAGGGAGAGAGAGAGAGGAAAGGAGGGAGAAAATAGACAGGACCGGTAGGGTCTGTTCATTATCCATTGAAGGATAGACACTGAGCCATTGTGTTACTCCAAGTCTATTATTTTAGCATTTCCAGTGGTGTTAGATAGTGGCGCATATCGCCTAACAAGTTGGAAGCTGTGTAGACGTTTTCGTTGAGGGAGAGTCACCCGGACTGAGACAGTAGAATCTTATTGGTATTAGAGAGTGGAGGCTAAAGTTGACAGCCTTACAAGATCAGAGTAGTTTAAATCACTAATCATTTTATTGTTCCTCAGCAGGGTGACAGAAAGAGTGAATGTGATTTGGGGTTTTTTCTAGTGTCTATCAATGTACTTGTTACGTTGTTTTTCAGGCCGTGCAACAGTGCACACTAATTTTTTTTGTAATTGATGTATGATGAACTTTAATGAATTCTGTGTGTAAATAAATTTATCTATAATATATTTACTGGATCAGCTTCTACACTCTATACTTACTCTATGTTGTCTGTATAGTGATGTCTGTGGTCGTTTTATACACCTTATCTCCTTGTATTTAAAGGTAGTCAGAGGAGGGTGAGATTATAGCCTTTCTGAAGTCACAAAGCGGCATGGGGCGAGTCAAAACCTGGTTCTATTCCTTGAGCCAATAGTCTCATCTATCCACAGGCATGTCATTTTCCATCTAAATTCTATCTTCTCAGACTTTCTCATACTAGGGTCTTGCTTTCATTCAGGCAAACTCTATAAACTTTAAAACCACTTCGTGACATCGTCTATCACTACATATAGTGGACCCCAGATATTTAAAGGTGTTAACTTCTTCTAATGTTTGCTCCTTTAACGTAATGTTTGTTGGAACATGTTTCTAATGGCTATTCACCAATATCTTGCTTTTTTCTATATTAATGTACGTTCTTGTTACTTTCTCCAGTCTAGAGGTAAGGTCTTGAAGTTCTGATTCTGTTCCATCGATATCATCAGCAAAACATAGATTGCAAAGAGGTCAGCCTCCAATCGATATGGTTGTTTTATAATCGTAGAGAGCCTGCTGCATAATATGTTCTAGATATATATTAAAGAGCACTGGGGACAGAATACATCCCTGACGAACTTCTACAGTTGTTTTGAAAAATTCTCCAATGTCATTTCTTGCAAAAACAGCACTGCTTGCGTCCTTGTATAGTGCTTCAATGATATCTATGATGTTGGTATCAAAATTGAATTTTCTCATTATTTGCCATAAGCCTTCATGCCAGACTCGATCTAAGGCTTTTGTGAAATCGATGAAGTTATGGTATAAATCACGTTGATGCTGGAGATGTTTTTCGATCAGTAATCTAATATTGAAGATTTGTTCTGAGGTACTTCTTTTTGGTCTAAAGCCAGCCTGTTCCTTGGACAAGATTTCTTCTGATTTCTGTTTTATTCTGTTCAAAAGTATCCTTAACATCACTTTACTTGGATGACTAATAAGGCTAATTGTTCTGTAATTCTTGCACATTTTTAGATTTCCTTTCTTTGGAAGCGGTATTAATTACTAATGACTGTGCCCACTCTTTTGGCCATTTTTTAGTACTCCATATCTTCTGGCAAATTGTCATGATTTTTACTATATCTGGTCCTCCATATTTCAAGAGCTCTGCTGGTATATTATCCACACCTGGTGACTTTCCTCCTTTCATCGAACATATAGCCTCTTCCACTTCTTCCCGTAATATTGCTGCATTTCCAAGTTCCCTGTTTTCACACTTAATGTTGTTTAATATGCATATTGCATTACCAACCATATAATCTAAACTCTGCTTTATGCTAAAACACTCGTGATGAGTGTCAATTGATGATTTGTTGTTAATTATGTTGATGCAGATTTGTGGAACATCATTTCACCTTCATAATAGAAAACTGTCATGTGCTATTTTTGTTTGTAACTTTTGGATGACAAATTTTCTGCAGGAGTTGTACAAGGTTAAGAAAATATAATGATGCTTCTTCACTTTTCAGCAACTCTTTAGGCATACGGACTTTCCTAGTTCTTGGCAGAATGCTCCATTAACTCTTTGACTCCAGACCAACGCTCTGAGCGTTGCAAAATTCAACACGCCGTGCCAGAGCAACGCTCAGAGCGTGGTTTTTAGTTTATCACGAATAAACCCTAAAAATCGTCCGCTTAATGCAGTTCATATATTAAAACTCGTAGAATGACTTCCGCTACTATTTAAACAACTAATTTGACTTTAGTTAATCAGCACATGTGCGTGTTTTGATGTTATTATCACAATTTTTGTGAAGATTCGCGTGTTTTTGTTTTTCGTTGTTTTTGCTAGAGAAATATGTCACGCTTTATATTTACATTTTCTAAGTCTCCTAAGCAAATAATTGTGTCAAACTACTTTGAAACATTGCTGACATTGATGATGATTGTTTGGTAGTCACAGCTTGTTGTCAAAATATGGAATATATGCAGAAAAGCTAGACACACTAGATTTAGTTGATGAGTGGGCGTAGTCATATTCTGGCCGATCAAAAAGCAACAAAACTAGACCTACCGTAACATCTAATCACTAGTTCTTGGTAGAAGATGAAGCTAGGGATACTATTAAAACATTAAACAAGAGTAAAAAAGTATTTATATGACGTTATTCTTATTTATTTGTTTGAAAATTACGTAATGCACGATTGCATAATTTATTTTTTTCTTACAAAGAACCACGAAAAAACTGGTGCGAATAACACTAAATGTACTAATTTTGGCCATAAGCATGTTTTTTTTTACTTTGTATATGGATTAACTTGACGTTTGAAGACTAAAAAGAAAGTTTTATTGTCTACGACAGTAATTTGTCTTTGGTAAGATCGTATTCTACAGTCAACTTTTTAGCGTTTTTCAATTTTACATGCAAAATGATTAAATTATACCGAACATACTTGTGTTAATACTACCACAGACATTATATATTTGAATTCTCTATCCATTTCCCTACAGTTTGGTATATAATAAGTACATGTTCAAAGGAAAATTCACAAACAAATTTAGACTGAAAGAAGAACACTTCACTCTATAAAATTCTGCCCACAAAAAAAGTCTGGCACAGCGTGCAAAATAACTCTGGAATGAATGAGTTAATTCTTCATTTTCATTGTCTTTTGGATTTATGAAGCCATTTTCCTTGTGCTTTGAAGTTTTAGAGCCAGGATTGTTTCCTGAACCTAGCTGTTATCTTGCCAGATGTTGGTTCTATCCATCATTTGTCTTTTCCACACCTCATATTCCACTATTATTAATTGCCATAATTACTGGGGTACCTCAACACATTTTTTTTTTAAACTTTGTCCAGAAATTTGACCCCTTGATTTGTGCATGGATAATGTTACCTGGCATACCTTTTACTTCAGTTTCTGATTGTATCAAAAGCAGTACCATCATTAGCATGTATTCAAGCTTACAGTATAATGCAGATATTTAAGTGAGATGGTTTCAACAAGGGCATGAGTACATTCCAGAAAGACAAGTAAAAAAACTAAAAATTGCTAAAGAATCAGACAACATGGGCAACAAGGCAATGATAAGATATTATCACATGACTAAAATCTGTATAAGAGACTGTAGGAAAGACAAGAATAGATTGCTACCTGTAAACCTTAATTGAAAGTACTGATGAAGTTAAAACAAAATTTAGATCTGATGTTTTATCACTGTTGTAACATTTACTTTTAAACTGTAAAAGTGTAAATATTAACCCATCTTCATTTTCTCCTGTTGCAGCGTTTAATGCAAATGAGCGTACGAACACATAACTTACTGTGGTGATAAATTTTGTAAATCTATATAAACGATGAATTACCTGAAACAAAAATTATACATTGAATGTAAATGTGCTTTCTAACAGTGAAGTTTAAAAAAAACTGTACGATCCATCGCCAGTGTTTATTTCTAGTTTTGCACAGTCCCAGGATGTCCATCTTGTAGTATCCTATTCTGCTGCCACCTGTGTATTTTATCTTGTTCGTTTCATCTTAGAACATTTCAGTTGCCAAATTGGGAGCTTTTCCTAGAAGGAAAAAAGGTGAGTAAGCAAACCAGACTCCTATCAGCTTTCTTTGATTAGCGCCATTCACCTCCCTACCAGAGAACCGCCTTCTGTCTTGGGTGGCTGAGCTGAATTATTTTCTTTAGCTGACGTATGAGCTTGTAAGCAAAGTGAATTAGATATTAGTCAGTCCATTTTTAGTATTATGAGAGTTGAAACAGAAAGTGTAATGATTTCCACATTATTTCAGGTCCAGATTTACTATGTCAAAATATAACATGGCTGTTTCATTTGATGTAAGCTTCAAAGAGAGGCAGAACGTATGGAAAAAACATTTGGATATCTTATCGGCCACAGACTATAATGGTATCTTGTTTTTTGACAAAGAGTTTATTATTATTTTTTTTAATCATTGCTAACCTGTCATGTGATTCACTTTTTCTTGAGTTCCATTCCAGTCTCCCTGATATTAAAATTATTCCATACCCTTGGTTTCGTGGTGTTCTGGTAATAATATTGTTTTGTAACTTATCATTATGCTTTCTGATACCCACTAAGACATTTCATTTGTGAAGTCCAGTATACCTATACATGTCATTTTCTGGTGTGCATTTGGCTCTATTCTTCATGCTAGAAGGACATTATGGCAAATTTAAGTGAACTGTTATATTCCTTTTCCTGTTCATCCATACTTGGATGTATAACTTAGATATAGACAGCCACACTCACATACAGAGACATGTGAATTCCTATTTCCTGTCAACTGTATTGTCAATCTTTCCATCTTGCATGTTGTAAATCAGCTGCATTTTTTTTTATTCACCTGTGCCATATGAGTTAATGAAAGTGTTTTCTCTTGTGACAATGGGCAAAATTGATGGAAGAGGGGACAAAGGACAAGAAGGATATAAGAAAACTGGACAGTTTAATACCATTATCACCATTCCTGTTTGTTCTGTATGGAACATAGAGATGTCATTGCAGCACAGCATCCATTTTTGTTCTGGGCTAACTTTTTCAGCTCTACAAAATTTTGTTCCACATCTCTGCTGCAGGTTCTCTTTGGCCTTCCCACTCTTATCCTTCTCAGTGAGCTCTGGTCAACAGCATGTCTGGTTGTGGTGGTTTCTGAGGATCTACCTTATCCACCGCAACTTTCTGTCTTTAACTCTTAGTATCCGGCTGGCCTTTCTAAAAGGTCGATGGACGGTCGCCATTTTACGGCCGGCCTTCTCGAGCGACCGTAGTCAGTTTAGAAAGATTTAACATTATTTACATACTTTTCTTCCCATAAAAGAGTTCTAGTGTCATTTCCGGTAAAACCAGTAAGTAAGTTGAAAAATATTGGAATACTCAAATTTGTGTGAAATATTGATCGATTTTGATTACATTTAGTAGGGTTCATTAGTCCAAAAAAAATTTTTTTTGTCTGTCTGAGAATGGCTTCGTGTTCAAATGGTCGTTCGAAAAGATTATCAGCTGAACATGCATCACAGCTTATTAAATCATGGATTGATAATGATAGTGATGAGTTCTCGAGCACGGATAGTTCAGATGACACTGACTTTAGCGATACATTAGCAGATTCTGAGGACAAGGGGGCGTGTCCCTTGGGTGGATCTAGTTATAGAACTGGTAGGGGATTGCTAAAAAGGAAAGGTAAATGCCATAAAAACGAAAGAGAAGATAGATCTAGATCACAGCGGAGATCGGTAATCACTGAATCTGGTAATGCAGAGCTTCAGAACAACAATATTATTGAACAGGAGGTTGAATGGAATGAAGTTGATAATGGTTCAACTCAGAATGCATTTCGCTTTGCTCCACCTCAGGGCAGGACTCCTGGTGTGAATCCAGATATTGTCCCCAAAGACTCACCAGCACTTTTTTGCCTCAAAGCCCTTTTTACAGAGGAAATATTGGAACAACTTGTTGTGTCTGTCAATGATAATATTCTGATCACCTCTGTCAGTCAAAAGCTGCAACAGCAAGCACTAGGTCTGTTTATCGCAACTGGCATCCAATAACACTACATGAACTTTACAGGTTTTTTTCTGTTATCATAGCCATGGGCATTGTCAAAAAACCAAAAATGAGTGATTACTGGTCTCAGGAGCCTTACATACAGACTCCTTGGTTCAGGCAGATATTTACAAGGGACAGGTTTCAAGAATTGTATCACACAATGTTCCATGTAAGTAATGTTGACGCGCAGGGAAAAGCAAAAATTGAGCCGTTTCTGCAGAAACTCCTAACACGATTTCAGGAGGCATTTTATCCCTACAAAGAGCTGTCTTTAGATGAAATGGTGATAGGGTGGAAAGGCAGGTGGGCACATAAAATGTTCAATGCCTCAAAGCCTAAGAAATATCATGTCAAGACCTTCAGCCTTTGTGACAGTAGTACTGGTTACGTTGTCAATTTGTTGATTTACTTCGGTGCCAATACATCATACAGTCCTGAGCTAGATGTAAAGAGCCAACAAGCCATCAAAGTCTTTGATACACTGCTAAAACCTTGTGGAAAAGGCCATCATATTTATGCAGATCGTTACTACACAAGTTTTGCATTGCTGCAATATCTTGCCGACAACGATCAGCATTTTACTGGAACTGTAAATATAAATCGTAAAAATTTTCCAAAGGCGCTGAACTGATGCATCTCCAGGTGAAATGGTTTCTTGATCTAGAAAGTAAATTTCTTTGTGTAATGTTTAGAGATAAAAAGGCAAAAAAGTCATGCATTCTAGTGTCAAGTTCTGCAACTGTGGAAACCAAAGAAATCACAAATCGTTTCAGCGAAAGAAAGCACAAACCCGCTATGATTGATGACTACAACCAACAAATGAATGGATGTGACAAGGTTGACCAGTGTGTAACAACCTATGGAACATTCAACAGAAAAACCAGAAAGTGGTGGAAGAAAATTTTCTTTTGGATCTTTGAAGTTTCCCAGTTGAATGCTTTTGGTATTGTTTGCACTCAGCAGATCAAATAATTCAAAGAAGCAGACCCTACTGCAGTTCAAGAATGAGTTAATTACAGAACTTAGTCGTATTGCTTCTGATATTATCCAGAATATCCCACACAGGGTACCTCATGCAAATCAACACAACAGTCTGTTGAACCGTCTGTGTGGAACCAGACACATTGTAAAAAAATCGACATTTCTGCGCAGGTGTGTCATTTGTAGCACCCCTCAAGTTAGAGAGAACATTTTTTTATTGCGATGGGTGCACAGATCATCCACACCTTCACCCAAATGACTGCTTTGCCAAATACCATGAGGCAAAGTAGTTTAATTTTAAGAATGAAGGGAAAATTTACATTGTATATAGTAAACTTTCAGATTTGGAGTGCATCTTCAAAATGTGCCAACAAATTTTCAATTGTAATAAAAATAGTATTTATAAAAAGGAGGAGCAGCTGAAACTTTTCTACATTGTGTGAGTGTACTTTCAAATGGAAGTAGTTTTAGGAGTTTCTGGCTTCAAATTGGATTATTTTTGTGGGTAAGTACAACTCTTTTTCAAATTTTTAAATATTTAAACTTTCCTGCACTCTGTACTGTATAACACTTTTTATATATGTTTTATATAGGCATGTTGCATGTTTAAAATCATTCAACATTTCAGTTAGAGCATGTCAAAAGGGTTTCTTTTCTCCACATTTTAATATATAACATTTTATGTTATCATTATAAATAAATTATTTAATGCAAATTCAGTAACGGTAGTCATGTCTAAATATAGGCTAAAATATTTTTGCGCTTTGTCTGAATATACCAAAAAATTTCAGATTGTTATAAAAACTTTATTTGTGCTCAAAAACAACTGCAACTTTCCAACATTATGTGAAAATGGATGTAGTTTAAAATAAAAGTAGTTTTATGGGTTGAAGTTTACCAGAATTAATTACACATAGTGATAAGTACAAATTATTTTTCATTTTTTTACATTAAAATTTTTTTTTCATTCATTAACCTATATGTTCAATTTACACATAGTGATAAGTCACAAATTAGACCAGTTTTCATTTTTTTCATTTTTTTACATTAAAAAGTTTTTTTTTTCATTCATTAATCTATATGTAGCATTCATGTTTAAAACCACTGAACCATTCAGTTAGGTGCATGTCAAAGGAGTTTCATTTTTCTACATTTTGATATATAACACTTTATGTTATCATTATAAATAAAGTATTTAATGCAAAATCAGTACTGGTAGTCATGTCTGTAAATATAGGATTAAAATATTTGTGCGCTTTGTCTAAATTACCAAAAAATTTCAAATTGTTATAAAAACTTGAGCCAAGGATCCAGACCCCAAGGACGACCCAGAGTCCGCTGGGAGGACAACATTAGACAATCTTTGAAGGACCGAGGACTAGAATGGAACCAGGCCAGGAGGAAGACAGCCGATAGGATAGTCTGGCACTCTCTCTTCCAAACCTCTACACTTCACGGTAGAAGGGGAACGACTAAGTAAGTAAGTAATAAAAACTTTATTTGTGCTCAGAAACAACTGCAACTTTCCTACATTATGTGCAAATGGATGTAGTTTAAAATAAAAGTAGTTTTAGGAGTTGAAGTTTACCAAAATTAATTACACATATTGATAAGTACAATTTGATTTTAAATTTTTCTGCACTCATTACTGTATTTGGTGAATGCATGTTTAGAACCGCTGAACAATTTAGTTAAGTACATGATATAGGGGTTTCATTTCTTCACATTTTGATATATAACACTTTATGTTATCTTTATAAATAAATGTTTTTATGCAAAATCTGTAAATGTAGTCATGTCTAAAAATGTACTCTCTGAAATTAGCTCGTAAAAACGTGGTTTTTGAGCTCGTATACTAAGAGTTAATCTCTAACTGTAATGGTTGTTGTCTGTTTCATTTTGTGCAGGTCTATACCAGTTTAGCATCATTTCATGAAAAAAAATAAGCATCAGAACGGATAAGCAGCACAAAAGAGAGAAAGTTTTGGGGAGATATGATAGCCTAGCCCAACTGAAAAGTAGTTTTCAACCAAGTGTATCTTTCAGCACTAAAATAAAAATGGCATTTAACAATCTAGCACTTCTCCAGCATTATAGATAAACTGCACAAACTGAAGCCATTTACATCACTTACTGCACAGTCTCAATTACTGATTTTGATGGGGAGAAAAAAAAACATCTGTGATGTACCTTATGAATGCGAACTCACTGTGATTGCTACACTTAACTTCGTTTTCTTATGTTCCCTGTTAAGTCTGAGTAACGAGCATGCAGTTTTTTTTTTTTTTAAAGCATGTGCACATGCAAGCATATTTGCTCTTTCAGCAGTGTTGACAGCATAATTCTCCCTCCTCCTAATTGTGAATGACTGGGATTTCACTTAATACACTTTAAGAAACACTGGTTTTACCAGTTAACCCATTTAGTGGATAATGTTTTTTTTTTTTAAACTCACACAAAAACCAGTTTTGTAATTTATTATTTTAAGAGTATACATCTGGTTCATACTTACTTACTTAGGCATTCCTCTTCTACCCTGGTGTGTAGAGGTTTGCCACAGAGAATGCCATACTATTCTGTCATCTGTCTTATTTCCTGGCTTGGTTCCAATCTAGTCCTCGGTTTTTCATACATTGTCTAATGTTGTCCTTCTAGCGAACTGTGCTGTGGGTAGTTTTGGAGGTCTGGATCCCTAGCTCTTAGTTTCCCATTTTTGCTGTAATAGCCAATCTTCTTCCAGTCTGCATGCATGGGCATGCCATCATAGTTGGGACTCTTCCACTTGGGTCTGCAGAGGGGCTGGGTTTTTGAGACCCTGGTGTACCACCTGGTTGTGGATCATGTCTCTTCTTGTTACTTCAACCACCTTCCTGAGATACCTCATTTCTGAGGTTTAGAGCTGGCTTTTGTGGGTTGTAGTCATTGCTCATGACTCGCATCTATATGTCAAGACTAGAGTTGTTTAATAGTAAATTATTTTATTTGATTTTAAAATAAATTGGGTCTTTTTTACATTCAGATAAAACCAGAAATAAAAGGAATGTCGAAATTCATATTTTGTATGGTAGGTCTGTGTAACATGGCAATGCTTCCTCTGGTAATTTTGTATCCCTGCCAAGTTAACGAACATAGGTGAAATTTTACTTTTGCTTGTAATCTGCCAGTGCTAAAGAATGAATAGTTGATAAAAAAAGTGATGTATCTCTTGTCTTTGCACTTCATTAGCTGTACTTTCTAACAGTAAATGCCACAGTTTCTAACTTTTTTTCAACTTCTTAAACCACAGTTGTGGAAGCACGTTCATAAAGCACAAACGATAGTACTTCAGCTTGCCTTGGCATCAGCTTACTAAAACTGTGGTCTGCACTTCCATTAGCAATGCTTAGGGGTTAAATGAACTAATCAGAGTGAATCACTGAGGATTGCTTGTTATACTTTATAGGTGGACTTCTTCTTCTTCTTCATACACTCTCAGATGTCCACTTGAATGTTCTCAAAGAAAGCAGTAGTCAGTTTGAGGCTATTTGAATCCCCGTAAAGCTTTTCCACGAAAGGAGCTGGCGTCGGCCATATGCACTTTCTCTGTACCACATATAAGGGGCAACTTTGAAGCAGATGTTCAGCAGTCATTTTATCAGTGCCACAGTTACACTGATCGGTAGTTCCTATCTTGAGCTTGTTGAATAGATGGTATCTCAATCTGTTGTGGCCAGTGCGTAGTCTGAAGATTACCACTTGTTCTCTTCTGTGGAGCTGGTAGTAAGCATCATTCTGTGTGTGCCCTGGATGTTCTACATTCCATTTGTTTCTGTATCTGATTCTGATAAAACTCTTTGCCTCCTCAAAAGTTATGCTTGCATCAGGCTGAGGTAGATGTGAACCTTCTTTTGCCATTCTGTCAGCCTCTTCATTGCCGGTGATGTTACAGTGAGATGGGATCCATTGGATCACAACACTTTTGAATCGTTGACAAAGTTTGTGGAGCACTACTCTGAAGTTGCTGGAGAATCGTCCTGTCGCCACTGACAGCCTTTTTTCTGCACCAGTGCTTAAGGTCAGAAAGACACCCCCACCTCCATTTTCTGTTGCATTTGTTGCTGATCCATCTGTGTATGCATGAGTCTAGGTGTTGCGTGGATAATGTTTCTCTATGTATTTTGTCGCTATGGATTTTCTATCTGTTGCAGTTTGGCTCTTTTTACTTTCAATTCCAGGAATGTTTTCTATCATTTTAGGTGGACTGAGTCATTATAATTTGGTAAGTGAATAATGCCAACTCAGGCACCCATCATTACTATTATCAACAGCTTAGGCTCAGTTGTTCACTTCCTAAGCAGCATTCTGTCAGATTTTATCTTCTTTGCCAGGCAAGACATGGTCACAGAGGCCACTAGAGTCGCCAGAAATAACAGATCTGGCAATTCCTGAAAGCGGAACAGAGCAAGATGCTGTGGTGTTTGAGGAGCCTGAGTTGAGTGAAAATATAGAAGAGATGAATGAACTTAAACGGTAGGAATTTTTATTTAATGTAAATTATGTACAGATTTGAGATAACTTACTAGTGTCCTAACATCTGGACCACGTAAAAAATATTAAATGTGACAGCACTTTAGTTTAGTACTAGTTATATTTTCTCTGTATAAACTAATTTTTGTGGGTTAACATTTTTTAATGTAAATTTGTTCCATATGGCCCCGATTTAGTCACTCAAGTCAACACGCCATTAAAATATTGATTTGGAGATAGAGTAATGTAAGGTTTATCTTTTTATTTATGTTGTGTGCTTTTTTTTTCGTGCCATGGCAAGATTTTAAAAGATTTATGTAAATTTACCCAAAAAATGTGATAAAAGCAGTTGATTTAGTCAAATTAATATCATTGACTTTTTTTTCACTTCTCCCATAGTCATTTGTTTTGGGTTGCTCCATAGCTTCATAGCCAGTAGATCCAGATAAGTTTGACTACAAAGATCTAGTGAAGATGGAATGGGAAAGAACGAGATGATCACAGGAGAAATAGGACTGTCATCAGGGCATGCAGTAGAATGAGTACATCATAATTCATTCTAGTCATTTTTTGTTTTGTTTTGGGCAGATTACTTCCTCATGCTCTAATAAATGGGCACTTCTATAGAATTAAAGTGATGTGACAGGATCACCAGTGTAGAGTTGATGGGGTAAAGAAACCAATGGATCAAGAGGTGAGGAAAGGACATTGGAAGTGGCAAGTACATACCTTGAGGGAACATGCTAGTAGCATCACAAAAGCAGCCCTTCTGAAATGTCATAGGAAACAGAGACTGGAAGACATATTGGGAAGAGAACTGGCATAAACAATAAAGAAGACATGGAAAGGATTTAACAGACGGCACTTAGACAGGAGGGCGTGGCTTGAACTAACTTAGGACCTGTGCCCATATAGTTAGTTGAAATGTAAAGAAGAGGAAGATTGAGGCTTATATTGTAACTATAATAGTGTGTGTTTATGCTGTGTTGTACAGATAGGTTGTGAGTTATTTTTGGCCGGTTTGAGTAGAGTGGATGGTGATAGGTACGTGAGAAATAGATTTCACGGGTTTTAGCTTAAGGAAACCGATATGTCTCTGGAATGAATACGTTTCTCTACTCCAGCCTATCTATACGACTATAATTTAGTACAAGACAACCTTGCCCTCCTCATACATACAGTGCAAACCGCTTAAGGCGATCTCGGATGTGGCGAATTTCTGTTGTGAAGAACAATTTTTTTATCCCCGGCAATTTTTTCTCTTTGTCTTTGTAAAAAATGTCCGTTTAAGCGGAATCCGTTTATCACGAATTTTCGGATATGCCGAACGATTAAACGTGTCCCGACTATATAATCTGATCTGCTTAAGGCGAACTTTTGTTCAAATACAGTACGTGGACATTTGTACAACTTTTCGGCTATTTTCGGAAATTGCGCGCTTCGTCAGTGTTAGAATTTGAGTTATTTCCCCTCTAAAAATGGCTGGAAAGTTAAAATCCTTACTTACTTACTTAGTCGTTCCCCTTCTACCGTGAGGTGTAGAGGTTTGGAAGAGAGAGCGCCAGACTATCCTATCGGCTGTCTTCCTCCTGGCCTGGTTCCATTCTAGTCCTCGGTCCTTCAAAGATTGTCTAATGTTGTCCTCCCAGCGGACTCTGGGTCGCCCTCAGGGTCTGGATCGCTGGCTCTTTGTTTCCCATGCTTGTCGTGGTATCCGATCTTCTCCCATTCTGCAGACATGGCCAAACCATCTTAATTGGGACTGTTCTACCTGGGTCTGCAGGGGGTAGGATTTAAGGCCCTGACGTATCGTCTGGCCGCGTACCATGTCTCTTCTTGTTACTTCAACCATATCTTTGAAAAGAAAGATTGAGCTAGTACAAGAAGTGGAAAATAGTGGCAAAAAGAAAATGGAAATAGCAAAGGAATTCGACATTCCAAAATCAACGCTTTCAGGAATCATCGCTGATGTGTTTAATGCTGATGAAACTGGATTGTTTTGGAGAATGCTGCCTGACAAGACTTTTTGCTTCAGAAATGAAAAGTGCGGGGGGGGGGGGGGGGGGGGGGGGGGCGGGGTATAATGGAAAGAAAGAATCAGAATTGTTGTGTGTACAAATATGGATGGTTCAGATAAATTGCCATTACTTGAAATCTGTAAATTAAAAAATCCACGCTGTTTTAAAGGTTTGAAAAAATTGTGTGTTGATTATGCAGCTAATTCAATAGCCTGGATGACATCATACATTTTCACCAAGTGGCTATATGCATTTGATCATTCTATGGAACGTCAACATCACAAAGTTCTTTTGGTGCTTTACAACTGTTCAGCCCACATAAATGTTCAAAATCTAAAAGCAACAGAACTTTTATTTTTACCACCAAATGCGACATCCAAACCTCAGCCTTGTGACCAAGGTATTATTCAAAATCTGAAGGTTCATTATAGGTCAGCAATGTTGTCCAAACTTGTAGGTCACATTGATGCAGTACAGAGAAAAATTACAGACTTTTTCATTTAAGAGTGCTTTATCATTTAAGAGTGTGCAAATTCTAGAGATAATGATGACTGTGGGTTAACGGTACAAACTATTTCACAGTTGGAAGTTTCAAATTGCATGGATAAAACTAACATGTATATAATGCAGGCTGGATGCCAAGATGATTTAATTTATCATTTCTTTGAATTTAAGGATGTCATGGAAAGACATTTTTATTAACTCAAGTACAGGTACTAAGTATGATACAGAGAAAAATTGCAGCTTTTTCATTTCAAAGTGTAAAAAGTGCTGTTATTCTCTAGATATTTGTGCCAACTTTGTACATTAACACTTTTGGTGATTTACATATTTTCTGTGTCATACATCTGTCATATTCAATGCTAATTCATTATTGTATTGTACGTTGTAAATGCATTACCATATGCTTGAACTCTTATCTGGATAAGAGGAATTTCTGATAAAAAGAACTATTTCTTGGGTCCCTGGTGAGTTCTCCTTATCAGGTCTGCACTGTATAAATATAAGTTTAACTACACACACACACAGCTATGTGACAACAAGACACACAAACGTGAAAAACTACGGTTACTTGGGTTTGGGTCTGACCAACACACAAAGTTAAGTTTCTTTGTTGTTTATTATCATTAAACTTGACAACACCAATATCTAAAGAAAGATCAAATAAAATCAGATTTACATACATATGAAATAGCAGAATAAATGTGCCCTCCCCCTATGGAGAAAAGAACCCAAAAGTTAATAACCCAAAGGTCGAAGGTTAGCACTATGTTACAGAGTAGATAGTAAAGTAAACAAGTTCCTACTATATGCTACCCAGTAAAGTAAACAAGTTTAAGCAAATCCAATGTTGGTAAATTCCCTGAAACAAAGAAAAATACTCACGCACTCTTTCATACAGTGGCCACTCAATCACTCTTACCTACTCTTGGTGATATCCCTTGGAAATACAATTATTCCTGAATATATATGTCAGGTTCACTTCCCAAACTGGCCCCAGTCCATCCTCTAACAAATAAGACTAGTGAGGTATTTTTGTTTTTCTGGATGAACAAAATGTCACCACCAATAGTTGATGTAGGAACGTGCTCTTTACGTTACAAGAGGAAAATACTTCCAGTATTGGGAAACATCTGGTTGCAAAAAAATGTTACAAATGATGATGATGATAATCCTGTCGGACAACTCTATGTTAGAGCTCCGATTCTGCACAGCATAAAATCTGGATAAATCCGCTTGAATACAACTGTCAGAAGTCGGGAACATTAGTGTTATTTTGTACACCCCAGTGGGCTGGTAAAAATGGAAAAAAATATCTGGGTTTGGTAAGTCCAGTTAAACTTATAAGTTAAAATGTTTCTCATGTATCTTTGGCTAATACTCGCTCACAAATGAAATTGGTGACGCACAAGCCAAGAAAAAGAGACAACATCAACCAATCAGTAAAAAGACCGCTGGATGCCCTTGTGATCAGGTCTGCGAAGAATACAAGAACAATATATATATAAATTATGCTAATCCTATATCTACTCACACAGACAGGCACAAGATGATCTCTCCTCCACTCCGTTAGTCCTGATTAAATTTAAAAGGCACACAGTGTTTTCCTTTACGCCTACACGGTCAGCCTTCGCTAGCACTGAGTTTTAGGTCAGATGGAGTTATATAACTCTCCTGCCCCTTGCTCGCACGGGCAGTCAGCGTACAATGTTAATTATTATTTAATTATCCATATGCGCACTTACACAAAGTATTGCCTGCTGTTAATCTCTATTAAATTGTCGGCGCCTGTTAGTCATCATATGGTATTAAATAATATGCACTTATAATAAATACGCACAATGAAATAACGCGTGAATTCTTTTCTGTCACTATCAGTCGCGCCTAGCATATAAACCAGTCAGTTAAAACCGTCTCTTCTTGTGTGAGAAAGCGTGTGGTGAAAATTAACATTATAACTGAACATCTGGTATGAAATAGCTATGCGTTATTTTATTTCACTAGTTTTAACAGCTAGAAAATCTAAGTGAATTATAATGGTAAAAGCTAACACTTTTAAACGTGTAAGCACTAATTTCTATTACCAGAAAATCAGAATGAAAAATCCCCTCGAATGCTAATAACACATTTTCCACAATAATGGTTCTAGAACTGTGTGCAACTGATAGCAGGTTTAAGAAAACACAGTTTACATATCATTATATTTCTCTGATCTATAGATGTTGTTAATTTTCGCGCTACCATGTTGTAACGGAGAACCAGAAACAGAGTTACAAGATAAAGGCTTACTGCCAGTCTTTCGTCAGCGTTTTCGACCATCATCAAAAGACTTATTACGTGTAACGGGGTTCTGCCCGCGACTCGACATCAAAGCGTACTCGGGGAGTTTTGGATTTCCCTTCGTAGACTTCAAAAGATTCTGTGTTTTTTATGCGCGGTCTGTCAGATATCGTATGATTGACAGATAAGCTTGCGTGAGAAGACGAGGTAAACAAACCTGATTCGCTACCTGTTATGACGGGCAGGTCACGAAAGTTTGTAAACACTTCGTTTGCTTATGTTCAAAGAAAAGAGGTGGGACGAAAAAGTAGCTTGTGTGAGTAAACACAGGCAGAAAATGCATGGTTTTGCTAGCAAATCATAGAGCGCTACGAGATTACACAGACTGTCAGATTACTGTAGGCTCTTTTTCCATTATACGTCACATGCTGGATGTTGAGCAAATTTTAATGTAAACTATTTTTAAGCATTTTTATATACCTAAGTGCTAAGTGAAGAATGTGCCCTTTAGTGTAAAGAAAATTGCCATAGCACATAGATTTGTATGAAAAATTTGATATATGGTAGCTACGATAGCGCAGTGGTTAGTGCACTGGCTTCTTAGCTCGGTGGTCCATGGTTCTTCTTCCTCGTTCTTCCTGAAAAGGACGTTGGTTGCCTTGTGTCTGTTTACAGTGAAGCTGCAATATCTGCGCCTTTTGGCCGACACATTCGACTTCAGCACGGGTTTGCCTTCCCTCTTCGATCCCTACTCTCTCAGCCAGACTGCAGTGATGCAGCCTGTTTCCAGGACCACTACTTGGAGGTGGAGAAGGGTTTTGGTCAGCTCTGGTTCGCTGACGCAAGCAGTCAAGCTATGGGTAACTGACTGCATTCTCTGTTGCTGCATCTTTGCGTCCCGGTCCATGGTTCAATCCCCAGGTGAGGTGGGATTTTTTTTAGACCGTAAATGGCTCCAGGGTCAATCCAGCCTCATGAATTGGGTACCAGAGCAACTCTGGGAAGGTTAAGGTGGCCAGCGTTATGCTGACCACATCACCTCTAGTGTGCCGATGGTCAAGAAAATATGGACCTAACACCATATTCCCAATATGCCTCAACAGGTGTGTGTTAAATCATTTTTGATCATTGATTTAATTCTTTTTGTTGAGCGGATTCTTATTATTTATTCTGCGGCATGTATTTACTTCTGTTCATTGTACCTGGCGTTATCGTGCTGGTTGTTGTTGTTTGCTAATGTTGGGGAATAACTTCAAGTTCCAATTCAATTTGATTGAGTTGAACAACAATGTTCGTAATCAGAGTCCACGAAAAATACATATTTATTACAAAGACATTTCACACATTCATGGCATCATTTAATTCAATAGGTCCGTGCAGTCTCCTATAATATTTCATAAGTCGTCAAAATGTCTGACCTTTGTATGCGCGATGCCGACTGGTGGTCATCCGATAATGACAATCAGAATTCTGGCGATATGGTAATGATTAACAATCGTGATAAATATACTCCCTTATGTTCCTCTTTCAAGGAATAATTATACTTGAAGAAAGATGCTCCGTTGCTGCATCTTTCAATAATATGGCCGACCCCCATGGCCCGTACTCAAGGAGAACACCTGCACAATTACTATATATATTGGGAGTGCTGAATATGACGTCTAGCTTGGAAGGATTTCAAAATATGAAGGGTATAGAAAGATCGTTGTTATGCGTTAGCATTACAACATACTACGTCATGACTATCCATAGGCAAGTATACAAAATCACGTTCAATGAAATATATCTAAGTGCAAAGCATCTTATGTCGGTGGCACATCAATATGTTAGCGCGTAACTTTAAACTGGTAACAAATTGAAGTGGGCCAACATAATTAAATATGCCGTAACAGCGTGTAACGGGATTTTTAATAAAAATGTGATATATGTTTGCAAATTAAAATTAAAATGATCATCAATTAACAGAATCTGTGTGAAAGAAAAAAATGTGTGCTAACAGAATAAGTTAACAGAAGTCAACAATAACAATAAGAAGAAGTGATGTAGAACACAGACTTTTAATATTCTTCTTCTTTGATCCTTAGCCGCCGACCGTCAAAGCAGTCAGTGGCCATCACGCCTAGTGGCGTCTTGTAGGGCAACAACAAATTGATTCCACTTTGCTCAGTCGGTGGCCATCCTTCATACAGTGCCCCAACTCTGGTTCACTTTGCCTGCCCCACCGTCTGGTGTTACTATGCATCCTAGGTATGTGAAGGTGTCTGTCTGTACCAGTTGCTGATTCCTTACTGATATGGGCTCAGGTTTGCTCACATTGAGCGTCATGACCTCTGACTTCTTTAAATTGATGTTCACGCCCACCTGCTGGCTAAACTTATTAAGTCTATCCGTTTTTTCCTGGATGTGTTAATGTGAATGTGCTAGTAGTGATTAAAGTTTTAATATTAGAGCAACTTATAATGTCCGTCTAGATGTAAATTGGTGAGTTCCACTCCAAGCTCTTTTCTGCTGTTGTGTGCAGTTTGTCCATCTGGTCTGTACAAGATCTCTATTGCCAAAAACCTGTTTGTTCTTCTATTAGTTATCCATCTGTGGCCTCTATAATAGCTCAAAGATAAATGTTTTAATAATTTTCCTTGGCACTGATATTAACTTTACTCCTGTGTAATTTGTGCACTTTTGTGAATTTCCCGTCTTAGGCAACTTGACCAGATATCCTTCCTTCCATTCCGCTAATATTTGTTCTCCAGATAATTTGTACAATATCTCTGTAGAGGTGTCATCATCTGCATTAATAGCCCCTGCTGGAGTGCTATCTGGGCATGCAGTTTTTTCATCTCTTTTAAGCTTTATGGCTTTCATTATTTTCTTCCCTTATTTGATGTTCTACTGCCACCCCGTAGATCCTTTTTCACTGGCTGAGGATGTCTGGGGGATTTTGTGGAACTAGTCTATTTAGTTCTTCAAAATGTTTCATCTGACTCTTCATTTGTGCTTTTATGTAATTAAGCAATAAAGTGTCTGATTGGCTAAGTAGTTAGAGTACTTTCCTCTCACAAGAAAGTTACAGGGTTCATAGATCGAAACCTGGAAGTGTCACATTTAAGTCTGCTCAGCTTTAAATTTGTACCTGACTCTGCTTTTGAGTTAGGGAAGGAAAAGGGCAGCAAGGAAGGGAACTAGTAACCCACTTCATAAAAAGGCTGGACCTAGTGTGATGGACCTATGACAGTAACTGCTGTGGGACTACCTTTACCGTGAAGCCATTTCTTTGCTCGTATTGCCCTATTAGCTTCTTTGTACCATTCTCCAGAAGTGAGCAGTGCATATGGTATGACTGTGACCTACCATGCATGATTTATAAGAGGACATTTAGGAGTGTTTGTGCTTGGGGCTGACTGCCCCATCCTGTAGAACCTTAACTCTCAGACTCTGAAACAACGGTGACAGCTCTGATGTAGGTTTGTCAATAATAAACCCCAGAAATTCACTCATTTAATCCAATTCATGTTTTAAAACAGTAAGGCGACCTCTGTTACAGTTCAAGCAACCAATCTTGATGTAGTATACATTTTTGAAGTTTTTTGCGGTTAATCACGTTTGTGCTTTTCTTTGTTATTGCTAAATAAATTTCTTCTTCTTAGTCCTTAACTGCTGACTGACAAAGCAATCAGTGGCCATCACGCCTAGCAGGCGTTTTGTAAGGCAGCAACAAACTGTCTCTCTTTGCTCGGTTTGTGGCCATCTCTTGTGCAGTACCCCAACTCTGGTTCATGTTTTGCATTTCGGTCTCAATGGTTCTCCGCTGTGTTGTTTTTGGTCACCCTCTCTTTCGCCTTCCTTTTGGGGTTCATAGCATAGCAGTTCTTGTGATGGTGTTGGGGTCTCTTCTAAGGACGTGGCCAACTCAGTTTTCGTATCTGCCCACAATTATGGTGTGCATATCTTTTTGATAGCTGAGAGTAAGCAGTTCTTGGTTGTTGATGGGCCCAAAAAAATTCAGATTTTCCTGTCGGGTTGTGTGGAAAGAGAACAATTTGGACATTTCCTTTTCTGTTGCTCTCCAGCATTCCATGCCATACAGTTGTAAAGAAAATGTGTAACTCTTGTATACTCTTAATTTAGTGTTTGTGATGTACTGAGATGATATTTAGATTGGCAAAGCCTGTTCTGGCTTTATTCATTCTGTCATTGGTGTTTTTACTTGTTCCGCCATCTGGTGTTACTATGCATCCTAGATATGGAAATATGTTTGTCTATTCTAGCCTTTGGTTCCTTATTTTTATGGAGAAATATAGCAGCCCATATATCTACAGATCCTAAGCCTCTTGAGTGAATGAATGTGGAATGTGTCACATTTATTTAGAAACAAATTGACAGTGATGATTTTCTTTGGTAGTCATAGTTTATAAAATTTTGCGAGCAATGCAAGAATGTTAGATATATCTTATTTAGCAGATGAGCGGAAGTTTCTCTAGCCTGGCCTATCTAGAATCAGCAGAACAAAGATATACAGTTTCACCTATTGACTGACTAATTACAGGTTGAAGATAAAGCTAGAGATACTGTTAAAAACTACTGTCAGCAGTTTTTATGTGATATCCTAGTTTATTTGTTTAAAAATTTAGTAATGCAACATTGTGTATATTTTATATTTTTTAGAGCTGATTTAGTTTACCAGTAAGCTTTCCTTAGACAGATTTTCCCCCTCTCTTACTCATTATTAAGGGAGCCGCGCTAGCGTAGTGGTTACAACACCGCTCTGGCGACCGGGTGATACAGGATCAAACCCGGGCGACGGCATTTAAGGATTTTTCGTCTACCGGGATTTGGACTGGATTAACTCGAGACCTGGTGAGGACATTTGAAGGAGTGTCGTCGACCAGGGACTGGCGGCTCCTGAGCCGACCCAGCTGCAATGGGTACCTCCGAAATCGGCGAGTATTTGCCTGAATGGCGAGGGACACCTGTCTCTGTACAAGAAATAAAGGGATACTCACGTAAAATCAATGTCAGGTTAGACATCAAAATAATAACCTGAGATTTCGCCTCGAGTATTAGCGGGCGAACGCCAAAAAAAAAAAAAAAAAAAAAACATTATTTTCCTTTCTGTTAGATTGTCAGCCTTTTTAAAAACAAAGTGTTTTTATTCATTGCTGTATTATATTTAATATCACTTAGCACCATTGAAAATATCCTGCTATCATTTCAGAGATAATTTGACTTCACTTCCTCCACAAAGTCAAAACAGTGTCACATTTAAAAAATCATGGATGTCACCAGAAAAAGAAAAGGAACAATTCGGTACACAGTTTGTATCTTCTGTATCAGCTCTACCCAAGCCTTTAAAACTATTGTCTACAGTTACACTTCCTGTGAGTGGTCGTTGGAACCTGGCTCACCGCAGTTTTGTATGTAATGATCTCTCAGAAGTTTATAGATTTGGTGTAGAACAACCTTTTGGAACTCAACAGCATGACAGTGAAAAAGCTGAAAATATCAGTAGCCAAACTGCAGCCAATAACGATGATGATGTATCAGAAATCCTGGATTCAGGTCAGGCTTCCCTGGCACATTTATCTCTGACACCCAGCAACCTGTCAAGTTTCAGTAACTGTTATCATCCAAGTAACCGAGTCTCTAAAGCTGAAAAATCAGACATGGATATGCCGCAAGA
Source organism: Oreohelix idahoensis (assembly GCA_024509875.1). Taxonomy (NCBI): domain Eukaryota; kingdom Metazoa; phylum Mollusca; class Gastropoda; order Stylommatophora; family Oreohelicidae; genus Oreohelix; species Oreohelix idahoensis. Next base: position 227,352 of record JAMPIV010010928.1, read on the forward strand.
TCAGGGACAGCTTACATTACTTTTAGGCAGCTCACAGTTACAGCCCGTTATAAGAAATCTGTCGATAGAGTATTCCTCAGGAACTAAGACTTCATCTCAAGGTGCGGCACCTGATTTTGAAATATTTGCAGATGACATGAGCTTATCTGAAACTTTACCACAGCAGATTTTGAAGGTCATGTTAAAGGGTCCAGTTTTCCTATTAAATGAGATTAAATATTTTGCTCGTAGGAAAATGCAGTTTTATCAGAAAATGTTTTTTCCTGGGCCTTCTTGTCCAAGACCAGTGGACATAACTAGTAAAGCTTTAACTTCACTGGAAAAGAGTCCAGATTTTGTGGAATATGAATATGCATCAGTTTCAGAGTATGAACTGCATGCCACATCAGAGAAAATGAATGAAACATCAAATGTTAAGCTTGATCAGTCTCCACATGCATACAGTGTGTATGAATACCGGTCTCAAGAATCATGTGATGAGGTTTTCATACTTAACAACGATGTTGAAAACCCTCATAATGCTGGAGAAAAATTGACCAAGCCAGTGAGTAGTGATGAACACACAGAATTGGCTGATTTTTCTGGCATTCCGCAAAATTGTTGTTTTAATGATTTGTCTGCTTCAAAAGATCATGGCATTGATAGGAACCCTGGCATGACGCCATGTAAGGATACGTATATCAGTGCACCTTACACAGGACTTGCTGTTGGAGCTTCATTAAAGAAGGAAAATGTAGTCTTTGATGATCTGTGGTCCCCTTTGAGGCAAGACTCTGTTCCTGAACACTGGGATGATGACCTGTCTGATGAGGAGGAGGATGTTGTCATTGAATCAACTGACAGATGTGAAACTCCTGACAGCAACACCTCTACACCTTCTTTAAGAGTTTCAGAGAAGGAATTTTTTACAGAGACGGACACTGATAATGAAAGAAAGGGCAGAAAAGAACAACAGTTCTTAAGCATTGAATTGAGTGAAAGTAAAGCTAGTTGTCGTCAGGAAGTAGTGAATGACTATGACACATTCCATGAAAGTAACACTAGAAATAAGCAAATGAAAGCTGCAGCACATGACTCACGAAATGATAACCTGCAGTCCATCTGGGACCTTGTTCAGGATGATAGCTCTGAAGAAAAGTTGGTTGATCTTAAACTCTCACAAGGGGCTATTCCAAAGATGCTTCAGCGCAAGCCAGTGACAAAAATGACAGAGCAGCAAAAAGATAATTTGTTGAGTAGAGAAAATGGTCATTTTCTAAATAAATTGGACCTTAAATGGCACCAAAGCAAAAATTCTGGGTCAGTCCTGGAGATAAGAAAAAATAAAAGTCCTGAGAAAGAGTGGACAAAACCCTGCAACAGTAGTCATAATGAAGGCCAAACTTGGAAGGTTAAACATAGCAACAGAGTTCAACTATTAGCTGACCAACTAGACCAGATAAATGTGGATGGAAGAACTGAGAACAACACTGAAAAATTAGAACTTGCATCAGAATGGGACAAAATATATGGACTGCCGCAAGAAGCCTCAGAAACCAAGGATACTTCTGCATCAGTTGTTATGATGAAGGGACTTGACTTTAATTCTTCATCCTTTCATCCATTTGGTCTCTCAAAGAACTCCATTAATGCAAACTTAATGCATACTGAAGAGTCTAAAGAAGTAGCTAATGATAAGGAGGATTTCAAGAATGATGTTGAGATCGTCGAAAATGATGTTCCAGTGCATAAGTTCTCAAGCAGTGAAGCTGTTGTTAAAGCATGCACAGATAAGTTGTTCCAGACAATGGAAGGTGCCGGTGGGTTAGATAATAATATTCCAAACACATGGAATTTAGTGGCTCGCAGTTTGTCAAAGGCAGGATCAGCAGGTGGGGATCAAAGTACAGTAGTATGTGAACAGAAGGAAAATAAAAATTCCCAGCTCACAAGTTTAACTTATGGGATATCAGATCATCCTATTCAGGCTCTTACTTTAACCACAGCAGACTGGCTTGTAAATAAGCAGCTGACAAGCAGTTATCTTCCAGTTGATATTCAATCAGCAGCCCAAGGTTCGTTATATACCGATTCATATACCGGCAGAAGGCAGTCACAGGCTAATGCATTAACACCTGGTGTACTCAGCTCTTACTGTGGTATGCCTGTTGTCTCAAATAATCTGGCCACTGACCCAAGCCTGAACATTCTAGTGCTCACTTGGCAACAACAGCAACAGCGGTTGTTCCTGTTGTTGTGCGATTTGCAAACCAAAATACTTACTTTAGCATCTGCAGCAAAAACTCATGTCACAGTGACTGGAGCAGGTGAAGATAAAACTCCAGTAGACACTTTGGAAAGTGCAGGATCATTATCTAATGAGAAGGAGCTTTCCTTTGAGCAAATGGAATCTATACTAGACAAATTATTACCTGAAGTAAAAACTCTTAATTCAGTGCCAGAAAATACATCCGCTAGTTTGGCCAGACATAACACGTATGCACAGAGTAATCAGGTGACATTTCTGTCAGGACACCATGAGACAAATAAACAAGCAAATCAAAGAGAATTGTCTGATACAGAACTTAATGCTATCCTTAAAAGATTACCTATTCTCAACTGTAGTGAACAGCTTCACCCTAGCAAGCAGAAAACTACTCGCAGTATTAAACAAGGTTCTCATTATGAACCCTGGAATGTGAGCAGTGACAGATGCTTGAGTGATGAACAGCTAAACAGTATACTGCAGAAACTTCCACCAGCACCTAGTGAAAAGGAGAACTGGTCTGAGGGAACAAAGACAGTACTTCAGTTAAAAGTACCACAGACTAAAAAGACATGCAAAGCATTTTCTGCCTTGAAGAACACTGGTAGTCACTTCAGCATAGAAGCTCAGCTTCCAAATAGAAGTACAACTGAATTCATTAAGAGTGATCAGAAACCAAATAAAAAATTGATGGTATCAGGCCTTCCACAAAAGATTCAAAGAATTCCATGTGAGTCATCAGAGTCTTTCTCCACTGCGGGTGAATCCTGGAGGATTCGCAGTTCTAGAGTAAAGAATGAGTTAATTGTGCCACTTCGTAAACCCACCACAGCACCAAGGCAGTTTTCACAAAATGAAACGGAATTAAAGCACCTGCCTCAACCCAGTGTAAGACACAATGCGGAGCTAAAAGTCTCGCAAGACTTAGGTGCAGTTGGCATGTCAAAACACTCGGATCAAGCCTGTAGGCCTCATCCACAGAATCCACCCACTTCCAAGAAACCAAGCCTGCCATATGCTTTAGCCAGAGCAGCCCTCTCTGACCTCAAGAAAAATGTAGCCGTCCAGAGAGCAGAATCCTTCCATTTTGATTTTAGACTTCCTCCACAATCACAGCGGCCCATTCTTTCAGCTTCAAAAAAATTGCCAAAGGTTGCTCCTGATGTTGACGGTGACGACGTTTGGTAAGGACAGGTGTTCATTTTATTGAAGTATTCAGGACATCATACTTCATCGTATTATTTTTCTCTTGCAATTATCATTGAATTGCTTAATTGGACGGTAAGCAAATGTGTTGTAATTTTTTTTTAAATTATTGTATTTCATCAGGGATGTTGCTGAGCTGTGAAATTGTTCAGCAGTGACAGCTCAGAATCACAAACTTGTTGTAATTAATTTAATCATAATAAAGCATTGCCCTGTGTAGTTGTCAGCAGTGGTTAAAGAAACAAAATAAAGAATAGGACCACATCTTCCTCAAGTATGTCATATGAAACAACTAAAATGAGGTTATGCATGGAGCTGGTGATCTCACCGTGTAAAACAAGTTGTCATAGAAACCATCCCTGCAAGAGCAGGGGACCAGCTGCAGTGGTGACTCCATGCTCCATAATAAGCACGAAGGAAAATGATGATAATTATGCAGCATGTCATCCACGGGTGTCTCTGAGGATAATTTTTTTTTTAACTACTGCTGCCACCAGGCATGTCATAAAAGGCTGCTGTGGTAAGGATGTACATGGGGGCTGGCAACCCAACCATGCAAAGTTGCAGAAACGACCACTGAAAGAGCACAGGAATTGCCAAACTAGGTTTTCTACAACAAGCTAACTGTAGGTACCGATATCCTACAACATGCTAACTGTAGGTACCGGTATCCTACAACAAGCTAACTGTAGGTACCGGTATCCTACAACAAGCTAACTGTAGGTACCGGTATCCTACAACAAGCTAACTGTAGGTACCGGTATCCTACAACAAGCTAACTGTAGGTACCGGTATCCTACAACAAGCTAACTGTAGGTATCCTACAACAAGCTAACTGTAGGTACCGGTATCCTACAACAAGCTAACTGTAGGTATCCTACAACAAGCTAACTGTAGGTACCGGTATCCTACAACATGCTAACTGTAGGTACCGGTATCCTACAACAAGCTAACTGTAGGTACCGGTATCCTACAACAAGCTAACTGTAGGTACCGGTATCCTACAACAAGCTAACTGTAGGTACCGGTATCCTACAACAAGCTAACTGTAGGTATCCTACAACAAGCTAACTGCAGTGGTGCCCATATTATCCTTATATAATGAAAAAAGAAATGATGGTGCAGATGTAATAATTGTGTCTCATTTGTTAGACTTTGGTATAAATTGTTTTGGGAGTTTGGTTCTGTTCATATGTTTCAATTTGTTTGTGCAAAAGTTTTCTATTTTTATTTGCAGAAATTCTTTTGAGAAATTTATTGACGTTTATGAACAGCTGTTGACATTGTATATGAAAACTGAAACTATTAAATAGCTGTTTCTTCAGAAATGGTATTTGTATTTATTGGAATTTGAGTTGGCTCATGGCTGTGTTAACAGTGTGTACCACATTCATTTTATTTAGCTTCATGTCCAATAGCCACACTTCTGCTAATTATTATCCTTTTACTTGTTCATTCTTTATGGAACATGGAGCCACAATTACAGCTGGTTCTTTTGTAGGAAACCTGCATCTAAGTATTCACGTTCTTGTACAGTGGGAGCTTCTGTAGCTATTTGTTCTGTGTGATGAGGTTGCCAGTCCTCAAGCACTACCTCATATTAGTCACCTCTTTCTGTCCATACAGGCCATTACTTTAGGCCATACTATTACTAATTTCACCTGAATAACTAAATTTTGCACAAGCTTGATCATAGTTACTTCTGGAATGCTGGTTAGTCTGTAAATTTATTTTGCTCAAAGCTATACCTATTATGAACTGTATCTCTGCATTTTATGTGCAGCACAGATGAGTGCAAGAAGCAAAGGAGGGAAATGGGGTTATTGAAGTTATAGTATACATTTCCAGTATACATTTTTTTTTTTAAATTATTAAATGCTGGCAGTATTATCACAAATTCTGAATAGTTTTACTTTACTTTTTACTTTTTTTGTCCAGTGTAGCATCATGTGGAGAAGCTGTTGTTATTCTAGTTTACACTGCATTTTCCTGGTTGGTGTAATGTTTTATTTCTTCAGGATTTCTTGAATATTGTCTCTCCACTTTCCTCTCGGGTGTTCTCCTTGCCCTGTATCTAGAACTGCTGCTGTTGAAGGCTCATAATGTCAGGGGCTTTGCTGTATTCTAATATAATAAAGAACAGTCCTTGAAATAAATCACCAGGGATGGACAGAATAACAGCAGAAGCAATTAATACCTGTGGCAAGTCATATGGCTGATATTTTTTTTTTTATTAAGTAGCGTGGTCAGAAAGAAGAGTCCAAGAAGACTGAAAAAAGCCATAATAGAACCAATCTGGAACAAAAAGGGTAATGAAAAAGTGGCACAAACAGAGGTATTTCACTACCAAGTCACACAGGAAAAATATGTGTGAAAATACTTTCGCAAAGAATAAGACTCATCGTCAAACGCTAAGTGAGTAGGGCCCAGTGTGAATGTGGTTAAAGAATGGAATGTACAGATGCTATGTTCATCTTAAGACAGTTAACTTTAAGAACAACTGAATATGACAGTCAACCAAATATAGTATTTACAGACCAGGAAAAAAGCCTTTGACCGAGTGGATAGGAATAAACTTTGGTCAGTATTAGAAGACTACGGAATACATGGACAGCTTTAACATAATGTGAGAGTTCTGTACCATACATTCAAAAGTGCAGTAAAAACAGTTGATGGTGCATTTGATCTAACAACAAGCTGTGTGCTGTCACCACTATTGTTCAATATGTATGTGGACAAAATAACATCAGAAGTAAACCCAGAAAGTGAAGATTACAACCAGAGCCGACCCTTGGGTGGTGCAGGCAATGTGAGCGCACCGGGCTACATCTCAGGAGGGGACACTGAAATGTTTTATTTTTTATTATTTACATTTTAAAAGAACAAGAAAAATTAAACGGAAAATTCCCAAGTAAAAATGTCTCAATCACGATGGGAAGCCAGATCTTTGGCTCAATAAATGGGGTAGTTCCTACTTACAACAGTGGCTTTCTATGATATCTTGTTCCAAGTCACTATTGTAAGTAAGGCACTGCAATCTGAAATTATGGATATGCCCAATTCTAAATAATACACACACAAATTATCAACCATAAGATTTGAAAAACAATATTAAGCTTTGTAAAATGCTACAGTGAACATAACTTATCACTTGCAATAGTTACAGCATGATCCAACTCAGTAGCATAGAATTGAGCCTCGCAAGAATACAATCTAAACTGGGACCAGTATGAGACCTCACACCACCTTGACCAATACCTAGGGCTGGCTCAGAATACAACCCACTGAATGAGTTAACATTTTGCAGATGACCAAAGTCTGATGTATGAAGATGAAAATAAATTGAAAAATATCAGACAAATGCATTTAATTCAACTTGTGGTAGATACAAAAACATCAGCCACATCAAAGACAGAAACTATGAAGATTAGCAGATCATCAGGCCTAATTACAACACATCAGTGACATCAAGCTTAAACAGGTTCCGGGGTTCAAGTACCTAGGAAGTATTTTTACAGACTATGGAAGACTTCCTGACAAAGAAATTGAAACACAATGTTATAAATTCAGTGCAGTGACTTACCTAATGTCACCACTACTCAAACATCAAAAAATCAGTTTGAAAGCTAAACAATAACTGGTAAATATTACTTCTTACCAACTCTTTTTTATTGATGTTAAACATGTAATATAATATGAACCACACATTGTAATAATATGTGAATCTTCACATGTACGATATTCTGTAAATAAAACATGGCTACAAGCTGAACATGCTTTTACTGAGTGCCTTCTGAAACATGTGTGTGTGCTTGTGTAGATGACGAGGTAATGCTTATATACATACATCATAACATTACATGGTGGCAGCGGTCGATACCGGACCGACGCAAAACAGCTACACGATAACACGTGAGTACAGTTTGTTCGGCTAAAATTCGTCATTGAGGTCAACCATGGAAACTAAACACTACCGCAGCGCACCGCAAATGCGATTTGCCGGTCGAGGTGATAAGAGTGAAGCTTTCTTGTTATGGCGCCAACGCATAGATCTATATTCCAAGACCACTGGTCTGGAAGGACAAACCCTAACTCCATATATCCTAGAAGCATTGGACGATGAAGGTTTGAAAATTTACAACAGTTTTGCTAGCGCCATGCCTGTGGAGTCGGCAACAGACCCCGCAGCCATATTGGACGAATTCGAAAAACGTCTGATAATAAAGCACACGAACTTTAGAGCGGCAAGATTAGAACTTCACCACCTGCGACAGAAACCTGGTGAAAGTCTAGATGATTTTTTCACTCGCATCAAGGAGAAAACAAGTGTATGCAAATTTAACAAAGAAGAAGAAAAAGAGCGAATTATCGAACAGATCCTTCTCAGCACACCAATGCCAGAGTTCCAGAAATGGATACTGAGCCAGAGTGATACACTAATTTTACAACAACTTCTGGATGAAGGCAGGAAACACGAGGCACAAGCACTAAACATTAAACAAATTCAGCAAGGTACAGTAACAGCCCAGGTGGATGCAGTAAAAAGCTATAAACCCAAACAAAACAAAGCAACTGGTTCGAAGCAACAAGAAAAACACAACACAAGCAGAGGTGCTATGTGTAAATGTGGCCTAAACCACATACAAAACCACTGTCCAGCTAAAGACTCTACATGTCATTACTGCAGAAAGAGGGGCCACTGGATAAAATTATGTTTCAAGAGGAAACAAGACAGTGCTCAACACAAACTTCGCAGCAGAAAGTCGTCAAAACAAACACACTTTATGATGACTGAGGACCTTGACTCCAGTGAAGAAAGTGATCCTTCCACATTTGATACTGTGAAGATACTAACTTTCAGTAATGAACCAAAGAGAACGCAGGCTTTCTGCAAGGTACAATTCCGAATACCAGGAATTAAAAGGCACAAAGAAAGATATATTCGGTTCAAGATAGACACAGGTGCCCAAGGTAACACTCTACCCTTAAGAATATTCAGACCATGCCTGACAAGGTGGATGAGCAAGGATTTCCCACAAGGGATGTAAAAAGTAGGAGTGGCAGGACAAAGCTAAGAGCTTACAATGGAACAAGTATAGACTGTTTCGGAGCAGTAACACTTGAATGTTCATACAGAGGCTCTGAATGGACATTGTCAACATTTTACTTGGTAGATGTTGAAGGACCTGCAATTTTGGGTTTACCAATGTGCGAAAAGCTGAGTGTGGTAACTATTAACAACATTAAAGAGGGTATAGGTCTTGCAGATGCTCTCAGCAGACTACCAAACCCCAACAAGACAGCAGATCTTACCCCAAACATCAAAGTTGATTTTGTCAAGTTTAGCGACAATCGGCTTGAACACATCAGAGAAGACACGATGAGAGATCCTATCCTTAACTCTCTCAAAGAACTGATATACCATGGATGGCCAAGCTCTATCAGGGAAGTTCCAACACACATCCGTCCATACTACTCGATGAGGGACGAGTTAAGCATCGAAGATGGTCTGATCCTTAAAGGAGATCGCATTGTTGTACCAGAAACACAACGCGATATCATCCTTAAACAGCTCCATAATAGTCACCTTGGTATTGTGAAGACACAACTGAGAGCAAAGAAAGATGTTTACTGGCCACAGATAAACAAGGACATAGAAACACTATGTAAAAACTGTTCAATTTGCCAAGCACATGCAAATAGGCAGTGCAGAGAACCTCTCATACCATCAGACATACCATTGAGCCCTTGGAGCGTTATAGGAACTGATATTTTCTCAATCGACAATAATGACTATCTTATTATTGCTGATTACTACAGCAAATTTCCCATCATTGAGAAACTTCCACAACCCTCACCATCAGCTGTTATTGCAGACATTACAAAGAAGTATTGCAGCATGTTTGGCATCCCAGATGAAATTAGATCAGACAACAGTCCACATTTCTCAGGTCAAGCATACAGAAACTTCACTAAGGACTGGAAGATCAAACACACAACATCATCACCTAGATACCCTAAATCTAATGGTTTCATTGAGAGACAGATACAAACTATCAAGTCAATCATGAAGAAAACAAGAACAGAGGATGTACACCTAGCACTCTTGAGATGGAGAACAACACCGGTAGACAGTAAGATCGACAGTCCAGCAGAACTTATGTTTGATAGAAGAATTAAAGACCTTCTACCATCTAAGGTCCACTTCCGTCCACAACATAGAGACAGCACATATGATCAACTTCAGCATCGTCAGCAAGTTCAGAAATTCAACTATGACAAATGTGCTAAAGACTTACCACCATTATATCCTGGTCAGCATGTGACTACCTACAACCACAACAATGACACATGGTCAAAAGCAACAATCATTTCCAGAAACCCTGAACCCAGGAGCTATACTTTAAGACCAGACAGCAGCAGCAACCTCCTGAGGCGAAACAGAGTGGACATAAGAGAAATCCCACAGAATACAACAGAACAGAGAATTCCCATGCTTTCAACAGACAATGCAGTAACTCCAGACCTTGGTGCCCCACAAAACCAACAAGCGTCAAGGCCAAAATCACAACCAACTCAAGCTAAACCAGGGACTTCCGCAGAACCACCAGCACTTTACACCACTCGTTCTGGCCGTACAGTGACACCTCCCAGCCGATACAGACAGTGACATATATATACTCACACTGAGCATTACACATACTTATCCTTTCTCACATGAAACATTTTGTTGGAAATGTTTGCACACATTTTTTTTTTTCAAAAAAGGGGGGATGTAATATAATATGATACATTAATAATACGAACCACACATTGTAATAATATGCGAATCTTCACATGTACGATATTCTGTAAATAAAACATGGCTACAAGCTGAACATGCTTTTACTGAGTGCCTTCTGAAACATGTGTGTGTGCTTGTGTAGATGACGAGGTAATGCTTATATACATACATCATAACATTACAAAACATAGTCCCTGACCAAAGCACAGGAGAGGAAAATCATATCCTGTGAGATGAGATGCTTAAGAAAAGCCATTAATGTTACCAGGAGAGACGGAATGAGCTCGTGAAGAATGGAGCCCTATAAATTACCACTATGCTCCTACATCAGTAGAAGATCAGGACAGAAAAGACCAAGAGGCAGATGGATAGACAATATCACAGGCATCCTACAACAACACGGGCTCACGGCAACACACAAGGCTCAAGATCGCAAACTACAGCTCCCCGCTACGCTTCGCGGTAACAGTCGATCCAGAAATGAAGTAAATAAAGAAGTGAATCCATGTTTCAGCTACAGTACACAGAAATTAAAATAGTTTTGGCAGACTGTCATGGTATCTTCTGTATGGTTTCTTTGAAAGACCATCTTCATTGCACACGGACAACTCCATCAGTGCTCCAATCTCCACCTCTATATCACACAAGGAAGATCTCAGCACAGTGCACGAACTCGGCAATACCTGCGATGATCCCAGCCTCTATAAATATTTTTGTGATTGGTAGGTTTCCTAATTTCTAAATTTTTCAAGGGGAGCGGCCGTATGGCCAACTATTTACGATTTCCAACTGCCGAGGGATTTTTAACGTGTGCACTTCCCCAAGGAACCTCTTATTTTTCGCCGATATCCGAGAAGGCTAGGTATGCGAACTTACTACCCCGGAGATTAGTGGGGACTGTGACATCATTAGGAACCACTGGTTTCTGAAACAATTTTCATCAATTAAATTCTCTGGGAAGCGAACCCGGTGTGGTGAGATCAGAGATACAATTGATCAAAATTTCATTAATATTTAACTAAAGAGTAAAAAGTAGTAAAAACTATTATAAGCCTGTGTTTGTAGCCCGACATCATCACCGATGCCTGGTGGCGAGCTGTATGTTAAAAAGTGTTCGCGCTTAGAAAAATGAAAAGCCTATCCCAACACCCGCCCATGTTTTAGTCACTCCGTCTTGAAAATTTGTAATCGACATGAAACAGTTTGCGGCGTGCGGCATACTGGTTTCGCTTGCTAGAGCGAAAGAAAGAAACGGGGGAAGACAGCGAGTGAGAGAAGAATAAAACCAATGCTTTTTATGAATCTAAAAATAAACTAATGCATTGTATTGTATCCCAGTCGCTTAGTAACCGAGGTTTGAATTGTATGCTGTTGCGTGAGAAATCACGACCACTTGGTCCCGTCACTTTTTCTTAGGCTAGACAGATAACTACAATTTAAATATACATTAGGGACCCCAAGATGCAGCAATAGTGAATGCAGTCAGCGACTCATAGCTTGACTGCCTGCGTCAGGACCAGCGAACCAGAGCTGGTCAAGACCGTGCTCCACCTCCACGTGGTGGTCCTGGAAACGGTCTGCAGCAGTGCAGGCTGGCTGAGCGAGCATGGATCGAAATGGGATGGCAAACCCGGTCCTTAAAAAATGCCGTGCAGAAGTCGGATGTGTCGACTGAAAGGTGCAGATATCACAGCTTAGGCGCAAACAGACACAACGCAACCACCGTCCTTTTCAGGACGAACGAAGAAGAAATATACATTAGGGAGAAGGGCTAAAAAGGAGGCAAACGATATTGAAAGTGAAACTTAGAATGACTTTAATTATACAGAATAAAGAATGATAAAATTAATATTATTACAATATATCAAATCCTACATAGTCCTCACAAGAACTTAGATGAATCTTAGAGATAGAGTTTATTAATATTATGATTCAGAGAAAGAAAAACCAAAATGCCTAGAAAAAGACAAAAATGTTAACGACACTAAAGACGGACATAAAACTTATATAGACAGATAGAGCTGCTTAGTATTCTGGTCAATAATATGTTTTAATATCAAAATTCGCTCCATAAATAAATAAGATATTGTAGAAATATTATATATTTTAGTACAGTGTGACAAACGGATGATCGTCCTTGCTTATTTTATTGGTAACATTGGGGACGCAAATTTGAAAAGAGAGGCATAGGAGTGATTCAATTTGATCGGTTAGCACTATGAGGAAGGGAGAGGTAGAATTGGTAGCCCAAAACTAAACATCTTTTTGCATTGGCATAACTAAAACAGACTGACCAATGGACTACGAGACACATAGTATGTTTGGAGTTTTGTTTTTGAAAACTAAATTCAAAATTTGGTAGTCGCCTGATTTCATTGGCCAGCCCAAATTGATATTAGCAAATGATTACAAGGCTCTTGGCCATTTGAATAGAAATTTGTCTGTAATGAAGTACGATGAGAACAAAAGTGTTGATTGTAAAATAAATACAAAATCTACAGTCTGGACAACGGCAGAGAAACTGAGGCCATATTTGCCAGTCATCGTTACTTCTGTTATATTTCATTGAATTTGTGGTAAGAAGGATTTATTCATTAATACGCCTTATTAAAACTGCAAAAAGCTAGATACTGCTATTGGGAAAAGTGAAGGACATGCCGGGAGCAGAAAGTATTGAGTCCTCATATTGAACTGTGTTTGAATGTTGTTATTGATTATTATTATTATATCATAATATGTTAGCAAGCCTCTGTGTTCCATGAACACTCATCAACATGCCTAGATCATTTATAGTTAGTAAAAGAAAAGAAAATCATACAGAAGGAGATGTGTTTACTCCACGTTATTGTATTGAATAAAACTATGTAAAATTACAGTGGCGTATCCGCCATATGGACCTGAGGTGTGGTCACAGTAAGGTGAAGTCATATGAGTTAGGGGCTGGTGCACTTGTATGCACACGAGGCTGACCCCATACCATCATGTATAAATAGTTAATGGGAGTCTAAATCAGATATGAAAAGGCTAGGGTGTCCTTTTATTGCAGGGTTTTATTTCCTATTACCAACCGGTGACAGGAAACCTGATGAATATACTTGAAGACAGAAAGTCTCCAGTGAAATTGTATACTGTCTGCAGTAACCAGAAGGAGCTTCTGTGTACGAACATATTCTATGCAGAGCAGTGTTGGCCGTTTGTATCTTCATAAAAGAATGTCAGGTGATGTGCCATTAGCTGGGACATCTGACAGTTCATCGGAATAAAGTGTTTTTCCCCAAAATTAACTTTAAAGATAGGGGCATGATGACAGTAACAGCTCCTCATATAAATGACTTACACTATTATGTACTAAATAACAGTCTGTGAATACACCTACAGGAACAATATATTATTATTATTCTTATCGGACAAGAGTCCAATTTTAGTTAATCAGTTGTAAAATATATTTTCCTCATTTTCAAAGACCTGTCCAAAAGAGATTGCAGGACAGGCAGATTAAAATTGTACAAAAAAAAGAATTCATATTCAAGAAAAACTTAAACCACAGACTTATTACTTTACTATTAGTGTGTTGTAGTATTTTGTTTTGATGTACCATCATTTCATTGCATTCCCTAGACACTAGCCACATCAAACACCACACACTAGAAATACGAGGGTGAGTCAAGTGAAAACCGGAAATATGTTATAACCATAAGAATAATCATGCCATTATATTGTAACTTGCCAATATTGTTGTCCTGGATGTCTCAAGTGTCATGCACGCGCCATCGTGGTGATGACGCATAAGGTGACGTCATAATGACGTTTTAAAGATGGCCGCCCCGCTAGTGGAATGCACCAAACAGCAGCAGCGTTCTGTTATTCAATTTTTGATCAGCGAAGGGGTGAAACCAATAGAAATTCATCGGCACATGAAGCTCAAGTACGGTGAAGCATGCATGTCAAGGTCGCAGGTGTATGAATGGTGTACAAAGTTCAAAAACGGCGTGATTTCTGTGACAGATTGTTCCCGACCGAGTCAGGCACACAGAGTAGTGACTCCAGAATCGATAGTAACCGTTGAACGACTCGTACAGGAAAACCGCCATTCATACACCTGCGACCTTGACATGCATGCATCACCGTACTTGAGCTTCATTCGCCGATGAATTTCTATTGGTTTCACCCCTTCGCTGATCAAAAATTGAATAACAGAACGCTGCTGCTGTTTGGTGCATTTCACTAGCGGGGCGGCCATCTTTAAAACGTCATTATGACATTACATTATGCGTCATCACCGCGATGGCGCGTGCATGACACTCGAGACATCCAGGACAACAATATTGGCAAGTTACAATATAACGGCATGATTATTCTTATTGTTGTAACATATTTCCGGTTTTCACTTGACTCACCCTCGTAAAATACAGCACCGTGTGAGATCTAGACAGGTAGCATTAGGTACCCTGACACTCATCATCATTTTCATCAACTATTAGAATCAGGGTCTTACATAGCTTGACCTCACACGGTTGACACATACACAGCAATCTTTCTTTCTTATAACATCATAACCTCTCCAGCAAATTAAACTTGCTACATATATTGGGTAGCTCGTTCGAGATTTTAAACTTTTCCTAGTACATATATTGGGACGCTCGCCCGGGGATATTTTTAAATTCTTATAACATTACTACATAAATTGGGGTCCTGTTCTGGGATTTAGCATTAACATCATTTCTATTTTACCCAGGGAATCCCCATTATTAATATTACCCAAGAATTTGGGAAATTGATGAATTGTCAGAGCCTGGAATAATTTAATTAGAGTTCTACTTATTTTTGAAATTGAGTTAGAACAAATGTAGAATTGATCAGATGGCGGACTTGGCAAAGTTTCGATCTGCTGCTGTGCAGACTGCCAGAGAGATGGGCATGGATGGGCCAGAGCTGGTCCAGTATGTAACCTCAGAATGTGACAAATTTATTGAACGAGAGGGGGAAAATAGGAAGTTAGAAGCAGAAAGAAAAATTAAAAGGTTATAAATTGAGGCTGATAGGGAGGCTGAAATTAAGAGGCTCAAATTTGAGGAGAAAAAGATGGAGGCTGTAAAGGAGAAGGAGGTTAGGGCAATTGAGGCTGAAGAAAAACGACTGCAAAGGGAAGCAGAAGATAAAAGATTAGAAAAGGAAGCAGAAGATAAGAGATTACAGAGGGAGCACGAGTTATGACTAAGGGAGTTAGAGTTGCAAGGTCATGCTCCTGAAAATGGTAACAGCCCATCCACCTCCGACTCTGCTCCAAGTCAGGGGGCCTCCAACTCAGCCATGGGGTTCCATTTAGATCATTTTGTTGAAAAAGATGATGACATCGAATCATTTTTAAGCAGATTCGAGGTACTAGCTACAACTTATGGGTTAGAAAAAGAAAGGTGGAGTCTGAAGTTGTCTTAGGGACACAGCTTATGAAGTTTTTGTAAAAATGAGCAGGGATGACCAAGACAATTATGACTTGTTAAAGCAGGCTCTTTTGATTAGATACGAGAAGATTGGTGAGTTTTATAGAAAAAAGTTTAGAAATGCCAAGCTTTTGTCTGGGGAGACATACCACCAATTCTCTGCCAGATTGGAAACATATTTGGAGAAATGGACTGCTCTGGGGAAAACCCAAGATCTTAAAGAGATGATCATGATAGAGCAATTAAGAGTGTCCATGGCTCCAGACCTGAGAAAGTTTCTCATGGAACAAGGTGCAGAGAGGTTGGGTGAGGTACTTAATGTCGCTGAGAGGTATCAGGCGGCCCAGGCAGAAGTAGCTGGCGCAAGAAAGAAACATATAGGTAACAATAAGGCCCCACAAAACTCAAATAAATTTGACAATAGAGATCAGGGTAACCGAGGTAAGCCCAACTTTGATAGGCAACGATATGACCATAGAGATAGAAACCCACAGTTCAATGACCAGAAATTCAATGAAAGAAAACCTTTCAATCAAGGAAAGCAATGGTGTAAGAGGGAAAATCATGACACCAAAGACTGTAAAAAGAAACCTCCTTCCTTCGCTGCAATGAAAACGGGGAACAAGGGATTAAAGGCAAAACCTACTGAACAGCAGGAACCTTATCACCCCCCAGTGTGTGAAGATGTAGTATGTAATGGGATCACCATAAGGTGCCTTTATGATACTGGATTAGATTTTGATTCTGTTGTGAGTTCTCACCTGGTGCACGCAGATCAATACACCACAGAAACAGTGGAGATCCAAGCGGCAACCAAGGACGTAGCAACCATGACACTTCCCATCGCCAGGATAACTGTGAAAACTCGCTATGTGGAAGGAGTAATCAAAGCAGCAGTGATAAACGAACCCATCTACCATCTGATATTGGGGTGTCGTTATGTCTTCTTGGGGAATCCCAAGAGACCTGTGATCATGGCCACAGTACAGACCAGGTCTCAAACAAAGAAGGAGGAAGATGAACCTATAAATACTCATCCAGAGGAGATGAGGGAGGCACAGGCTGAGGATAGGTCACTGAAGCCGTGTTTTAAGAAACTCCCAAAATGCCATACCCCTCCTAATAAAGGAGAATTTTATATGAAGAATAAACTCATATATAGGAAGGCCGGAAATGGTTCAAATGGTCACGGACAACTGGTCCTTCCCACTCCATATAGGGAGAAAGTGATAAAAAGATCACATGTTGGATCAGACGGTGGACATGAGAAGATAGGTACCACCGGTCAAAAAGTATCTCAAAAATTTTATTGGCCAGGCGTTGCTGCAGATGTTGCAGAATTTGTGGAGGCCTTCGACCAATGTCACAAGGGAACACCCACATGGTGGGAACATGATCAGGACCTAGAAACGCCACGGGGCAAACCTAGGCCTGAAAATAAAAAGAAAAATAAATATAATAAAGTAGACACGGTGGATAGGAGGACTCCTTTTCACACACAGTCTTCACATAAACCAAGTAGAATGGCCACTATGAGTAGTATACAAAAAGTAACCTCAACCCAGTCTCACCCGACAATCCCTTGGTCGGAAAACCGGGAACTGGATGAACATGAAAGAGAGCGAAGTTCTCTCACTTTGAAACTGCGGGGAGAAAACCCGAAGAAAATAATTGTTAGTGGACGGTTCTTGTGTGATGACAAAAGGAAGAAAAGTCACCACCACCATACTTCCAGTTACATTATAATTATCGGTGCCATGAAAAATTGGTCTGCCAAATAACCGAACAAAATTAACTAGGCCAATTAAAGGTCAATTGGAAGCCTTATTAAGGACGTGGACAGATGAGAAGGCAGAAGAGACTGTTACCTCATCATATCAATATGTGAACGAACTGACCACTCGTTTAAAAACTGGCTGGAAAATTGCAAATGATAACTTAAGACAAGCCAGGAAGAAACATGCAGCATATTACAATAAGAAAGCGAAAGATAGGGAGCTTGCTGTAGGGGAGAAGGTGCTTCTTCTATTACCCGGCAGCAGCAATAAACTTCAAATCGGATGGCAAGGTCCATATACAGTTTTGGAAAAGGTATCCAGAACAAACTATAAGATAGACAAGAAGGGAAAGGAAAAAGTCTATCACGTGAACCTCCTAAAGAAATATCAAGAAAGAAGTAATTTGGAAGGAACACACTTAATGACCTTGGCCATAGCAACCGAAATGAAAAATGAACCTCTCACCTCTTTTGAATATCCACTGAAACCCTGTGAAACGTTTGCACAGGTGAAAATCAGTAATCACCTGACAAAAGGACAGAGGGAGAAGATTAAAAAGGTTCTGGTGAAACATACAGACGTGTTAACGGATAAGCCGGGGCACACAAATCTGTTGGAATATTATATGAAACTACTAGACCCAACACTCATCTGTATGAGAGCCTATCGCATCCCATTCGCAAAGGAAAAAGCTTTGAAAGAGGAGATAGATTATTTGTTACAAGAAGGGATTATTTCTCACAGTGAATCTCCTTATAGCTCTAGTGTGGTTTTGTTGAGAAAACCATCTGGGGAACATAGACTGTGCATAGATTACAGGAAACTGAATGCTGTCACAGAAAGTCAGGTGGATCCATTACCTGATACTAACAAACTGTTTGCCAGACTGAATAAGGCAAAATATTTTTCCAAGGTAGATCTCAGTAAAGGGTATTACCAGATCCCAGTGAAGCCTGAGATTCGACCTTATCTGGCGTTTAGCACATCGGAAGGGCATTATGAATTTAACATGTTACCGTTTGGGTTGAAAAATGCGCCGAGTGTGTTTTCCAGAATGATGCGAAAACTGTTGGAACCGCTCAAAAATCCATGCATCTCCAATTTCATGGATGATATTCTTATCGCGACGGAAACATTTGAGGACCATGTTAACTCTTTGAACATGCTATTTGATAGACTCAGAGAGGCAAACTTGACTGCTAGACCAACGAAATGTTGTATAGGATGTAAGGAACTAGAATTCTTGGGACATACTGTACATCAGGTTAGCATGACCCCTGACCCCAAGAATCTGGAGAAATTGCAGAGAGCACCCAGACCACAGACCAAGAAAGATGTGCGATCTTTCGTGTCACTGTGTGGCTTTTATCAAAAATATATTAAAAACTTTAATTCTGTGTGTGCGCCTCTGACAGATTTGACTCGTAAAGGAAAACCTGATAAGATTGAATGGTCGGCACAGTGCGGATTGGCTTATAATGAATTAAAAGAAAAACTCACTAGCAAGCCTATTTTGAAATTACCTGATTTGACTCGGGAATTCGTGGTAAGAACGGATGCTAGTAATGTGGGCTTGGGGGCCACTTTGTTACAGAGGTCCTCTTTACCAATTGGGGAATTAAACCCAGTCGCTTATGCCAGTCACAAGTTAAACAGAGCGGAACAAAACTACTCAACAATTGAAAAGGAATGTCTTGCTTTAGTCTGGGTGATTAAGAAGTTCCAGATCTATTTATATGGTAGAACATTTGTGGTCCAATCAGACCATCAGCCTTTAGTGTTTTTGGCACAGACAAAACATGGGAATACCCGTTTGCTAAGGTGGTCTTTACTGATTCAACCATATTCGTTCACCATTGAATACATTCCGGGTTCGCAAAATGTTGGGGCAGATTTTTTAAGTAGACACCCGCCAGAAGAAACCCAGAATAATCATACAGAGTAGTTGAATTGATCTAATGTGTATCACAGATTTTAAACTTGCACGCGGGTGCATGATCTTAACAGGGGGGATGTGTGGTGAGATCAATGATACAATTGATCAAAATTTCATTAATATTTAACTAAAGAGTAAAAAGTAGTAAAAACTATTATAAGCCCGTGTTTGTAGCCCGACATCATCACCGATGCCTGGTGGCGAGCTGTATGTTAAAAAGTGTTCGCGCTTAGAAAAATGAAAAGCCTATCCCAACACCCGCCCGCGTTTTAGTCACTCCGTCTTGAAAATTTGTAATCAACATGAAACAGTTTGCGGCGTGCGGCATACTGGTTTCGCTTGCTAGAGCGAAAGAAAGAAACGGGGGAAGACAGCGAGTGAGAGAAGAATAAAACCAATGCTTTTTATGAATCTAAAAATAAACTAATGCATTGTATTGTATCCCAGTCGCTTAGTAACCGAGGTTTGAATTGTATGCTATTGCGTGAGAAATCACGACCACTTGGTCCCGCCACTTTTTCTTAGGCTAGACATAACTACAATTTAAATATACATTAGGGAGAAGGGCTAAAAAGAAGGCAAACGATATTGAAAGTGAAACTTAGAATGACTTTAATTATAAAGAATGATAGAATTAATATTATTACAATATATCAAATCCTACATAGTCCTCACAAGAACTTAGATGAATCTTAGAGATAGAGTTTATTAATATTATGATTCAGAGAAAGAAGAACCAAAATGCCTAGAAAAAGACAAAAATGTTAACGACACTAAAGACGGACATAAAACTTATATAGACAGATAGAGCTGCTTAGTATTCTGGTCAATAATATGTTTTAATATCAAAATTCGCTCCATAAATAAATAAGATATTGTAGAAATATTATATATTTTAGTACAGTGTGACAAACGGATGATCGTCCTTGCTTATTTTATTGATAACATTGGGGACGCAAATTTGAAAAGAGAGGCATATGAGTGATTCAATTTGATTGGTTAGCACTATGAGGAAGGGAGAGGTAGAATTGGTAGCCCAAAACTAAACATCTTTTTGTATTGGCATAACTAAGGCAGACTGACCAATGGACTACGAGACACATAGTATGTTTGGAGTTTTGTTTTTGAAAACTAAATTCAAAATTTGGTAGTCGCCTGATTTCATTGGCCAGCCCAAATTGATATTAGCAAAAGATTACAAGGCTCTTGGCCATTTGAATAGAAATTTGTCTGTAATGAAGTACGATGAGAACAGAAGTGTTGATTGTAAAATAAATACAAAATCTACAGTCTGGACAATGGCAGAGAAACTGAGGCTATATTTGCCAGTCATCGTTACTTCTGTTATATTTCATTGAATTTGTGGTAAGAAGGATTTATTTATTAATATGCCTTATTAAAACTGCAAAAAGCTAGATACTGCTATTGGGAAAAGTGAAGGACATGCCGGGAGCAGAAAGTATTGAGTCCTCATATTGGACTGTGTTTGAATGTTGTTATTGATTATTATTATATCATAATATGTTAGCAAGCCTCTGTGTTCCATGAACACTCATCGACATGTCTAGATCATTTATAGTTAGTAAAAGAAAAGAAAATCATACAGAAGGAGATGTGTTTACTCCACGTTATTGTATTGAAGAAAACTATGTAAAATTACAGTGGCGTAGCCGCCATATGGACCTGAGGTGTGGTCACAGTAAGGTGAAGTCATATGAGTTAGGGGCTGGTGCACTTGTATGCACACGAGGCTGACCCCATACCATCATGTATAAATAGTTAATGGGAGTCTAAATCAGATATGAAAAGGCCAGGGTGTCCTTTTTATTGCAGGGTTTTATTTCCTGTTACCAACCGGTGACAGGAAACCTGATGAATATACTTGAAGACAGAAAGTCTCCAGTGAAATTGTATACTGTCTGCAGTAACCAGAAGGAGCAGAGGTAGACCATATAACACATGGAGAAGAGAACTGGAAACAGAGGTGAAAATGATGAGGAAAACATGGAAAGAACTTGAGCGGATGGCACAGGACAGGAAGACTTGGCATGTGTTTGTTGAAGGCCTATGCTCCTTGCATCCGTGTGTTACCGGGGCCCGAAAGGGAAGCAAAGAATAGTAACACTGTACCCTACCAGGCATGTCGTAAAAAGCGACTAAGGAGGGTTTGGCATGGGTCTGGTTACCCCATCCCGTAAAAAACTTTTTACCACAAAAACTTTAACAAACATGGACAAGTCAAATAAAGAATATAAATCAACTCAGCCGTCCAAGACAGAAGAAGGTCCTCTGGAAAGGAGGCGCGTGAAGCAACCTAGAGAAAGCCGAAAGGAGTCTGGGTTGCCGACTAACATTTTTTCATCTAGGAAAATCTCCAGGATTGGCATCTGGAATGTTCGCACTCTGTGGGAACAAGGGAAAACTGCACAGGTAGCAGCAGAAATGACAAATTACATGATTGATATCCTGGGTCTCTGCGAGGCACGGTGGAAAGGCATAGAGAAGATGAGATTGATCACAGGAGAAATGGTGTTGTCCTCAGGACATGAGGAAAGAGCCCAACACAGTGAAGGGGTGTCGCTAATGCTGTCCAAGGAAGCAAAGAAGGCACTTATAGAATGGGAAGCAATGGGACCCAGAATTATAACAGCAAGGTTTAAATCAGCCAAAAAGAAAGTAAATATAAACATCATTCAGTGTTATGCATCAACAAACGATAAAGAAGAATCTGTGAAAGAAGACTTTTACTCCAGACTACAAAGTGTCTTGGACAATAAGAAAAGAAAGGACATCACAATTTTGATGGGGGACCTAAATGCGAAAATAGGAACAGACAACACTGGCTTTGAAGAAAACATGGATTAGGTATGATGAACGAGAATGGGGAACTACTAGCAAACTTCTGTGCTTCAAATCAACTAGCTATAGGAGGAAGCATTTTTCCACATAAAAGAATACTTAAAGCAACATGGATATCACCAGACCACAGAACTGAGAATCAGATTGATTACATATGCATAAGAAAGATGTTTAGGTCATCATTGCATGATGTGAAAGTATGTAGAGGAGCAGATGTTGTATCAGACCACCATGGCGGAAAAAGATACAAATGTCAACAGTGTAAAAGACAAGTCTAAAGTTGTGAAATTAATTCAACGCTTACTATACAACATGAACTGTGTGAGACAATCTCCACCGTTTTTCTTGCGCGCCACTGGCGTGCTGTCTGCTTGGACTGGCGTGTGTGAAAATCTATGGCGTTTCGTATGACCACAATTCAATATTTTTACACAATAGTCTTCATTATGATGACTATGGGATTATAGTTGTGCCGTTGAATATTTCATCAAAAATATGACTTGTTTGAACTTCCACACTATCTATGAACGACTAATGTCCCGGAAGTAATAGTGTCGATTCTTGACTCAAATTTTACAAACGTGAGAGTGAGACAGTGTTTGTTATTGATTATTATTATATCATAATATGTTAGCAAGCCTCTGTGTTCCATGAACACTCATCGACATGTCTAGATCATTTATAGTTAGTAAAAGAAAAGAAAATCATACAGAAGGAGATGTGTTTACTCCACGTTATACAGTAGCTTTTGTCATTGTTTTAACTTAAAGTGATTAATTGTTCAATTCGTGTATTATCAGATATGGATCAGTGGTTGAAAACCGGCACAGTAAAAAAGCTGAAACATAATGTGGAATGTGATCAATCGCCAAGTACTTCTCAGGACACGCCTAAGACTTTGGTGCAGGATAGTGAAAAGACACGATCTTTAGTTTTACATAGAGCTAAAAAGAGAAACTACAGTGTCACGAAGGTAGCCCCCAATATAAACTGGAGCCACTGCTGCATCCATAGGCAAAGCCTTGCATCTAACCGCCTCCTTGGTGAATTAAAAGTCGTTCTTGATGAAGCTGAGAAAGTGGTTAATTTTATAAAGCCAAAGTCCACAAACTCGAGGCTTTTCAAAGCACTGTGTGAAGAGATGAATAGTCTTCATTCTACCCTGCTCCTTCACACACAAGTAAGGTGGCTCTCTCGTGGTAAAGTCCTTACCCGGCTGTTCGAACGTAGACATGAAGTCCAACTTTTTTTGAAGACCATCCTTTCCAACTTACACGACTGTGATTGGCTTCAGAGTCTTGCATACTTATCGGATATTTTCCTACAAATAAACAAACTAAATTTGGCACTTCAGAATAGCTCGGTAACGATCTTCAATGTTTCAGACAAAATTGAATCTATGATTTAAAAATTAGATTTTTGGAGGTCGTGTATTTGTGGCCGGGGGCTAGATTATCTTCAGGGGTGTAGTAGAGAGTGAGTTGTTTGACTGGCCAAAATTCGCCAGAGGTGTTTATTCCTTTCTTATATTTGGGAAAACTAGGTTCTTTAGTGGTCCTTTTTAGGTGTTATGGTCAGAGCAAATAAAGGTCGTAAGTTTATAGCAAACTAGCATACATCTCTTCATGTGTTCTTATGCAAAGTAAGTTCATAACCGCTTGATCAAATTTTATGGGTAAACTTTATTTACAAACTCTTCTTCAATTTGACATAATATATAAAATCATGGTTTCTTAATAATTCCAGCATTTCAATCATTATCTGGCAGCATATGAGTCTAACATCAGGTAATCTACTCTGATTTAGTCTATCAAGACTTTTCCTTCAAAAATGGTGAAAAACTGTGATACTTCCATCTTACAATGAAAAGCTTGTGTTTCAAATGAAACTGTTCTACCTCTCCTGAGGTACAAGAATGCGTATGCCAATTCTTTCCTCTTCGTATGGCTATTTTGTGCAGACATCTTAACATCATAGGAAAATTTAACTGTTTCTCTACTTACAATATTTTCTCCGAATTAATCAATAGTAGAACCACTTCGAATACAAAACACTCTGTAGTCACAACTGCATGAACAATCATTTCATAGTTGAAAAATCCTCAACTGGCAGCTAATAAAAATACGTTTGATGGCTTCACATATTTTTCTTCAACTAACTTAGCCGGGGATTCTCGCTGGGTAAGAAAGCGTGCGTGGTCTAATTACGTCCAGCCTAATCATTGGCTAAGAATCACGTGTCCAAGCCAAAATTAACCTAAAATTTTGTACTAATACATTTTTTCCATGACCGTTCCCTCCCTTACTGTCTTTTATCTAAGTTACGAATATAGTCTGTTTTTCATAAAAATAGCAGTTTATTTTATACTTGATTTTTATTACCCAAACTATCCTCTGTTTCAGTTTAAATGGTGATTTACCAATAAGTTATTTTTTCCTTAGTATAATTTCCAAAAATGTCTAACGTACGGTCACATATTGAAAAAAGGCCAGCCTGAGGTATTTGAAACTCTGCACAATTTCCTATCTGAGAACGAGCTGCACCTTTCCCAGGAAATGAGCGAGAAAATAATTGAACACTTGAAAGGGCTAAAATCATCTTTCCATAGGTACTTTCCGAAACCTGGAAAAGAGAACTACTGGATTGTAAATCCCTTCGAAGAAGAAAGCTGGTGGAGATGGCTTTCTCTTCTTATACCTTTATAAAAAAATAAATACCGTAGTAAACTGAATGCAGGTCCAGAACTGAGAGTGTATCTTACATCACTTGAACTTGATTTCAAAAAAATATGTGCCTCAAAACAAGCTCAAGGATCGCACTGAACATTTGTCATGGTCACGTGACACCTGTGTTATTAAAAAGTGATTTCAACTTTTAACAATAACAACGTTTTTATTATTATTATTAATAAATTAAATGTGTTAATTTTTATTGTAACTTCTGATTTTTTTTTAATGTAAAAATATATGCACTGTTTGTTCACCTTTTTATTACATTGTTTATTAATCCCGTGGTTGGCCCCTTTATTTCTGGTTATAATCTATAAATTTTGAATAACAGCAACTATATTAATTTCAAACATTTTGCTAATATTAGGGGTACAATTTATAGAAATGGGCTGCCAGGGGGTACACAAGTGAAAAAAGGTTGGGAACCGCTGGTATAACTAATATGTACTCATCTCTTAAAACAGTTCTGTCCTTCAATGACACAACACTTCTTCGCTGATAATTGTTCCTTAAACCCACCCAAGACTGAGGGGACTACAGATGTAGCTCCGATACAACCACTAGGCTCCTGTGAAGTTCCAGGCAGCAGGATTTACCTGAATATACGACCTCAGGTTGGATGACACGAGTAAACCTGTAACAAGGAAAAATAGGGGCAAATTTCTGTCATCAAGCCCACCTATTTCTAGTGTATATGAGATGAGCGTGTCTCAGGTGTCTGCATGTAGGATGAATGACAACATGGCTCAGTATGATTTAGCAATAGCGAGACATGACAGGTGTGTACTTGCAAAGCATTCTTCAATACATGAATACATCCAATAATTTGTACACCGTGAGATACAACCGTTTCCTTCCACCTATAATATACCAGGCCATTTCTGATAAGTGTTATACTGGCTGGTAAAATATTCTTCTTCTTCTTCCGTCCTTAGCCAAAGACCGACCAAGCAGTCAGAGGCCATCACGCCTTGTGGCGTCTTAAGGGCAACAGCAGATTGATTTTCTCTGTTGTAGTTTCCCTGTTGTAAAATATACCCTAACAATATTGTTGTAGTTATAAGAGTCCTAACAAGGACTGTTAGGTTATATTCGGGTTGGAGTTATACGAGGCCTAACAAGGACGATTAAGTTATAGTCAGGTTGGTTTTCTTCTTCAGCAATCATACCAGGAAATACAATCATTATACCTAATTCCCTAAGATATAATCAGTATACCTAATACATTCATAGTAAAACAAAAATCCTAAAGTTACATTAAATATATACAGGTTTAGGCTATTTTCTGGTGGTTTCCTTCTTCAGCAGTCATACACAATCATTATACATGATACTATAAAATACAATCATTATACATGATATAGTCATAGGTTATATTCAGATTGGAGTTATATGAGTCCTAACAAGGACTGTTAGGTTATATTTCAGGTTGGAGTTATAGGAGTCCTAACAAGGACTGTTAGGTTATATTTCAGGTTGGAGTTATAGGAGTCCTAACAAGGACTGTTAGGTTATATTTCAGGGTGGAGTTATATGAGTCCCAACAAGGACTGTTTTGTTATATTTCAGAATGGTTTTCGTCTTCAGCAATCATACCAGGAAATACAATCATTATACCTAATTCCCTAAGATATAATCAGTATACCTAATACATTCATAGTAAAACAAAAATCCTAAAGTTACATTAAATATATACAGGTTTAGGCTATTTTCTGGTGGTTTCCTTCTTCAGCAGGCATACACAATCATTATACATGATACTATAAAATACAATCATTATACATGATATAGTCATAGGTTATATTCAGATTGGAGTTATATGAGTCCTAACAAGGACTGTTAGGTTATATTTCAGGTTGGAGTTATAGGAGTCCTAACAAGGACTGTTAGGTTATATTTCAGGTTGGAGTTATAGGAGTCCTAACAAGGACTGTTAGGTTATATTTCAGGGTGGAGTTATATGAGTCCCAACAAGGACTGTTTTGTTATATTTCAGAATGGTTTTCGTCTTCAGCAATCATACCAGGAAATACAATCATTATACCTGATTCCATAAAATATAATCATTATACATGATACAGTCATCGTAAAACTAAAATACTAAAGTGATATTATATACAGGTGTTTTTTTTTTCTAACCAGCGGCACTCGAGCTTTCAAGCCTTTTTGGCCCAATGACATGTCATTGCGAGGCTGGGCAGACAGTGGACTTTCCTTCCAACCCGGTCAGGAGCTTCGCTCCTTCCCATTCACAGAGGGTTTATCTGCAGGAGCCGTTCAGGTTATTCAGTCAAATTCCCGGTCGATGACACTCCTACAAATGCCGGCGCCCGGGCTTGAACCTTGAAAACCTGGTTGCTAGTGCAACGTCTTAACCATTACACCAGCGCGGCTCCCTATATACAGGTGTAGGTTATTTTCAGGTGGGTTTCCTTTTCAAGAATCATACATAATAATAAAATACAATCATTATATGTGATATAGGCATATTAAAACACCTAAAAGTTTATAGTAAGTTTACCTACCCTCTAAGATATATACAAGCCAGATTTTGACGACTTAGTGAAGCAAGTCTGCCCGGTCATGCAGGTAAGCAGGAATCAGTCGACAGCTTTCTCTTCAAGTCTTCCGTTCTGGCTGGTCTTCGTGTGTGTGTGTGTGTGTCTTTGAATAAAACGCGCCCTCATATATAGGTCAACGCAGGTAAAGCTTCTGCGTAAGAAACCCTTTTGATTGGTTCTCTGCGTTTTAGTCTTTTTAATTGCCGGGCCTTTTGATTGGTTCTCGGCGTTTTACAATATCTAAATTAGAATATAACAGTATAGTGCATAAAGTCAAAGATAGGATAGTACTACAAATTTTCGGCGAGAATTGTAGTCGTCGCCTACGCCTTCAGCGTATTATTTGATAACGCATTGGCCGAACCAAAAAGGTACCCTATTTTTCAAATTCGTCCTTGAGACAAACGTACCACTTTTCCAAGTTCAATGAAGTATTTGCCTAAAATACATTGTAGAAGGGAGGGGCACGGATAGATAACCCAACGCAAATCACGTCTCACATTGTTTCTAAAAATAAAACCAACTTGCTAGCCTTGCCCTTAGGCGGTTTTCAAATTACGATGTAAACGTTAGAAAATGTGGACACTACGGTCCTGAAAACACGCTTAGCTCTTGTTGCGAATGACGTAATTCTCGTGTATTACGAGAGACTCTCGTATTTAGCTTGAAAGTACATGGAAAAAGAATTGAACAGGAGGTAGTTTAAAAATAAACAACTAACATAGAAGAAAAAAAAAGAATTTTGAACCAAGCCACTTAGCCCCATAAAAATCATATATTCGTGTACCTGAAGACTTGTTGACCAAGAATATGTTGTTAGTTATCTAAATAGTCCATTAAATAATCAAATATTGGTAATAATACATAGGGAATCGGAGATACTGTCAGGTCAAGTCATGTCTGCTTAGATTGGATAGCATATTGTTTGGGGGGAAAATTAGGTGAAAGAAAGGCTAAGATAGTACGATGAAGGGGATTGGATGAAATTTGAAGAAAGCCGAAATATTATTGGCTAACCTAAATATACAAATCTAGTTGGTAATAGTAACACATAGAGGTTTGAGATATTTTTTTAAAAATAAAGTTTCATTCAATGAAAGAGATGCTTGGTCTCATTGGCCAAAGCCTTTTACTTTAACGAAATAGTAGGCTGCTCGCTGCCATTTTTTCAAAAATATTCAGAGGAGCAAGCAGCGATGAGCAGACTTGTGCTTTGTTTTAAAATAACTAACAACAGAAAGCAGTCTGAACAGAGGCAGTGATGAAAGTGTGCCATATTCTATTGCCTAATTCATCGTTACTTGTTTATATTTCCTTGATATGTGGTAAGATTGATTTTATTGACTTTTTAATTAAAAAGGGTTGTGTGAAAAAAGAAAAGGCCATGTAAAAGATTGTAATTAAATGGTTCCATGGCAGACTTAGGCATGGCCTACATGTTGATCCATCATATAAGGGACTATCTAAGAAGTTTAGAACTACAGGAATATATATATATGATGGTCATACAGGAACATTACACCTATCTTATTGCATGGAAAAGATTAATGCAGGAATGACAGAAGCGTAGCATCCATTAGGGAAGAGAAAAGAAAACTGGTACAAATTGTTCCATCAAACTAAAGTGGAGAAGCAGGGTTGTCAGAGAGAGCTGACCATGTTCTTTTGTATTGAATGTATGTTTACATGTAAATTAGGAGGAATTAGTTTGATATTAAGACAGAACCATAACTTGCATTGACAGGGGTTCCTGCTGGCACTTGTCTGGTGCTGGTACTCGATGATAGAGAAATTCAGCACGATTTCTAAGAGTCTCTGGTACCTGCTGGTATTAGAGAAGTTCAAGACCAGAGGAGACTGAAGTGTTTGGCCAAACCAACTACAATTGCTGGGATTCCAGGATCCAGATAAGTGCAATATCTGGCCTGGGACAACTTATCACGAATAAAGAAAAATCTCCTGTATAGACAAAAACGTTCCTCCAAAAGACTAACATAAACAATTCTAGTGAAACAAAAGAACGGTGGGATGATGTAAATCCACACCCTGCCTCTCAGTACCAGTAGTTAAATAGAGTGATTAACATCAACTTGAAAATTTGTAACAATGTACTATGGACATATTGTCTGTTGTATGTAAATATCTTTATATATATTTGTAAATATATCTATCCATCTAAATTGATTCTCATTGAACTGTTGTCCTGACCAAAACAACTTTAGGCTCAGGACCAATAAAGTTTAACAAAAGAAATTTTAAATATAAAATTTAACAGCTGGAGTTAGTTGAGTTTATCATTGTAATTAGTATATGTTTGTATATGTTTTTTGTATTGAGATTCTTTAACAACACTCTTACAATACCCTAGACACTTTATGTAGCTTTCAGTCACGCTAGTCAATAAAAAATATAACTTAGAGTGAGATCGTAGGGTGGTAACAAGAAAGGTACTCTGTAACACAGCTGTCCATTGTTTACCTCAGAGACCTTCACAGTTGATCTCACTCAAGTACAACTATATGCACACCATTCTTCTTAACATCTAAACCCACCAAATCAACTCAGCTGAATTCAGCTTCCTACTGGCGTAGGCGACGGGTAAAAGTTCCTCCGGCTGGGGTTTTGATTGCTGCAAGAGAGTTGCACCAATACCTATACTGCTAGCGTCCGTCCTTAATACAAATTCATGTGTGATATCGGGTAGCGTAAGGATGGGTTTGCTGATAAGTTTTGCTTTTAGCTCTGTGTAAGCTTTTTCATAATCAGCATTCCATTGGATTTTATCAGGCTGTCCTTTCTTAGTTAAGTTAGTTAATGGTGCACACAGAGAGTTAAAGTGGGGTATGTATTTCTGATAGAACCCACATAATGACACAAATGATCTTACATCTTTCTTCGTTTGAGGTCTGGGTGCCTTCTTTAACTTCTCTATATTCTTTGGGTCATGAGACATATGACCTGTAGAAATAGTGTGACCTAGGAATTCCAACTCTTTACAACCGATATAGCACTTGGTTGGACGTGCAGTCAATCCAGTTTCTCTCAGTCTGTCAAACAACATGGAGAGCGCTACTATATGCTCTTCAAATGTGTTTGTAGCAGCAAGAATGTCATCCATAAAGTTAGTGACATGGGGATTTTGTAGAGGTTCCAACAATTTCCTCATCATTCTTGAAAAGATACTTGGAGCATTTTTCAGTCTGAAGGGTAGTACATTAAACTCGTAGTGTCCGCCTGATGTACTAAATGCCACCATTTTCCTAACTTCTGGTTTCACTGGTATTTGGTAGTATCCCTTGCTTAGATCTACCTTCGATAAATACCTAGCTTTACTCAGTGTAGAGAACAGCTGTTTGGTGTCAGGTAATGGGTTCACCTGAGATTATGTGATCGCATTTAGCTTCCTATAGTCAATACATAACCTGTGTTCACCACTCGGTTGTGTTAATAGCACCACACTTGAGCTATAGGGGGAGTCTGACTTTGAGATCATTTTCTCCTTCAACAAATAATCAACTTCCTCCCTTAGTGCTTGGGCTTTCGCATAGGGTATAGGGTATGTTCTCATTCATACGGGTGTAGGGTCAGTAACCTTCATGTTGCACTCTGACAGATTTGTACGCCCTGGCTTATCTATGAGCACATCAGCATGGGTTTCCAACACCTTCTGAACCTTCTTCTTCTGCTCTGGAGTTAAATGTTCACTAATGTTTACTTGAACATAATCCTCTATGGTTGTGAGTGGATATTCCATAGAGTGAAGTGGTTCACCTTGCATTTCTGTTGCAATGGCTAAGGTCATGATATGTGCAACTTCTGATGATTCCTTGTCATAGTACTTTTTAAGCAGATTGACATGATATACCTTCTCCTTTCCTTTCTTGTCAATCTTATAATTGGTCCTGGAAAGTTGTTCCAGTATGACATAGGGTTCCTGCCATCCAATCTGCAATTTATTATTGCTGCTTGGCAACAGTAATAACACCTTTTCACCTACCTTCAGTTCCCTATCCTTTGCTTTTTTGTTGTAGTACGCAGCATGCTTCCTCCTGGCCTGTCTTAAGTTATCATTTGCCAGTTTCCAACCTGTTTTCAATCGAGATGTCAACTCGTTGACGTATAGTGTGAGGAAGTCACTGTTTCCTCTGCTTTTTCATCAGTCCATGTCCACAGCAATGCTTCCATTGGACCTTTTATTGGTCTTCCAAACAACAATGTAGCTGGAGCCAATCCAGTTGAATTGTGGGGTACTTCCCTACATGCAAATAGTGCAGCGGGTAAGTATGTATCCCAACTATCAGGTTTTTCACTTGCCAGCTTTCTAAGATTGAAATTAGCGTACCATTGAACCGCTCTACCTGACTGTTCCCTTGTGCATGGTAGGGACTACAATGATAGTGCCTGGCTTGAAATATCCTGAATACTTCTTGTGTTAGTTTTCCCTTAAACTGAGAACCATTTTCAGTCAATATCCGATGTGAGAAACCTAATCGGGTGAATATTGTTAACAGGGCCTCTGCCACATGCTTTGAATATATAGCTGACATGGCCACTGCTTCTCCCCACATAGAGCAAGTATCAACCAAGGTCATGATTTAAGCATTCTTCTTCTTGGTCCTAGTGAGGGGTCCAACAATATCCACTGCAACACCTTCAAAAGGGGTTCCCATAATGGGCATTTCTCCCAGTGTTGCTGGTGCAGTCCTATGCTTAGGAGCTACTTTTCGGCATTCTGGACAGGATCTTACATATCTCTTGATATCCTCTGTGATTCCTGGCCAAAAGTAATGACAGGCTATCCTTTGTCCAGTGGCCCCTATTCCCATGTGTCCACTGAAGGGTATAGCATGTCCTAGCGTCATAACCTTCTCCCTGTAAGATTTTGGCACTACTAGCTGTCCATGCCCTTTAAGTCCTGTTCCAGCTTTTCTGTAGAGTAGGCCATTCTTCGTGTAAAAGTCTCCTTTCTCTGGATGGTTATGTGCTTTAGGTAATTTGCCAAAACAAGGCTTCAATGTGCTGTCTGCTGCTTGAGCCTTTTCCATCTCTTCTGGATGAGTATTGATAGGATTTTCCTCCATTTTCCTGGAGCTTTCCTTGGTCTGGACTGTTGCCAGGTTTATAGGTTCTCCAAGGAAAACATACCTATACCCCAGAATCAAAGGGTAAATAGGGTCGTCCATCACTGCTGCTTTGATTTCTCCTTCCACATAGCGAGATCTTATGTTGATTCGGGCTATAGGTAGTGTCATGGTTCTTGCTCCCTTGATCGGTCCTCTGATTTCCACTGTTTCTGTGGTTATCTGGTCAGGACTCACTAGAGAAGAGCACACTCTTGAATCAAAGTCCAATCCTGTGTCATATAAACACAATACTTGAGTGCCATTCACGGTCACTTCCTCACAGACAGGGGGATGATGGAAGGTCTTCTGACTTACTGCCAGTTCCTTCCTTCCCTGCTTCTCTGTTGTAAGACATGCAGTGTGATGAAGAGGATTCTTCCTTCTGCATTCCGCAGTATTGTGGTTTCTCATTTGACAAGTTTTACACCACTTTCCTTCCTTCCGGTAAGGTGTCTTATCCGATCTTAGAGGGTTTTTGTCCTTTTGGTCAAATCTTGGTTTATTCCTTGTAGTATGGTCCTTTTGTTCATATTTGGTACAGTTTTGTGATGATTTGAAGTTTTCACCCAGCTTCTTCTTACTTCCTAATAATTCTGCTTGAGCTGCGTGATATCTCTCAGCAACAGTTACAATATCTTCCAATTTCTCTGCTCCTTGTTCCATGATAAACTTCCTCGTTTCTTGAGGCATGGACTCTTTTACTTGCTCCATCATTATCATTTCTTTCAGATCCTGACACTTTCCTAAACTACTCCATTTTGCCAAATAAGTTTCCAATCTAGCAGAGAATTGGTGATAGTTTTCTCCTGGAAGAAGTTTAGCTTTCGGAATTTCTTTCTATAAGATTCCGAGTTCTTTTCATATCTCACAAGCAATGCCTGCTTCAGGATTTCAAAATCTTCCTGGTCATCTCTTGAGAGCTTCAAATATACATCCTAGGCCACACCTCTCAATTCCTGAGCTACTTTAAGACTCCACTTTTCTTTCACTAAGCCATTGATAGTGGCAAGTCTCTCATATCTATCCAGGTACGACACAATGGCGTCTTCTTTCTCAAAAAATGGGTCCAGATGAAAATGCATGACCCCACTTGAGGTGCTCTGGCTAGAGCTACTCTCAGAGTGAGGTGAGCTACCACCATTATTGCCAGTAGTTGCCTGAATTTCAAGATCTTTTAATCTCAACTGATGGTCTCTCTCTGCTTGTAATTTCCTTTCCTCAACGTCAATTTTCTTTGCCTCATTTTCAGCCTCCAATTTCTTGGCTTCAGCTGCTAATTTCCTTTCTTCAACTTCAAATCTTTTGGTTTCTCTCTCAGCATCCAGTCTTTTGGCTTCTCTCTCAGCTTCCAGTCTTTTGGCTTCTCTTTCAGCTTCTACTTGCAATTTCCTTTCCTCTCTATCCATGTGTTTGTCCACTTCTGTTGCGACATACTGAATAAGAGCATCACCTGTCACATTTAATTCCTTACCCATCTGCATGATCGCAGTTCTGAACTTCACTAGGTCAGCCATGACGTTACTTAGAGAGGGTATGTAATTTTACTATATCCAAATTATTGTAATTAAACTTAATTAATTTAATTGAACAAATAATTTCCGTGCAACTTTGTGAGCATCTACTATTTAATGAGTACTAAATGGTACTCCTCGTAAGAAAACAAAAAAAATTATATTTATTATTTTTTTCAAAAATATGTTTCTTTTCTTATCTATGGGTGGCACAAGATAGAGTTAGTAGATAGATGAATAGACTAAGTTTGGCTCAAGATATATAGAAATATCCCAGGAACGAGCCCCCAGTGTAGCGGGAGGTTTTTATTGTATATAGGATCAGTACAGTACTGACAATACAGAAATAGAATTTCTGCAGGAAAATGGTGAAGTCCCAGTGTATGAGAGAACTACTGGTATCACAAATTAGTTACGGCTGTGAATGATCTGATCTCGAAAAATTAGTAGAGTGGAGACAGTCATAAAATGCCACCCCGCTGGGTAACTAACTGTGATATAACAAGGAAACAGATTTTACTTAACAATTATAAACTTGACAAGTCGTTCAAATACAATTTCCTTATTTATTAAGTATATACACTATCTACTCTTGTGCTGAAGGGTGGATGTTGGAAGATGGAATGCAATGTACTTGTAAGTTTACATATGATATATATATATATATATATATATATATATATATATATATATATATATGTATATATATATATATATATATATATATATATATATATATATATATATATATATATATATATATATATATAACAACAAGTCTTCCAATTATAGGAAAAAGTTATATCACCTGTGCTGTTAATCAATTATAGAAAATTTATCAGCTGTGCTGTTAATCTTAATTCTCACTACGCTAAATCACTTTTTCTTCATAGACAGTTAATTGTTCACACTTGCCCGACGGAAATGGTACTAATGTGTACTCATCTCTTAAAACAGTTCTGTCCTTCTTAATTTGATGACACAACACTTCTTCGCTGATGATCGTCCCTTAAACCCACCCAAGACTGAGGGGGACTACAGATGTAGCTCCAATACAACCACTAGGCTCCTGTGAAGTTCCAGGCAGCAGGATTTACCTGAACATACGACCTCAG
Source organism: Oreohelix idahoensis (assembly GCA_024509875.1). Taxonomy (NCBI): domain Eukaryota; kingdom Metazoa; phylum Mollusca; class Gastropoda; order Stylommatophora; family Oreohelicidae; genus Oreohelix; species Oreohelix idahoensis. Next base: position 262,640 of record JAMPIV010010928.1, read on the forward strand.
GTTGGATGACACGAGTAAACCTGTAACAAGGAAAAATAGGGGCAAATTTCTGTCATCAAGCCCACCTATTTCTAGTGTATATGAGACGAGCGTGTCTCAGGTGTCTGCATGTAGGATGAATGACAACATGGCTCAGTATGACTTAGCAATAGCGAGACATGACAGGTGTGTACTTGCAAAACATTCTTCAATACATGAATACATCCAATAATTTGTACACCGTATGATACAACCGTTTCCTTCCACCTATAATATACCAGGCCATTTCTGATAAGTGCTATACTGGCTTGTAAAATATACCCTAACAATATTGTTGTAGTTATATGAGTCCTAACAAGGACGGTTAGGTTATATTCGGGTTGGAGTTATACGAGGCCTAACAAGGACGATTAGGTTATATTCAGGTTGGTTTTCTTCTTCAGCAATCATAGCAGGAAATACAATCATTATACCTAATTCCCTAAGATATAATAAGTATACTTGATACATTCATGGTAAAACAAAAATCCTAAAGTTATATTAAATATATACAGGTGTAGGCTATTTTCTGGTGGTTTCCTTCTTCAGCAGTTGTGGTGAGATTACAGTGATACAACGTTTAAATTCCTCCAATTATAAAGATAATAGGTAAAATAACATGTAGGGATAAAAATATAGGCAAGATATGCCGAGGCTTCTTCACCTACGCCAGCGTTTTCTAGGGTCATTGAACATTAACTAGTTAGAACATGCAGACTAAACGGTTTACCCTTTTAGACGGGAGGGAAACGGAGATAAAAGAAAAAAAATATGACGGTCGGAACACGTGTTTGAATCTAAATGCTAAAAGACGCAATTTGTAGTTTTGAAAGAAAAAAATTACGCCACTAGTTGACACAATGTAAGATATTGGTAGAAAAACGACCTTAGCTCTTGTTAGAAACCGTCGTATCTTGGACATTTTACGGTAATTGGTTGTTTTGTTTGAATATAGCGGCAAACGCCGTGAACGAAGGTTAAAAAAAAATTTCAAAACTAACCTTGAGAAAAGTAGGTTTTTCTTTAATAATAAAGTTAGAAGAATAAAAACTAGCTAGTTTGATAGCCCATCTTAATCTGACAAATAATATACTTTTAATTACACAGACGGACAGATAACACGGAAGATATTGACGAAAGACTGTATTGTTCAAATCAGACTAGCGAACAGTTTTTTGTGCATATTTTCACTAAAGTTACATTTTGGCGTCCTTGAGCCTAAAAATGCAAAAAACAAACTGCGAGTGGACGAGGGGCAAAGTAGGAGGATAGTAGCTAAAAATAACTTAGCATAGAAATCGTATAAATAAGTGGGGCAGGTTTGTGTAGTTTTTTCATGTAGTTAGTCCCAAAAAACAAGTGTAATTTTGGGAAAAAACCAAGTTGAGACAGACGGACCGACAGAAAAATACTACACACTAGACTGAGATTGGACTGAAATTGGACTTTTAGTTTGAATATTTGAAAAAGTAGAGGGGAAGTCCGCTGATTGGACAAAAGCATTTATATTATTGAATGAGAGACGCACGCTTGTGCCATTTTTAAAGACTGTCCTTAAACACAGTTCGTTTATGCTAAATGAGTGTTTTCCAGAAGATATTCTAGATTCTCAGTGGGACGCCATACTATAGCCAGCAGCTCAGCTGAGTTTTGCTAGTACAACGTAACTGTGTTTTCACATTTTGAATTGTGGTAAGGAGAAAAATTCATTAACCCTTTATTTAACATTTAATATTTTGAGTGATTGATACTGCCATATCATGAAAAATGATTACGACAAGTGAGTGCTTATTCTAGGTCCCCAGCGACAGCCAGGGCCTAGAGACAAACACATAATAATAGAAAGCATATCAAAGACTATAGAAGACAGATCTATATTTGAGATCAGTGGGAACATAACACACACCTTATTGAATGGAAGAGGAAACTATTGAACATATTTCGGATGCAATGCAGTCTTTGGAAACTGGTACTATTTGATACCACCTGGGTGAGATGTGCTAAGTTGGTCAGAGAGATCTGACCCAATCTTTGTAAGTTCTGTTTGCTTTGTTGTGTGTGTAAAATTAGTGCAGAAAGCAGTGTGTGACACATGGCACAAATTTTGGTTTCAGAGTTTCTGGTCTGGCACTACGCTAGTGCCAGATGCTTTTGTAGAAGTACAAGAGTGGATGCAGAAGCAGCCTAACATTTTACTCCAGCTACTGTGAGGAGTGGGCCATTAGAATTCTGTACTACATCGTCACAGGCAGATAAGTGAAAATCTGGCCTGCTGTGGATTCATAACTGCGTCCACAATAAATAAAGAAATAAATCTTGTTGTATAAACACTATAACTCAGTCCATATTTCAAGGATAATGAACAGTATAAAACAGAGATTGGGCATGATGACACCACCCCAACTAAACATCCAGTGCTAGTTTTGCCAAAGACACTGTAGTCAATATTAATATCAACCAATGTAACAATATATTTATGTATAAAATTTTCATTTGATTGTTCACTACATATGCACCTTTACTGATAAAATACATATTATTTCATACGTCCTGACCAGAAGAAACATTTGGTTCAGGACTAAATAAATTTAAAAGATTGTAAAATCTAAACTTTTAAAGACAGTGTTAGTTGATTTTATCATAGAGATTATCATTCTTCGTATTAGACTTAGTATTTACATGTGTGTGTCTGTATATTTAATTACCTACACTTCACAATTCAGTACCCTAGACATTTAACGTAGCTAACATACATAATAGTAGAATAGGTCTGTTTGAGGTCATAAGTGGTAGCAGAAAGGCCTTCTGTAACTCACATAAACTGTTATTATCAGGAGCCTTCACAGCTGACCTCATCCAGGACACTAGGTAACATAACAACCACGCAATAACATCAAAAACCACTACAGCAGTCATACACAATCATTATACATAATACTATAAAATACAATCATTATACATGATATAGTCATAGGTTATATTCAGGTTGGAGTTATATGAGTCCTAACAAGGACTGTTAGGTTATATTTCAGGTTGGAGTTATATGAGTCCTAACAAGGACTGTTAGGTTATATTTCAGGTTGGAGTTATATGAGTCCTAACAAGGACTGTTTGGTTATATTTCAGATTGGTTTCCGTCTTCAGCAATCATACCAGGAAATACAATCATTATACCTAATTCCATAAAATATAATCATTATACATGATACAGTCATAGTAAAACTAAAATACTAAAGTGATATTATATACAGGTGTAGGTTATTTTCAGGAGGGTTCAATCATACACAATAATAAAATACAATCATTATATATGATATAGGCATATTAAAACTCCTAAAAGTTTATAGTAAGTTTACCTACCCTCTAAGATTTATACAAGCCAGATTTTGACTCGACTTAGTGAAGCCAGTCTGCCCGGTCATGCAGGTAAGCAGGAATCAGTCTTGATAGCTTTCTCTTCAAGTCTTTCGTTCTGGCTGGTCTTCGTATGTGTGTCTTTGAATAAAACGCGCCTCCATATATAGGTTAACGCAGGTAAAGCTTCTGTGTAAGAAACCCGTTTGATTGGTTCTCTGCATTTTAGTCTTTTTAATTGCCGGGCCTTTCGATTGGTTCTCGGCGTTTTGGTACTTTGCTTGACCGAGTTCCGAAGAACAGTTTTTTTTTTTCCTTTTATTTTATTTTTCCTACTTCATTCTGTCTGCCGCCATCTTGCGGGAAAGTGACTTCGTGTAATTTAATCTGTCTGAGAGTCTGTTGAACGTGGATTGGCTGTGCATATTTGTATATCGACATAGTGTATTAACAAAGAAGTGGGTTTACACACGACTTTATGACAGATAACAACAGAAACCATTAGTAAGATAGAAGACAGGTTCACTTCCCAAATTGGCCCCAGTCCATCATCTAACAAATAAAGACTAGTGAGGTGAACGCCGAATCTGGTATTTTTGTTTTTCTGGATGAACAAAATGTCACCGCCAATAGCTGATGTAGGAACGTGCTCTTGGGGTTCACAGTTACAAGAGGAAAATACTTCCAGTGTTTAGGAAACACCTGGTTGCAAAAAAAGTGTTACAAAAGATGATGATGATAATCCTATTGGACAACCCTATGTTAGAGCTCCGATTCTGCACAGCATAAAATCTGGATAAATCCGCTTGAATACAACTGTCAGAAGTCGGGAACATTAGTGTTATTTTGCACACCCCAGTGGGCTGGTAAAAATTTGAAAAAATATCTGGGTTTGGTAAGTCCAGTTAAACTTATAAGTTAAAATGTTTCTTGTGTATATTTGGCTAATACTCGATCACAAATAAAATTGTTGACGCACAAACCAAGAAAAAGTGACAACATCAACCAATCAGTAAAAAGACCGCCGGACGCCCTTGTGATCAGGTCTGCGAAGAATACAAGAAATATATATATATAAATTATGCTAATCCTATCTACACACACAGACGGGGACAAGACGATCTCTCCTCCACTCCGCCAGTCCGGATTAAATTTAAAAGGCACACGGTGTTTTCCTTTACGCCTACACGGTCAGCCTTCGCTAGCACTGAATGTTCAGTCGGATGGAGTTGTGTAACTCTCCCGAACCTTGCTCGCGCCGGTAGTCAGCATATAATGTTAATTATTATTTAATTATCCATATGCGCACTTACACAAAGTATCGCCTGCCGTTAATCGCTATTAAATTGTCGGCATCTGTTAGTCATCGTATGGTATTAAATAATATGCACTTATAATAAATACGCACAATGAAATAACGCATGAATTCTTTTCTGTCACTATCAGTCGCGCCTAGCATATAAACCACTCAGTTAAAACCGTCTCTTCTTGTGTAAGAAAGCGTGTGGTGAAAATTAACATTATAACTGAACATCTTGTATGAAACAGCTACGCGTTATTTTATTTCACTAGTTTTAACAGCTAGAAAATCTAAGTGAATTATAATGGTAAAAGCTAACAATTTTAAACACGTAAGCACTCATTTCTATTACCAGAAAATCAGAATGAAAAATCCTCTTGAATGCTAATAACACATTTTCCACAATAATGGTTCAAGAACTGCGTGCTTAGAGTATTCAAAAATTCTGAGTGACAACTGATAGCAGGTTTAAGAAAACACAGTTTATATATCATTATATTTCCTTGATCTATAGATGTTGTTAATTTTCGCGCTACCATGTGTAACGGAGAATGAGAAACAGAGTTACAAGATAAAGGCTTACGGCCAGTTTTTCATCTGCGTTTTCGACTGCCATCAAAAGACTTATTACATGTAACGGGGTTCTGCCCGCGACTCGACATCAAAGCGTACTCGGGGAGTTTTGGATTTCCCTTCGTAGACTTCAAAAGATTCTATGTTTTTCACGTGCGGTCTGTCAGGTATCGTTGTCGTGAAAAATTATAATCCGCATATATAAATTAGAAAATAAATGTAAAGCTGTAACTGTCTTTTTCTCTTGTTGAGGTGATCACTTGCACAAGACAGTATACATGTTGTTAAGATGTGTAGTACTTTTAATGAGGAGCTGAGTGTGGGTGCACATGAAGGCGCGAATGTGTTTAGGCTCGTATATGTTGTGTCATGCAACCCATACACTCACATGCAGTAGTCAAAGATGCTTGGACACTGCGGGCACGTTTCAAAACATTTATTGACGATAACACACATAGTAGCATCAACAGGAACAGTCAGTGTACACAAGGTCATGCTGACCGGAAATCGTTAGGTATACATCAGGCATTCAAAAAGGCTGGTAAACATTCCAATATTCGTTCATGGTCAATAGTAGTATGTTCATGTATATACATTCTCAATGCCGCTTTGGTACCTCTGACTAAAACGCGTCAGATACCTTAATCACTTTGACATACGAACAGGTACAACTTGGCATTCCCCGCCAATTGCAACATTATCAGGCTGTAATATTTTACTAGCTTAAAACAGGCCTCGTTTATGGCGTCATCTGTGTACTTTCCAGTTTTCTTCTAAGCAGGTGGTAACACAACCCTGCCGTATATAATGCTTATGTAGATATGAATATACCGCCAATCTGCGGTTTCCACAATATAACTTCGTCACTGGACTTCTGTTCGTTTAAGACAAATAGTCTTACATAGCTATCTGAGCATAATGTACAAGTTCTGTAAACGTAGGGGACCGGTGAGCTGTAGTTCACAGACTAGGTAATCCTTCAAACATGTTCTGCCACCGAAAGCGTAATAATGGAAAAAAAGGTCGGTATTACCTGGAACCGAATCCTCAGAACACAATAAGGAACTCTGTCGCCATTCCCCCGACGTAACAGAGATTTACTTACTGGGGAGAACTGCCAACGCAGTCACTTCGAAGATTTTCCCGAAAACACAATGGACCTACACGTCCTCAGAAGCCAGGACTTCACAACTCGACAAGACGGAAAGTCCTCATTTCGCGCTCTCCACTGCGCATCGCCATATAGCCCAGAACTGTTTTACCTGTGACCCAAAAGGTCAAACACAATGAACGAACAAACAAGGGAAGACAACCCCTAATCAACCTGACATCGCAAGGTAAAGACACAATTATTCTTATGAAAAAACATAGCAAATAACTTGACATATGACTCCGTCGAAAATGACAGCAACATATTACTACACACACACCCCCCCCCCCCCCCCCCCCCCCCCCCCCACCCCCCCCCCCCCCCACCCCCTCCCCCCCCTCCCCACCCCCCCCCCCCCCCCCCCCCCACCCCCCCCCCCCCCCCCCTCCCCCCCCCCCCCCACCCCCCCCTCGTTAAAAAAAAATGATACTTTTTTTTTTTTAAAATATATCCATGAGCAAGATAGCACAAGCATCAATTATGTGCTCATGAAAGAATGAACCTAATATCAGGTACAATAGACGCATAAATAAAGCGCCTGGAGAGAGTAAAAATCATCCCCCATCATAAGAGAAAATATTTCCTCTAAGCCAAACAAACTCAGGGGGTACCATTACAGAAAACTACGTTGCTGGCAACACCAATCATCGATATCAACAATCATTAAATACTATAACTAAAGCACAATATACAAATATCATCACTTACAATGCGATATTAAGCAACATATCACTAATGGATGGACAAAATCAAAAATTTGTTTTAACTTCTTTATACATCATCCAAATAGTAAAACATTTGTATTACAATATATTAGGATATTAAGGACAGGCCTAAGTCTGAAAGTGTATCAGGAAAACTAGGACACAAGATTTAATTGGAATCATGTGGGCATCTAGACAATATGTCCGCCATCACATTATCCGAACCACGGATAGCTCGCACCGTGAAATGGAAAGGTTGAAGAGCAATAGCATAACGAGTAGATCTCGAGCTCTTCAAATCCTTACTTTGCATAGCCGTAAGAGCTTTTTGGTCGGTTTCCATAAAGAAATGCGCGCCCAGAAGGAACCTTTGTAGCTTAAGAATGGACCAAACCATAGCCAACAATTCACGGTCTAAAACCGAGTAATTCCTTTCTGCCGCATTCAGCTTCCTGGAAATATACATTACAGGATGCAGAGTTCCTGAATACTCCTGCATTAGTGCCGCTCCAATCCCAGTGGAAGAGGCATCACTACGAAGAACAAAAGTCTTATCAATCGTTGGTAGTCTTAAGATAGGATGAGATGAGAATAAATTCTTAACCTGATCCAATGACGATTGGCATTCTTGGGACCAACGCACCATATTAGGAGAACCTTTTTTCAATAACGATGAAAGTGGTGCCATAATGGGGGACAGATTCTCAATGAATCTTCCATAGAATTGTATCAATCCCAAGAGACTACGCACCTGCTTTTTTGTCCTCGGAACCGAGATATTCAATATCTTCGAAATGTTTTGGTCCTCTGTCTTCAACAGACCATGACCAACCCGATGACCTAGGAAAGAGATTTCACTAAACCCAACAAAGGCTTTAGAGGGTTTTGCAGTCAAACTATGCTCACGTAAAGTAGATAGTAACTCGTTTAAACCCGAATAGTGTTCTTCCCAAGTGTGGCGAGAGGTTTTATTTTGGCTCTAAGATCAGTATAGTACTGACAATTACAGAAATAGAATTTCTGCTGAAAATGGTGAAGTCCCAGTGTCTGAGAGAACTACTGGTATCACAACTTAGTTACGGCTGTGAATGATCTGATCTCGAAACAATAGTAGAGAGGAGACCGACATAAAGTGCCACCTCCGCTGTGTAACTAACTGTGATATTCAACAAAACCAGGAAACTATTTTACTTATCAATGTAAAATTGACAAGGCGTTAAAATCCAATTTTAAGTATTTATGTAGTATATACATATCTACTATTGTGCTGAAGGGTGACTGTTGAAAAAAATGGAATGTTATGGGAAATTGTAAGTTCTCAAAGTGATTTACCAATATATATAGTTTTAATATTTTATTTTATATATATTCTATATATATATATATATATATATATATATATATATATATATATATATATATATATATATATTTATCTATATATATAATAAATATTACAAAAGTT